>OY740768.1:46491135-46900888 GCA_963513935.1 Aphrophora alni
TATCGCATGTACCTTTCTGGGGATATACGTCCTGGAGATACCTTGTGGGATCTCGGTAAATATAAAAGGTAGAAGTCTGATTTTTAAAAAATGTATTGCTTAATAAATAAGTATTACTCCTAATACGTTATCTCTCGAAAATTTTGATTTTGATTTTTTTTTAAATATGTGTTTTGTGGGGATGTAACGGTTACGAGAGACAGAAACTTGTGGGCATGTAAGAGACAAGCTTTTCTGGGGATATGATTATTTTGTTAGAGAGAAGCTTTGCGAGGATGTGAGAGAGTGATTTACGGGGATGTATTATTTGTCCCACGTTTACATTTTATTGCATGTCATTATGTTTATATTTTTGTTGTTATTCGTTAAGTGATTGATTAAATTAAATTATGTTTCATATTTGTTAAATAGATTGTAATTTATAAAGTAAATTGTAGTAAATGAAAATAACAGTATACTAACAAATTTACAAACTTTTTGATAAGTCAAGTTTTAAATTATTACTTCGGAAACAAAACTAATAATGTATAACAAAAACGCCTGGTTGATACAAGGAAGCTTCAAAGGAATGTTAAATGGAAATAATCCTGAAAAACTCACTAACAATGTTTGTGTGAATTCTTTGTAATTATTGTGTTTCGTTTTACCACCACCATTTTAGAGCATTTTAAAATTATGAATCAAGACACCGCGATACTCGAACATACAATTTTATTTATTTCATTTTATAATTATCGGTATGAACATTTAAATTAGATTTGTTACTTCCCACTCTCATCCAGGAACATTATATTATTCAAACTACAACCAAAAAAAGTTATATTTTCAACGGGACACATGCAAATTAAATAAACATATTCTTCTCAAAATGTAACTGAGGTAAAATACATTTTGTCTATGAATTAATACCTTGTAACTTTTATTATTAGTAGGCTACTGCTCAAGTTTTACACAGAAAAATATAACATAGAAATAAAAATAATTATAAGTTAGAATTAAAACAGAAATTCCTATACAAATACTGTAATTTGAATCAGATCTCGAGACGCGAAAACGGTAGCGTAATATTTTTATGGTTTCCCATTAAAAACATAGTAAACATTTTTTTTAAATGGGTCATAAAAACGTTAAGTCGTTCTTTACTTTTATTTTTGCTGCCATTTTTAATTCTTTGAAGATATGACTAACCAAAAGGTTAAAAAAAATCAAATGTTCAGCATTAAGAAACTTACGATTAACCCTATTCGTCTATTCTGGTAGGTTACAGATGGACCTACAACTTAGTTGCGTAGGTTCAAACCTAGTTACTAAAGTTTTTTTTTTACTGCGTGTAACTATCTCTTCTGACTTTATTAGTCTAATTGGAATACAGTAAAGAAGTTAACAAAAATAATAATAATACATTCGTACAAACTGATAATAAAATCAACTCTTTTAAGTATAGGCCTACTTATTAGGAACGTAAAAAATAACTACAACTGGCTTTATAATTCGTTAACAGCTCTAAATACAATTAATTTGTATAAAAAATCAAAGTGCTGTTAACTTTACCACACAATTTCTGTCATGTTTATTACCCCCCATTAACAAACAAAAGGTTGGGACTAAGGGCTTGGTCGGCTACTGGTAGGTCGTAAATGCACAAGGGATGCTAGGTTTGATTTGTCAATACACTTAAGAAATAAGAAAAAACTTAAACATTAGGCGTACTACGACTATTGTTATGTATACATTTTTGACAAAATTTAATTTAATATCGTTACCAAAAACCAACTCGATTGTTACTGCACACAAACAGGCTGCGCCTATATTGTATGATTTTTTTACCAAATTATGTCGTGTTTGGTATCTTTCTTCTAATTTTTTCATTTACTGTACTTTTCAAATATTCGATGGAAATTTCCAAATTATGATCATGAAAAGAATGTTAATTTCCTATAGTGGAGATGCATAAATGAGACACAATATTGAATTAACTGAAGGCGGAAGCGAGGACTGGGGTTTAAACAGGTTCAAGTGGGTGTGTGTTACCTGAATAAATTACAATAGCTTGGACTTAGAACTCAAAAATATGTCTACAGAGAAAGTTATTTATTACACGGCGGGTTGTTTGTAAGTAAAATAATTGTAAACAAGTAGAACTTTATGGTTTAGACAACTTACAGATGGTCCTTTTCATGGGTCCAAAGTCCACTGACACTTTTCTTACTGACGGAAGTGATTTTTACTTTTCTAAAATTATCTGCCATAGTAATATTATATAGTTTACTATAGTAAAATTCAAGTCAGCTTGAGGCGGAAACCCAGTCGACCGCACTAATCGCCTACCCTTGGTGTCTATTGTGCGACTCGGCCGCGTTAAGTAGCCACTGGCTGGGGTCAGTGAATCATAACTAATGACTCCAGTAACGATATGCAACTTTTCCTCCTTCCTTAAATTCCGAAAAACAAATGATAACACGTGTTACATTGCAATTTTCTGATTATTTAGATACCAAATTTCAAAGGAATCGGTCATCTGTGACAAACACAGAGTGATTAGTGAAGTTATAAATGGTTTACTGTATTAATAAAACTTCCGTATATCAGACGAAACATTTTTATTTCAGAAAATATGTACAATTTATAAACACTAAAATAAAATAAATAAATATAATTAAATAATTAACCAAATTAAATCATTTAATTAAAATTAATATTGTTCCCCATGAAGGCAAAGGAATCAAGCTTAGTATAAACAAGTAAAATAAATTGTACGTATGCCTAAACTTAAAAACTAATAATAATACTGTACAGCATTTCCTTACAGAGGAAGAGCCAAATCATCAGCTAAATAACATAATTCTCTTGCTTTACTGTGTTATAACATTAGTCCTCAAATGTTTGGCAAGACAAAGTTACACAAATATTAAACTGTATTATTGAAGAAAAAATAACATTATTTACTAAATTATATTAATTGTTATTAAATTAATTAAAATTACTATTAATGCCCATAAAGGTAAAGGAAATCACACTTAATATAAACAAATAAAACACTCGTACTATGCCTATACTATAAATAAAGTACACGTACGTATAACTAACAATAATACAGTATTTCCTTAGAGAGGAATAGCCAAATCATCAGATGAATCATCACTTACTTCAATCTGGTCACTGTGGGAGTCTTCATCTTCTGTGTCGTCGTCGTTCCCAGCATCCAACACTATGATCCTGTCGTGCAAATCATCGCTGATGGCATCCACCTCCCACATCATGTCCTCAACTTTCTTCACGTGAGTGACGCACTTACTCCAATCCTCCGAAGAAATATTGTTCAATGCATTGTGTAACAGAACTTCTACGGTATTCAGAGAATAATCAGCATTCTTCTTCGCAACTTCATTTTTCACTGTGGCCCACACCAGCTCGATGGGGTTCAGGTCACAATGGTAAGGGGGCAACCGCAGCACTGTGTGACCACACTCCTCAGCCATTTTGTCGATTTTATAAACCTTGGCCTGTAATTTCAAGTGAATAGGGATGAGTTCTAGGAGCTCTGCCTTCACGTTCTTCGGATTGAAATTCACGCCGTTGTCTGTGAGCCATTCTTGGATGTGAATCTTCTTCCAACTCATTTTTGGGATTTTATTGACTGTCTGACTGTGGTATGACGCATTATCCATAACAATGACGCTGTCAGGTGGAAGTAAATGCAGAATTCCTGAGAACCACTCTTCAAATGCTGTGGCGTTCATCTCGTCATGATGGTTTGCGTTATCAATTTTCGCAGTTTTTTTTGCTCGAAATACCCATCGTGCGTCTTTAGTTTCTGTGGGATCGGAATGGCCCACATAGTATATATAGCTGGCCCGATCCGGCTTTGCACTGAGAGACAAATCAAACTTAAATGTATATTAACCAAAAAAATATACCAACAAATATATTTTACTATGTATTTCTTATGGGGATTTTTAGTAACAATTTAATAAAACCATGTACAAATTTGTCATTATTTCACAAAAAGTTTAGGTTACTTGTTAAAATCTACTTCAATGTTGTTAAAAGTAGCGAAGAAATTAGTTTTTTCGTTGTAAAGTAATTAAATTTTATTGTATCTTGATGAAATTTTCACCAAATGTGTACAAATATTAATTAATAGATGTGTTAAAATTTATTTAAATCTGTTTATTCGTTTAAATATATATATATATATATATATATATATATATATATATATATATATATTTACATCCCTATATCACTATGAGAACCGTACATGGGCAATTTTATATTGAAAGTGGCAGCCGGGTGCTTAGGGCAGCCGTATACGGCTGCCACTTTAAAACCAGTGCTTTTCTTAAAACCTGAAACAATTATGAACAAAATAAAAACATTAATTTCAACTAGAGATAGTAACATGACTTTATCAACCGCCATTTTGTTTTATTTCTTAAAAATAATGTATGAAAATCAAATATTAAATAATGCATCGGCTGCAATAATGTATTTATTAATAATATATTTGACACGGGTCTTTTATTACGTCCAATATCAGTTTAAAACGTTTACAATTATTTATTCTAATAATCATTTTTAATAGAATATTTTATTATTCTTCGAAATCTGTTGTGCCGTTCTTGAGTTATAAACACCAGAACCGGTTTTAGAAACGCGTAATCATGAACTAAAAGAAAATTTTTTTTTAGCGCTTCTGAATGCACATAATTCACGGTCGACCGGTCTGAGCTATCAGAACAGAACGAAAATCATTTGATTCATAATGAATGTCAGAACATACCCTGACATTTTGATACAAATATGTCGAAAACTGTGTCACCTATAGACTATAAAACTATAAACTATAAAAGTTACAAACAAATAGTTTATCATTTTTTGTTTTATCGTGTTATATGTTTGTTATACATTTTACTAGTATTTTTATAAAACTATAGAGAATATGCGGTTACTTGTAAGACATGCTATACCTTGGAAGTTCTATGATTAGAAATATTTAAATAATATATGTTTTGAAATAATTAAAGGTATGAATTAACAAATACAGGATCAAAAAATATATAAAACAATAGTCAAACTTTATACTATTTATGCTAAAGACCGTAGGTACATTTTAAATAAATTGAAACATCATTTTTTTTTAAATATAAACCACAATATTTTATTGAAACTTGCCGACCATGGTTTCGCTAGTTACAGCATTGTCAAGGTAGTTACAGCATTCCACAAAATGGCGCGGAAGGTAGGTTATGTTGGTCAAATTAGTTATAAATTAAACAAACTATTGGAAAAGAAGAAAAGTTGAAAACCAGCATTTTATGTAGATAATAATTTGGGTAAATTGTTAATAATAGTAAAGATAAAATACCAAAAAATGAGTAAATGTTGGGTCTATCAATTATTTTGTAAAATTTGTAACGTTACATATGTAGGGCAAACGGGTAGAAATTTTAAAACTAGATTAAGTGAGTATGATAGAAGATTGAGGTTAGGACATGAGGACTATAGTTTTGCTAATCACGCTTAATAACACATAATGTTTCGGAATTTCATGCTAATATAAATTTTGATACCTTACACACAGCTAATAAATCTATAAAATTAAACCTTCTGGAAAATTTAGAAATTAATAGATTCGTTAAGAATAAAAATTTGTTAGTTTTAAATTGAACAATTAATTCTCCACTCTTAAAACCATTAACCACGATAAGTCATTGTATCTCCTCCCCTACTCTCCTTTTCTCATTTAGGTTACAAGTGAAATACCCAGCTATTGTTGTATATGTACTGAACCTTTTTGTTCTTCATTCTTGTAAAATACCTTGACAATGCTGTTACTAGCGAAAACATTGTCGGCAAGAATCGTACTATGGGAATCGTTATTTTAAATTTAACGTCGATTTAATATAACGATTCCCAGAGTAGGATGATCAGTACAAATAGTTGTTTTGACAATGTAGGTTATCCGAAACGCGTCAACAAATGAGAGAGTGACGAAGCTGGGACAGGCTGAACATTGTACTTGCGATAGTCTTACAAATAAACCGAATAGCGTATAGTTAAAGGTCTCATAAGAGTCATGAAAATATACACAATTTGTTTATTTACAGAAAGCTTTTTTTGTATAGAAGTTTTTGAACTAAAACTTTTATTTCAGGCCAAGTTTTGTTTTTGAAAACTGTTTGATATTGGGACATTAACATCTCACATTCGTGTTTTCTTGGTGGCTTGCACTTGGCAATGTGAGTCTTAAAAAAAATTGAATACAATATTTTTCTCTTGATCGGTCCATTTTGTAATCTCTCTTTTTATAGATTTCTTAGAGGCTACTATGTTTCTTTTAGTTTGCAGAAATGAACTGGAAGAAGACTCACTTACTCCGATTAGGTCTTTTAAAGGTAACAAGTCTCCGTCTTCTTCTTCTTCTGAACTTTTACTTCCTTTATCAACTTCATTGAAGTTGGTAGATTGTAATATATCTTCGTCAAGATTTACCTCTATCTCATCTAGCGATTTACCTTTATTTTTAGCTCCTTCGCTACTCTCAATTGACAACAATAACTTTGCAATTTTTGCTGTTTGGAAAACGTCATCTGGGAGCCTATATTCACTACGATGGACTGAAGACGTATGCCCCATAAACGAAGCGAGCTGTTCAATATCCTGGTCATTTAATTGGAACAATTGAGATATTATTGCTTAATATTTCCTGAGGGTTCTTGATGTGACTGCATCAGGATTTTTCAAACCTGCTATTTTGGAGTGTTTCTGCAACACTTTATAACCAGTGATCGGATTAGTAGTATTTACATTTGCAAAGAGGAATATGTTCTCTGATGGAATAAAATTGCTTCTTAATTTAATCAGCAAATCTTTTGCACGTCAAAACTGAACAACACAGGTGTCACTTTTCGTTTTCCCTGATTGACCACCCGTTTAAATTTTCTTATAAGAATCATTTCAATAGGTCTCACTACTTGTTCGAACTCCTCATAATTATGGTTATTTGAATATTTTCATATAGATCTAGTGGAAGTCTCTGAAGCTCACCTACTCGTTTTCTGCACAAAAGGAGTACTCTACAGTATGTAGTCTCAACCAACTGACGGTAGGCACGCAGATCACACAGTATTTGTGGTACCGTAAAGGTAGTTCCCCTTTTTTCGTAGTAAATCAATTAAATGTTTTCTCTCCTTAGATTTAATTGGTTTTGAATTTATTCGTTCAACTTCAATTTCGAATCGATGGTTTCTTAAAAGGTGTCTAGCAAATGTAGTAACTAGTGTCTCACAATAAAAACAAAAGTCTTTTCTTCTAACGCGCTTAGGTTTATTATTATCCTGAAATAAAAATGTGTTATTTTCAGAATTATTACCCGAATACGGTTTGTTTTGGAGATCCCAACTTTCAGTTAACAAACTTCTTTGGGGTGAATTTGTTTTATCAATAATATTTTCTTCATATCTGGCTCCAACTTCAATACTATTACGGATTAATCGTTCTTCAGAAAATACCTTCAGATCGAATGAACACGAGAAGTCTTCTATTATGTTATTTTGTGAAGATGTCTGGGCTTAAAAATCTGTATTACTACCACTACTACTATCAGGGACATATTCTGGGTCAATATCCGAATCATAATAATCAATGGAAGGCGATGGGTTTTGACAGTTCACAAGACTGGTTCGAGTCAAATTTTCATCATATAAATAGCTGCCCTGTAAATAATTAAAATGTTTTGTATGTCCTTTGATTGGTATCTGTCCTCCTTGAGTATTTTCTTCAGGAACAGAACTTTCAAAATTAAATGTCTCGTCTTTTTGTTGAACTGGCTCATTTGAATTTGAAACCAAACCAGGAAATGAAATCGAGTTGCTTGATGATTCTCCATCAGAGCTATCACTGTACGGCACAAGTGGCTGAAAAATTGGCGTTATGCTCTCAGTTTCTTGAAATAAAAACATTTTCCATCCTAAAAAGCAAAACATTGTAGATTTGTATTATTGTTATTATAACATAGATCTATTAATATCTAAACATTTTAAATTATTTAGACATAGGCATTTATTTTCAATATAAAAGATTTAAACATTCTTTTCGGGATCAAAACTATGGCCTAAATGCAAAAAATTGTTAACAAAGTTAGAGTTTTTATAACAATACTTCCAACTATGTATGTATTTCTGGACATAATGTAGTTAGTAGTTATTTCTTGGATGTTACTTTAAACTTCCATTATTTGTTTCATTATTTTAAAATAATTTTTTAAAGTCTGTTAGATTGTTATAAAACATTGTAAACAACTAACTTTAAAATAAAATATATTAAACTAGCGGAGCCATGCGACCTTTCATAGTTCATGGGAAAAATAAACTATTAACTAATGATTGACTCAATTCTAACATTGTACGTACATTCTAACATATTAATTACATCCTGATATTTCTTGAATCACCATGCATAAACATATTTATTAGGTATTACAGAAGAATATTATCATATAAATCTACTTAAACATTATCCATAATAAACATTTATAACAATAGAGAGTTTTTAGGTAACTAGTAGGCCTACAGCAAAAGAGGTTTAACCGCAAAGACACTTCTCTTGCAAAATAGGTTTGACGTTTCAATGTGTACCCACATTCCTGTCAGAGATAAACTATAGAGATAGTTTAATAGAAACAAGATAATAGACTCGTTGAAAGGGACAAATTACCCTTTTGAAATACACAACTGCCTTATACAATATTTAAAACTTATATAAAAATAATCCCACATAAATTAATAATAATTTTTCAGTCTTGTTAAACAATGGGGTCCGGGCAAGCTAAGCCGATTAGTGCCAGGTGACCGAATCTCTACCTAACTACGACCATTCCAGAACTATAGTGGTGGTCGGACTATATTCTTAGAAGACATATATTTTACCCTTTTATGTCAAAACTTAACAAATCTCTCTGCAAGATACTGTTGCATTGAAACTATCTGGTATTCCCCACAGTTTAAAGACAATAGGCCTATAAGAAATTTTCTAGGTTAGTGATAAACGATCAGGTAGATTTGTTTTAAAACATTGTAAACCACTAAATATAACATATATTAAACTGGTGGAACCATGCGACCTTTCACAGTTCATGGGAAAAATAAACAAATAGGCCTAATAAACAACAGTCCCGTATTTAAAACTATAACCTTAAACTATTAACTAATGATCGACTCAATTCTAACATTGTACGTACTTCTAACATATTAATTACATGCTGATATTTCATGGAAAAAAATGAGTAAATTTCCATATTCTTATTCGAGTTAAAATAAATAATAAAAATTTAACGTTCACATATTTAATTATTAAAAAAAAAAAAAAAAAATATGACGTCCAAATAAATCACTTTTTATATTTGTTTTAATAATTAATGTCATAGATCGCAAATTCAGTTTTCTTTCCTTTGAAACTAATTATCCTAAAATTAAAATTCATAAAATGAAATTTTATAATAATGTATATATGCCAATATTAAGAAATATTCGAATTATAAGCGAAAACCTACTCTGAAGAACAATTTACAATAAAGCGTAAATGATTTTTTGACCAAAAAACATACTTAAAACGATTAGATATAATTGACATTATAACAGTCTATTATCGAACATACAAAGAACATTTTGTGAAAGATTTATTGAAAAATATTTATAAATACGCTTTTCGTGATCGTTTTTATAAAATGTGTAAGGCCAAATGAACCGTTGGAAGGAAATTAGAAATAACCTGTAGTTTTTTCATACACAAAATTATTGAAACTAGTTTTATCATGATGAAATTTACACAGAACATTTATTTATGCATAGAATACATTTTGTTGAATTCGGGCATCATAGGAGTTATGCGTATCACAGGACAGCCTGGTACTTTAGTATCAATATGGTTTTACGGTTTTCGGGTACACGTCAAATTAATTGCCTAAAAGTAAAAATAAAATAGTGGAATCAGTTGCCACTGTAGATGAGTTTCCTATTTACTTCTAGTAATAAAGTTTTTAGCATGTTTGACTATGGAATTCCTTTGATTCCTTTGATTGAAAGATGTCATTTAAGCCTAAATGGTTATAAACAGAAGCTTGTTAGAATACAATGGTATCCCTCTGTATTCTTTGTTACCTGTTTACTGGGAAAGCAACCACTGGCCTAGGAATTAAATAAACACAATATTTCTTAGAAACAGTAGTTTTAAGGTTAAGTTTTCAATAACTTCAAGAGCAGCAGTAGAATATTTTAAAACTTGTTGACAGGTGACATGAATAGGTTTTAAAGCAAGGTAGGATTCCTTACTGTAGGCATCTACTTAATCAAAGGACTACAAACCTTGTTGAATGAATTTCAAACAGATTAATAAATATAAGCAAAATCCCTCAACCATTTTTTAATGTTATTATTTTTTTCCTTACAAAATTATCAATTTCTTCAAGAGTTCCTACAAAATCGTACCGTAATGCTATTTTTGCTAGATAATCTATAGAAAAAAAAACTGTAGGCCTATTTACGATAGTTTGATCTAGAAGCCACAATTTCTGGCAATTTTAATGAAAACTTTGAGAAGATGTCTCTTTTAGTTATTTCTTGGGAAAATACAAAATATTAAAGTTTGAAATTTCGTTCCAAAAACGTTTCCCTAAAGGCCTATTGGGATATAAATATTTAACGGTTGGTTGTAAGTAAATAAAACTAAAACCATTTGATTTAGCCGACAATATTGGATGTTTTTTTATTTTACAAATAAACATTTTCATAGGTTGTTAAGGTTTAAAATTGATAAAAATAATATTTAGTTTACGTAATTTTTTTTTTGTTTTATAATTTCTATAATTTAGGGTAATTGTTTTCATTTCACCTCAAATAACTTACACTTAAACCAAAAAAAAAGATTATATAAATATTGCTCAGACAAGTTTATATTTATTTATATTTATAAATATACCATACACTAATAAATAGAGAATATTGATGATAATAATGATGAAATAACATTTAGTGTAGCTATATTGGTTTTTCAGAAATAAGTACATAAGAAATTACAACATCTTATAAATATTTTTGCAGAATCTTACTATACCCATTAAAATATTGTTTTGCAATGTAAACGTGATGGTATTAATACTTAACCATTTATTCGAGAAGAAGAAAGAAACGAAAATAAACAACAAAGATTCACAATTTGTCAAACACTTTGAAAATGTGTAAACATTTTAATTTCAAGAATGCAGTTGAGACTATTACAAACATTTAATTAATTTTGAATTAAATGCAGTAAACTGAATCCTATATATCTATCCATTCTCTATTAAAAAAATAAAATAAAACGAGCTCAGCATTACCGCTGTGCACATGTTCCATATTTTCATACTTGATTGTTTATTTTGGATTTGGTTGGATTTGATTATTTTTGGACCAACTACATTAAAACCCATTTAAAATTTTTACTCAGTATATTAAAAACGTATATAGTTTGGGCAAAATCTATACCTAAAGTTTTATTAATTTTTTTGTGGGATGAATTTCGTTAAAATGTGGGATCCACTACATTAAAAGAAATGCCAAATTTCCACTTAGTAAATTGAATAACTGAAATATTGTGAGTTTGGGCAAACTCAGTCAATAAATAGATATTTTTTTAAATATATTGATGGGTTTTTTGAAAAGTGGTGTCCACTATTATGTAAAACACAGAAGTAAAATTCCGACAGTACTTAGAAAATCTGAAATAGTGTTAGTTTGGGCAATATCTGTTATTATAATAATGTTTTTCAAATTTTGTTGATTTATTTTGAATTCGGTTTAAGAGTGGGATCCACTACAAAAAATTTAAATAAGCGATAAATAAAGTTAAGAAATCTAAATAATAGCTAGACCCTATTTTTAACAAGCAGGTTTTGGTACAACTATTAAATAAACATGAAATGTCGGTAGTTCTTCTCATACATCATATCCAGGGTTAGGCCTATCACATTTGTTGTTAATTCCGTCTGTTTATTCTAGCACATACGCATCACAATAATATTATGAAATTACTAATGACGCTATAAAGTAACATTAATAACTATAACTTGAACGTACCTGCTTTGATATCAGTTGCTTGTTTCCTTCCATTTTACACACAAGACGCAGAGTTGAGCATTCAAAGCTGTGGACAAAGTTGAATATTACTGTCCAGTATCCAGCCCCTAAAACTGTTTTGTTGGCAACGATACTCGATACATTTCTCGGAATTATTGAGGCCGCCTGAGCGTGAGAAGTAGAAGACCGAGTACTATTTGTATTTACTAAGTATTATAAAACTCCATCCCAATATGTATATGTTTACATACTTTTATTTATTGTTTTATCTGGTGTGTGGTGTACTGTACGACGGAAGTGAAAATGTCTATGGTGATCAAAACCATTTCACAGTAATAGTTACATTTCAACAATTATGAGACTTATCGTATTCTCCATACAAACGACGGTCGTTTCGGCTATTTAGCCATTTTCAAGTCACTGCTGTTTAATTGTTGAATTTTAGTCAATATTCGAAACGGCGACATCCAAACAATATAGTAGTTACATTGTATGATTGATATTAATAATTATTATTAATAACGTAATACTATTATTATTATTTATTGCATTGATTTAACCTAAGAAAATTATTGCATAGTTTCTTGCAAAAGAAGTAGGCTAAATCACCTACTTGACATGAGCAATTATTTAACCTTAGAACAATATTGAAAATATAATTGTACAACAGCTCCTTAACGTGAATATTAATTTAACCTGAGAAAGTTACTACATAGTTTTCTTATAAAAGATTACAGCACCTCTTTAACAAGAATATTCATTGTTCCTAAGAAAGTTATTGTATAGTTTCTTTTATAAAAGTGCAAAGCATCTCTTTAAAATAAACATTTGTTTACCCTGAGAAAGTTATTGCGTAATTCAGAATTGCAACATCTCCTTGACAAGGAAATTAGTTTTTTCTGAGAATGTTATTGCTTTTTTGGTTTTCTGTAAGATTTGCGAGGTCACCTTGAAAAGGAAATAAGTTTTATCTGATAAAGTTATTGTTTAGTTAGTTTTCTTTAGGACTGTGAATCTCATTGACAAGAAAATAAGTTTTATCAGAGAAAGTTATTGCTTAGTTGGTTTTATATAAGACAGCGAGGTCTCCTTGACAAGGAAATAAAGTTTTATTCGAGAAATATATTGCATAGTTTATTTTATAAAACAGTACAGAACCATAAATGTTGAAGCTTTCTAGGGAAGTTTTTGCATACAGCACTTTCT
The DNA here is from genome assembly GCA_963513935.1 of Aphrophora alni. Taxonomy (NCBI): domain Eukaryota; kingdom Metazoa; phylum Arthropoda; class Insecta; order Hemiptera; family Aphrophoridae; genus Aphrophora; species Aphrophora alni. The sequence goes on from OY740768.1 coordinate 46,504,455, forward strand.
TTTTTAGTACACTCGTTTTTTCGCTCGAAAATACCCGAATGAGCTTGACGAATGAAACCTAATCATCACGAAGCGTAACGCGTGACGGATGACACTTCACACTTATTCACAGCACAGGAACATTCTTATCACACCAAAAATAATAATAAATACTAAAAGTTATTTCAAAACCTTAATTTGTTTTTTACAATGATTTATTTTGGTCAACACATTGACAATCGAACAATTTACCAACAATAATGTATTGGTTGTAGTAAAGACCACCTCTGAAAAATGGCCCCAATATTTTGTATAGTTTGTCCAAACAGCCGTGCGCTCTAAAGGATTAGGGTGACCCTTGCTCCCCAACGCGCAGACACACTCACACGTGCGGCTTGGCCTACCTGCTGCTAATGGTTCTTCTATGAATCATAATCTAGCCCTTGTGCTACAAAATCAATTTTTTCTAGATTTTAACTTTACTAAAATTTTACTCTAATTACTGAACTCTAAATATTATTTCTAGCACAATGAGTCCAAACACGGTACAATATTGTGACAACTCTATGTGGTTTTATGGTCAGTAGGTTACAAAATCATAAATTTGACTACTTAAAAATGGTTATAGACATTTTATTTGAATTAGCACGATCACAATAACATACATAATAATTACAGTAATTCTAGCAGTGTTTTCAAACGTACCGGTATGCAAAAAAAAACAAAGAATCTAAATCAGAATCAATATAGGCTAACAGTGAACGTATACTAAAGTAAAAGAAAATACAAATAATTACAAATTCGTTTTAAATGTTACTTTACAATAACATTTTCCATTGTATTGATCAGATAACTATTACATTAGACTTCTGATTATTACAATATAAAACACGTGATAAAGGACACGTTTTAAGTATTTTCTAGTTTTTAAACTCAAAACCCGGTTAGAGTTGTCACAATTGTACCGTGTTTGGACCCATTTTGCGAAAAATAATATTTAGAGTTTAGTAATTAGAGTAAAAGTTAGGTAAAGTTAAAATCTAGAAAAAATTGATTTTGTAGCACAAGGGCTAGTTGGTGATTCATAGAAGAACCAATAGCAGCAGGTAGGCCGATTGATATACTATAAACACTTATAAAATACTATATTTTATAAGTGAAATACTACCAAACGACGATAACACACAACAAATGTCTACGTGCATTTCAAAACTGCTTAAGCGACTTGGGGTAAAACAGAAGGCCAACAGGATGTCAAACTGGCAACAGTGCCGGTTCTCTTTGTGATATTTCGGTGGTTAAAATATACACCTTAGTTGCCATAATGGTATCGCAATGTAAAATATATACAGTGGCCTTCGTAATGTTAGAAACGTCAAAAGCTGCAACAATGATGTTAATTTAGTGATTGAAAAAAAAAATTGTATTTTAAATTTTTTGAGATATCAAAATGTATAAAGTAATTGATATCACCTTGCAAAGCCACTATACATTTCTAAAAAGAAATATACTCTATTCTTTTAAGGGGCTGCCATATTGTATGGATATGAAATGATGCCATAATGATAGTGGGATTTATATATATATATATATATATATATATATATATATATATATATATATATATACAAATCATCGTCTATTTCGATATATATTTTTTAAACGAATTGAGAGATTTAAACAAAATTTACCACACTTCTTACTAATATATTTATACACATTTTGTGAAAAAATCATCAAGATATAGTAAAATTTTATTGATTTACAACAAAAAAAACAATTTCTCTTAACTAATTAACAAAATTAAATAAAATTTAATAATTATGACAACAAAATATATACGTACATGTTGTGAAAATTTCATCAAGATACAATAAAATTTAATTACTTTACAACGAAAAAACAAATTTCTTCAAAACAACATTGAAATAAATTTCATAAAATATATAAATAAATTTTCAAATAAATAAAGTAACCTAAACTTTTTGTGAACTTTATTGAAATGCGACGATACGCCTTTTTTAAATCATTTGCATCTCGAAAACCACCCAACGGATTTGAAATATCAAAACATTTTTGAATTCACAATTAAATTTTCTATAAACTATCAAAGCTAGACTTCTATAACTATCATATCTAGACTAATAATAATTAAACAATTTACAACCATTTACCGCTATCGGTCTGGTTGAAAATAGTGTCAAATTATAACTTGTATAGGCCTAGTCTATTTATTTATAGATTTTGTTAAAATTTTCAGGAAATGTTCTATATGACTATATAAAAATCATACAAAAATTTGAAAATGATATATACACAATGTTTTGATTTATGAACGTGTATAGCAAAAATTTAAACGATTTCTAAATACTGCTATTTTTATTGGTTTATTAGGCTACATACGTTTATTAATCGCTGTAGTTATATTCTGATATACCAAATTATATAAAATGTATAGAATTGTGAATTCAATTTTTTTTTAGATAATTAACATCCGTTTAACGGTTCTCGAAATAAACACAATTTAGTAAACCAACGTATTCTGTTTTGATTTTCGTACAGAGAGTATACAAATTGGGTACGCGATAGTACAAAAACGCTTATTTTTTAAAACGGATTTGGATTCCTCATAAAAAATACTATAAATTATAAATTTTATGTTTATATGTACGGACAATTATAGTTTAACTTTTTGAATTAATTTACGCCAATGCATATTTAAAATATACAATTCATCATGGTTTTTAATACAAGTTAACCTAACAACTAGTAGCCTACTAATAAAGATTTTATAGAAAATTTTATTGTGAATTCAAATATTTTTTCAAAACAAAAATCCATCAAACGGTTAAAAATATATATAAATAATGTTGAGTAGCCTACGTTACCGAATACCCCAACATCCCGAACTTGAATTTAATTTCACGACTGATAGGCCTACCATTGTTTCATTATGTAGCCTTTGTTCAGGTATGATCAGTGATTATAACTACATGTTTCTAGTAATAACTTTAAAAATTTTAAAAGATACCAAGAATTTAATTTAATTTTTAGAAAATGTGACCAAATATATTCAATAATTGACGTTTTATTTTATTTGTTGGTATATTTAATTCGGGAATATTTTTGTGGCTGATATTTGAGTGAATTGGCACTTGCTTTGACGTTGGCAAGCCGTAACCGTGTTTGGGAATTGACATCAAACTTTTGTTGCAATATCTCCATGTTAGGTTAGATATCTGTGTAATTATCGTTTTTGTTGATAAGATGTTCACCAAAAGCAGAGTTTGTATATGAAGTCCTCTTAGGGAAGTGTTCCTTAAAACTTTTGTTGAAAGAGCGGGCAGTCTGTCCTATATAAAAATTCGGACATTCATTACTGTAGGCCTATAACAAGTGATATTGTATGTGGCAGTCTTATCGTGTTTGTCATTATGTATGTCTTTTTTTGGGTTATTTAAAAAATAGTATAGTTTGTTTGAGGTATTGAAAGCAACGGTTACGCTCTCTTTAGCCAGTCTACGTTTTGGAGTATGACTCAATGCTGATCCATATTCTGTGGAGACGTAAGTTTGCTTTTTCTTTTTAATAATGGGTTTCTTATTTGTATGTTACCTGATGAGTTGGTCGATATCTGAGCTCTTGTACCAATTGTATACTGCGATGGGTTTAATTATGTTTACTTCCTGTTCATACTTCTTCTTGTCTAGAGGTACTGAGGCTAGCCTGTTAACGAAATTATTGTAAGCTGCCATTTTTATATGACATGGATGATGGGAAGAAGCGTGTATAGTCTGGTTTGTTGTGGTAGGTTTTCTATAGATGTTGAACTTAACACTATTGTTTATTTTTGAAATTGATAGGTCTAAAAAGTTTAAATTGTTATTTGTTTCACTTCAACCGTGAATTGGAGTTTTGGATGCATTGTGTTTACGAAGTTAATCAGAGTTTTTAATTATCTATTGTTGCCATAGAAAAGTACTATAGTATCGTCTACATACTATCTGAAGACTATTTTTGGCCTATTTTGATTAATTTCCGACCAGAGATGTTTGTTTTAGATTTGTCCTTCCAGCAGAATTTTGTCCTTCCTTACTTCCATAGACAGACGAATCTCGCAACAGTTTTTCTGTCGAATCAACGAGCTCTGAAAAAACAGTTTTTTTTAGCTGTATACGACACCGGTCTGTATTGCGGTCGGCGTTTTGTACATATCATAGGACCGCTACTTATTATTTTTTTCAAACTCTTAAGAAGTTTGATAACGAATTTTCGTTATAAAGATTATATTAAATAAAGATTTTATTAAAATTTTCAGGAAATGTTCTTTATGACTATATAAAAAATCATACAACAATTTGAAAATGATATATACATATTTTTTTGATTTATGAACGTTTATAGCAAAATAGTAACCGATTTCTAAATATTGCTATTATTATTGGTTTATTACATACGTTTATTAATCGCTGTAGTAATATGATATACCAATTTATAGAAAATTTAATTGTGAATTCAATTTTCTTTAGATAATTAACATCCATTCTACGGTTCTCGAAATAAACACAATTTAGTAAACCCGTGTACATTAGCGTTTGAATTTTATTGAAATGCAATGACACGCCTTTATTAAATCATTTGTATCTCGAAAACTACCGAACGGATTTGAAATATCAAAAAAATTTTGAATTCACAATTAAATTTTCTATAAACTATCAGATCTATGCTAATAGTATAATTATAATTAAACAATTTACAACAGTTTACATCTATCGGTTTGGTTGAAAATAGCGTCAAATTATAACTTGTATAGGCCTAGTCTTTTTATTTATATATTTTGTTAACATTTTCAGGAAATATTCTATATGACTATATAAAAAACCTACAAAAATTTGAAAATGATATATAAAATGTTTTTTGATTTATGAACGTTAATAGTAATCGCTCAAAATTATAAACGATTTCTAAATACTGCTATGTTTATTGGTTTATTACTCACGTTTATTAATCTCTTTGGTAATATTCTGATATACCAATTTATAGAAAATTTAATTGTGAATTCAATTTTCTTTAGGTAATTAACATCCGTTCCACGGTTCTAGAAATAAACACAATTTAGTAAACCCGCGTACTCGGTTTTGATTTTCGTACAGAGAGTATAAAAATTGGGCAGGCGATAGTACAAAAACGCTTATATATCGAAAACTAATTATCGGAAGTTATTTTTTAAAACGGATTCGGATTCCTCATAAAATTTACTATAAATTGTCAGTTTTATGTTTTTATGTATGGACAATTATAGTTTAGCTATTTGAATTAATTTACGCCAATGTATACTTAAAACGAATTAAATACAATTTATCGTGGTTTTTAATACAAATTAACCTAACAACAAGTAGCCTACTCATAATGATTTTATAGATAATTTTATTGTGAATTCAAATATTTTTTCAAAACAAAAATCCATTAAACGGTTAAAAATATATATCAATTTTTGTTGAGTACGTTACGCGCTTATAAGTACTTGATCAGCTGTTAATTGTATGCTGTATTTCTGATAGAAAAGTATGGACAATACTGCTATTTTTGTTGGTTTATTAATCGCTGTAGTAATATTCTGATACACCAATTTATAGACAATTTAATTGTGAATTTAAATTTCTTTAGATAGTTAACATCCATTCAACGGTTCCCAAAATATACACAATTTAAAAACCCGCGTACATTAGCGTTTGCATTTTATTGAAATGCGATGACACGACTTTATTAAATCATTTGTATCTCGAAAACCACTGAACGGATTTGAAATATCAAAACATTTTTGAATTCACAATTAAATTCCATCAACAGTTGTTAACACAAGTTATACATGATTAACCATGCCTTGTTGCATAACAACCCCATAATAACTAAAAACAAACAATAAAAAGAATCCACTATACTATTGAACTATAGACTATATTTATTTGTATAAATAAACATAATTATATAAACATGATATATGTTATAATTGTGTAACATATTTATAAAATTTTTCATTCTAAACCTTGAAATAACATCTCAACCCTCTATTGTCATTGCCAATTGAACTGTATAATATTTAATTGTATAAAGTTAAAATACATCACATTTTTTGAATCAGAGAATTTGTACATTCTATTACCACTTGTCAAGAATAACTGGGAATAAAAAACATTTCATATATCATTTAAAAATATAAATGAAATACATTTTCATTTTCATTGGATGTTTAGAAATAAGGAGTAAAAGTAGGATGGGTTGAATTAAAACTAATGCAATTTTATAATAAGTTGTACTAAGTAAAATGTATTGATTGTTGAATTTACTCTAAAACAATTATTATTTTTAATAAAACTGTACATTGTTTCTAGGAAGAATATGAACAGTAATATATTACTATACCAAAAACCCAAAACTATTCCATATTATGGATTTTTAATACATCTTTTATTTCATTTCAGTTTGTAACCAAAGTTTCCAATATAAATTGGTCTCCTAGATAAATTACTACGTAACCATTCGTAATTGATTAATTCATACATAAATGATGTAACAAAATATGTAATAAAGATAATTTTGTTCTTTAAAACTAGTGATATATATTATTTAAAAATCTGACAAATTTATATCTGATATACAAACACTTTTCGACGTAAACAGATAAATAGTTTTTCCATTTCATATAAAAGGTAGAACTCTTTAAATGGAGTAATTATTTAGAATGTCGAATAACTTATGTAATTTATAATATATATTGCACACATTCAAATAACGCAAAGAAGCAACAAGTATACAACCACCTCTAAGAAATTGAAATGGACAAACGGACTGAACTCTAAGTTTATGAAAGGTGCAATTGACGGCAACACTGGATCTGTTCCATCTGGCAACAATGTCCCCAAAGGCATAGTGACGTTCGTTGCAGTCTTCCATACAAATATTTTGGTATCCTCACAAAGGCATTAACCAACTTGCTCTTTTCTCTCGAATTTGAATGGACCAATCATACTCAACAGCCCCATAAGTCACCTCTAGGGCAAAAGCCCGAATCTCTTCTATAGGAGAGAGTATTGCGTTCAGCGCAGCCCTGGTGGCCTCTCTTCAAAACTAAAGCTGTCGTCCCAAAAGCTATTTTAGGGGATATTAAAATTTTTTTTTTTTTTCGATCTAATATGCTTAAAAGTATATGTATATTACATATAAACTTGATTTAGGCCGCTTGCCCTTGTGGGGATATCCCCACAAGGGACAACATCCCCAGAAGTACTTTACAGGACGAGTGAGTATGCCCGGAAAGGTAGCTGTGATAGTTCTCTCTCTCTCTCTCTCTCTCTCTCTCTCTCTCTCTCTCTCTCTCTCTCATTCAAAATTTATGGGTAACTGCCATAAGGAGAAAAAAGTTTAAAATTTTTCACAATAAAAAGTAAGTGATTTAAGGACAATAAGGTCGCCATATCTCCAACAATTCCGGTTCATGATTTATCGGTGAAAAACTAAAATATCGGGCATGTGGCATTTGTAAAAGACTTAATTTCTCAAATTTTAGCGTTATGTGCGTAATGACTCGAACTATTGTGAAAAATCGTAGGTAAAAACAAAAATTACGCTTCTGAAATAATTGGCAAAACACAAAAATGCAGCTTGACCACCATGGTTAAAAACTCAATTTCAATCAAATAAAATAGGGGAAGCGAGTTTAGGCCCTGTTTAAATATTATTACGAAGTGTCCATATGATTATTTTCGCTTTTTGTCACCCAACAACCGAACATTTTTATGGATTCGATTGTGATAACATAAAAGATTGTAGCTCTACCTTCCATACAAAATTTATTTTCTCTAATAAAATTAAATCGAAATCTAACAAATTTCGACAAATAAACTTTGAACTCTTTGACTTTTCAAGCAGACAGTATATAATTAATTGGCTGTGAGATATTACACAAATAGTCTACGTTGTTAATCTTCCTTCACATTCTATCATCATAAACATCTCTGTGTTAAATCGAAATATATAGATACTCAATGAAGTTACTCCGGAAGAGAAGAGAGGAGAGGAGAGGAGAGGACGGTATTCCATTAAAAGAAGTTTATATGACTTTAAATGTAGGCTAACTTGGGTTGTAACTTTCAAGCAAGCAACAAATTAAGTTTTAACCAACATCTTGAATTTAAAGTTAGTTAATCATTCGGAGTTCGTTTCAACTTAATTAATTGTACGTTTTATGCTAAGCATTGATTGCCCAGTATAATGTAAGTTTTGATAACCGCGAAAATTTCGACCTTCGTTTTTGACTGTTCTCGGCCTCAAGAAACCTAAAAAGTGATGTTCGTCATCCTGTCCGTTGTCGATACCTGAAATATAAATAGGATCATGTAATTTGATATACTGTAGATTACTATTGAAAATCATAAAAATGGCAGCCATTTTAAACAGTTTTTGTTCATATCTCGTAAGCTACTTGTTACATTATTAGTTACAAATTTGCGGATTTCATTTCTGCATTTAATGGTACCAAACTCACCTATACGAGATAAAATGACAAAAAGCGACGTTGTTTTCAAAAATATTTTTAAACCCTGATCTCTCAAGAAAATGTTATGAATTGACGGACACGAGCAAAGCGAGTGAAGACTTCTTAATATATACACATCTACGTAGCCTATTAGGGCGTAACCGACGTCAAGACAGTAGTGATATAAAGAATTTTACGAAGTTCAGAAAACTTGTGTAACTACTCCCCCCCCCCCCCGATCTAGATTTAACATTTCCTACATATTATACTTGTATTGCATTGTATGATAGGACTGGGTAAGTACCATGATTATCTAAATGTTTTCAAATAAATTACAATTTTATAGTTGCATAACAATAATTAACGAATTTTATATCGACTACAATTTGTTTAATTTTCTCAAAAAGTGTTAAATATGTTGTAGTTTAAAAAAATCAATTATCTCAACGTGAAAATGATCAATTTAAAGATGAAAATGAAATCAGTACAATGGTTGAAGTTTAACATTATACGTGGTAGATCCAATATGGCAGAAAAGAAGCAGAACAATCGGTGTCATAACAATACTGGTATTAACTTCACAAAGTCCTAATTTTATTGCAGTTTTTTTTTGCATATTAGGTCCTTAAGCTCTCAAAAATGGAAATTAAATTTGGACGATTTTAATGTTATTCGTAATATTTATATTTTATTCTTCAAACTTAGTATTCACAGCAGAAATAATTGTTGGCAACATCAACTACTTGGAATTTTAATTCATTAAAAATACGTTGATTTTATTTTAGTCCTTCTTTTAATAGGATGAATAATCTTTCATTTCATCAACTTTAATCAATATTTGTTATTAGATTTGTAAAATTCAGCAAAGCAATTTAATGTTTACCTTAATGTATATCAACAGTTTTTTATAGAGAGAGAAGTGTGTGTGTGTCCCCCCCACCGAAGTCTTTCCAAAAGATTTTATATATATCCTCGAAAATCAGAAGTAATAAATATTTACATCTAGTTATTATATTTATCAGAGACAGTTTTCACCTTCTTTTTTTTCTCTTTTTTTTACGATATTTAAAATCTTTTTTAAAATTTACACCATATACTCCCCATGTATTTAACATTTATTGGGTCAGTTTTTTGTTTAATTTCTATTTAAAATGAAACCATAGGTCTTGTTAAAGTAAACAGTTTTTTTATTTCGTATTCGAAAAGCCCAGCCAATCACAAAATCTGTGTAAAAGAAATCAGTTTCCTCGGTCACCCAAAAAGTAATAAATCTATGAACAACTCGTATTTATATGATTTTATCTGAGATATTGTTAATATCATTAGTCTCAAAAGGTTTTGTAATATATATGTACGAAATAGATCCGGAGAACAAAAATTTGTAATACATTTTAGATGTCCATAAAATACAAAATAAAAGTACTAACATTTTCTAAAATACAAACAAATAATTTTATCTATTGTGAAGAATTTTACAAATCGTTCATTTCATTTTTTTTTTAGCTCTAGAGTTATTAAAATAAAAAATATTTACACATTCTATTTACTTTAGCTGATTATATCTGCTGTTATCGAACATTGCCCTTTAGAAAATGCTCAGTATATATTTTATTCTAAATTACACTACACCATTCTCCCATTTTTAAAATTCAATTAATATATTATTAGGATAGAAGCTAGGTTTAGCTGAATCTACTTTATATAAATACCAATTTGTAGGCGCGTGTTTGGTTATTACGAGGTTACTAGTCGGACTCACACTTTTCTTCATCTAGTCTTAGGTACCATCCCTATCTTTTTATCCAAGGTCTCTCTTATGCTCTTTTTTCTTCTTTTATTTTTTTTTATAATCACGAGGGTTTTGCCTTTAATCCACAATGAAAATAAAGATTGAAAACAATTTTACTGGGTGTATGTTATTCTTTTCTAAACTAACGCCATATCAAACATATCTATTTAATAATAGAATATAAATATTACATTTTAAGGTAATTTTTGACACTTTAATTACATTGCCGTTATATATAAAAAAAGCACAAACAGTTTTGTGATTTTTTTTTTTATTATTATTATTATTTTTTATTGTAAAAAATCTGCGGAAGACATATTTACGCTCAAACGTACGTTAATTTTCTTATTTCTTATTTTCTTAATTATTTCTTATTTTTAACCGCCACCTTGGATCTGCTAAAATACACATTATGGTAAATGATCATGTAACAGTGCCGTTTTCTCTGATCTTTTTGGTTTTAGAGCAAAGACGTCCTCACGTTGCAAAAACCAACAATGTAAATCTGTTGTGGGTCCCGGGACAAAGGGGATTAATGGGAATGAGGGACAAATAGGTGCGCTAAAACAGGAGCTGAATGTACCTTCATCGGCCCAGAACTTACATATATCTTATACATTGACACGTAGGCGTGTCTCCCAATGGCTTTCAGAAAGCTTGGGAGAGAACTGAATCCAATGTCCAGTCTGAAGTGCTCAAGGTCATACGTTATGCTAAACAGGTCAGACCTGTGGAAAATGGTTTGGATTGACTGGACACAGAATGATGGCGGTTACATGCACCAGACTTTCTGTAGATAATGTGATGAAGCTGAGGAGACAACTCAGCATATAGTATTTGACCGTCAAGTTTTAAGCAGGAAAGTATTGTGTCCTTGGGTGCTCTGTTGAATGAAAGAAATGACCTGTGGTAGAAGAGTTCACAATAAATTTCATAGCTGAGAATAAAAACCAGGATTAGAATCCTGATCCTCCTTGCAATGATAATAATAATAATAATAATACCCTCATCTTTACTAAGATTAAAAGACGGTTCCATTGATGTAGTTTTTATTTAATTTTAACAATAAATTTAAAGTAGTTCATCGTATTGTTAGGGGCCGTACTGAAAATTATACATTTTGAACGCGATTTTTTATGCAAGCTTGTAATATATATTGCATCTCCTTTTAAACATTTCATTTTATTTTGACAATATTAACTAACAAAAAATTATTAATATGTTTTTAATGAGCTTGTAAATAATAAGCAAAAAAACTATGTCATGTGTTAGTGATTTTGACTGCTCAGGTTTGAGTTCCTATCTTAGATTCTAGAGTATTTGTTGACGCGTTTCTCTTTTCCCATGTTCTACGTTTATCACTTCATAACGGGAGTTGATGTATAGACTCGAAACGTTTTTATTTAAATTTTATATTCAATCCATGAAAAATCTCAGAATAAATTATATCAATAATATGAACTTTAATATCATTTTCCAATAAAAATCATTTTTTACATAACATCTAGGAAACAAAATATAAATATATTTTAATATAAATAATTGCTATTAACCAGGAGTTTATTGTAATGGATTAGTCGTCGTCGTCGTCGTCGCCCCCCCCCCCCACTTAGTCACCCCAACTTGCCATTATCGTTAACTAAATTCATAGAGTTTTATTACACTCCAAAAGTTTACGGCAGCAGGAGGAGCTCTCAACGAATAACAAGGAAATTATTTTAATTAAACTACTGTACATCAATAACTGTGACAATGTTAGATTCAGTTAGGCATAATAAACTTCCAGTGTAAATAGGTTTAGTAATATTTTTCACAGTTAGAATAGGAAATTGAATTGTAAGAAAAGATCTACCTCCGGAATATTCATTTCTTAAATTATTAATTAACATAAATATTTTAGTAGAAGCAGGAGAGTGTGACCAATCATATTTTTCTGTTTTTAAAGTTATTGGATAATGAAGAATTATTAATAACTTATTTGGCCATTTGTCATCATTTGTGTATGTATGTATATGTATATATATATATATATATATATATATATATATATATATATATATATATATATATTATTAAGTTGTTAACACTTTATATTATTTGATTTAAGACACTGAATTGTTTTTTAAGTAATGGAAGGTCGTACAATAGCAACATAATGTTTATGGTATCGTTGAGTCCATTATGTTTTGACGACAGTGTTTGTCTGTTTTTTCTCATTTTTTAAAGGCGAAAAATCTTTTGGTCATCTTCGCCTTATTAAAAAAAAGAAAGAAAAGGACCCCTAGACCTAGGTTTTTGAAAGTAATGGAAGGTCATGTGAGTGACATCATTTGTAAGAATTTCGTTGGATCAGTTATATTTTGACGATAATGTTCATCTGTTTGATTCGACAAAAATGGTAACAATACCTGACAAATAATAATTTTGTCTGCATTTGTAACGTGTATAATTTCAAAAATATTTATTATTAAAAGCCTAAAATTAATTATAGTAGTGTTTCTATATCCAATAAAATAATATTGCTTTCCTCTCATATACACTATTATTATGGTGTACCATAACATTCCTAACTAATATAATTGAACCGAAACATTTCCTCTCTGTCAGATAAATTAGTTTTCCATTGTCTCTTCAATATGCAGGCTAGCCAACATAACAAACTATTGCTGCAGGGTTGCATTAGTTCTCTTCTGTGTAATGTATTACACAAAGTCTGTCAAATTAATTCCAATAGGTATCGATATTTACCCCCACCCCCAGCCTTTTCCCTGAAGTACTAATGTATTGCTGTAATTATCAACTCATATGTGCAATTGCTGAATTGAGTTGTTAAATGCAATGTTAATATCTGCAATAATATTAGAATTATGACAATTGAATCTTGAAGCACATGGCTTAAATCGTCTCACATTTACATTAGTAAAGTGTTTATATTTTATTTCCCTTCGGTCATGATGCTTTTAGAGAAGTAGTTTTTGCCATAATGTTTTAAATTTTTAATGTAATGTTTTTATTTATTTTCTTGAGAAAATTCCGAATATTAAAAATAAAATTAATTTTCATTATTTATTTTGTTTGTTTAATAAATACTTTTAATATATTGTTCACAACGCTACTACTTTTGAAAATTATGTGATGGGTTTACAAAATTGAAGTCCAAGTTCTTTTCGGATCTGTTTTGAGTGAAGTTTCTACAAGAAAAACACAAAATTATTATTTTCTTAATAATGGATCAAACAATTATAATCAAATATATTCCCTAAGGACCAAAACAAAACCGAGATTTTATGATGGCTGTCAATTTTTGTTTCTTACCAAATATTCCTAAGCTGTAATATATTTTTGTGAATTTTACGGAAGGGTTTGTGCCATTAATCTTTACGAAATCGGTTTAGTCAAATTTGAAAATTACGTCTTGGCTGTTTTTTTTTCATCTCTCCAAAAATGGAGGTTTGTGAGGTATCGATTAAATATATATATATATATATATATATATATATATATATATATATATATATATATATATATATAACATACAAAAGCTGTACAATCATCTTGAGTCGATATAATCGAACATCCACAAATCTTCTACTTTTTATAGATTTGTTATTTAAATAGATCTGAAATAAATGTTTTCTATATTCAAAACTTTTGCAACATTGAAAAGTGGGAACATAATGTACCAGCATTGTGTTAATAATATGCAAATTTAGCATCTAAAATATAACGAACAAAAATATATTTTATAACCGTTAAGGGAATTTACATAAATGCCACATTGAAAAGTTATGTACAATGATCTCATTAAATTCCACCCGCTTGCATTTTAATCAGATAAACTGTCAGACATTTCTGTAAAAATGAATAGTACCGTCGCATGCAAAACACATGCCTCACCACGCGGCTTCGAGCAAGATGAATCGATGAGAGAAAATTTGCAATAAAAATGGATGTCTGTGAAGTTGGCCCAACCATGGTAGCCCAACCGCTTCAAAATAGTGCCAATCGTTAGTTTTGCGTTAGTTTCGGTTAGTTCTCCTAAATTAAACGTTAGTTTCGCCTTCGTAGTCGTCTAAAACGGATGTTAATAATTATGGTTGGGCCAACTTCACACGAGCCCAACCAAAACTAAAAATTGAATATTTTATTACGTGAATCAGTTCCTTTACGTTAGTTTCGAATAGTTCTGACAAAGAAATCGTTAGTTTCGCATTCCTAACGAGTTTTATATGAGACAAAATGGTTGGGCCAACTTCACGCTTTTTGAGAATTGCACGGAAACAAATTAAAACCATGCCAATCGTTAGTTTTGCGTTAGTTTAGGTTAGTTCTCCTAAATAAAACGTTAGTTTCGCCTTGGTAGTCGTGAATAAAAGCGTGAATTAGCCCAACCCATATAAAACTCTTTAGGAATGCGAAACTAACGATTTCTCTGTCAGAACTATTCGAAACTAACGTAAAAGAACTGATTCACGTAATAAAAAATTCAATTTTTAATTTTGGTTGGGCTCGTGTGAAGTTGGTCCAACCATAATTATTAACATCCGTTTTAGACGACTACCAAGGCGAAACTAACGTTTAATTTAGGAGAACTAACTGAAACTAACGCAAAACTAACGATTGGCACTATTTTGAAGCGGTTGGGCTACCATGGTTTGGCCAATTGCACAGACGTTAAAAATGTTGTTGCTCTCTCTCTCTCTCTCTCTCTCTCTCTCTCTCTCTCTCTCTCTCTCTCTCTCTCTCTCTCTCTCTCTCTCTCTCTCTCTCTCTCTTTCTGGCTTTTTTTTTCCAGAAAAAGTGGATTTTGGTGTCTGCAATGCACTAATACTCAAACGCGTCGATTAATTTTATTCAAATTTGGTATATGGGCATATTTTTGTCATATATTTGGATAATTTTTCGATAACGCAAAATAAAATTTATTTTTAATGTAATAGCAGATATTTCTTGTTGAAACTCCATATTCAAGGATAAAATAAAGCTTAAAGTTTCAAAATATTTTAATATGTATATATTTCTCATAATAGATTATAACAATTTTAATCCAGTGTAGGCTTTAATAAGGACCCTCAGGAACCGTATTAAACGTCATCTCTCCGAAAATGCGAGTTCGTGAGTCATCGCTAAAAAGTAAGAAGTCAAGTGATTTTGTTCAATTTTTTGTAACGTGAAGGTTAATTACCTAATTCTGCGTCTATAATAGCAAGTAAAAAAATTATTATTGTTTAGCTATATTTTGAAGAAAAAAATTGACCGCTACTTAAAAGAATTTAAGTGTTCGATTTTAAAATACTATTTACGTTAAGAATAAGTTTATGGCATAAATGTAGCAAGCTTGGGCCCTGTTTAATGCATATTATGCCCCATCCAAATACGTCAAATGAGTGTCCTATGCTCAATGTCACTTTTTGACTGATAACGTCTGAGCTAACATTTTAGGTTACGAATAGTTTTTTTTTGTTAGATTTTATTTGGTTTTGGAAATATTTGAGTCAGAAAACTTGTAATCTTTTGCACCGTTTTTTGGTAGAGAGTGACATTTTGGTTTGTAATAATGATACATCAAGCTGTCAGTCAGTCATAATGAGGGGGGGGCACGGGTTTATAGTTGCTTACACTTTCCTCAGAAGCTCAATCGCCGTGCAAAGATATTCAGAGTTAAATTGGACTACAACACTGATTTCCCCATTATTATTCATCGCTCGTAACACGTGCTTATCCTTTAAGATCTGGTTTGTGCCCCTCCCCCCCCCCCACTCAACTCTCTCTCTTTGCTCTTTTCTGAAATGCAGCAGAGAAATATCGTTCACTGATTATTTTAATAGGGAAATACTGCACGATCTTTATTTGTTTATCCAATAAAGAATTTTTCCAACACGGTTTGTATCTTAGCTTATTATCAGGTGAACAGTAAATTAATAACTTTTTAAAGGCAGTAGTTTAATTGGAAAGTAATATGTTCTCGCTTTTCAAGGTTTATAGACGTACGGTTTAAAAAATAAACAATAATAATTTAGTCGTTGAAATTTAGGCGACTTAGTCGTTGAAACGCGTTTGATTAAGTAAACGTAATATTTGTGAGATCTTGTGTTCGAGTTTTATTCTACCTTATTTCAATGTTCAACCACTAAACAGGCATTTAGAAACAGATATACTGAAGCCTACAATAATTAGTTTATCTCAAGGCTGATGTTATGAAAATTTCAATCAGCCACCATTTTGGATAGAATTATAATAGAGACTTCTAGTTTTCGCCATTCTTCTTCTTTTATCAAGACCTAAAAGAATTACCTAAAAATTGTGTTGAGTTTGTTTGGAATAGGTTCGCCCGTTTAAAAGATAACAAGAGTGTCTGCCATACTTTGGCCTAACCATGTATAATAGTTTATTATTCATTTCTTTGTCAGAAATGTTAATGTCTCTCCATCCGCCATTGATTTATGCACTCGTATATCTCATAACCTAAAAATTTAGTTTTACTTAAATATGGAATCCTCCAAATTTATATATCAAATTCAATAGAAAAACCTCCGTTGATCTATGGAATACTTACAATAATATAAATACCGGTACATTACTCTCATTTCTCGAATTTTTAAAATAACATTTGCTGTTATATTTAACACTTAATGTAATTCATAAATATCCACTAAAAATATTTATATCCGTCTCTGTTTGAAAACTTCGAGGTTTGATTTATTATTAAAAAGACAGAAGAAAATACCCTAGAAATAGTTGATTGTATTTTTAATGAAGTTGTGAAGTTTAGTGACCCAAACTTATTTCCTAACCTTTTTAAATAATTTAAATGTAAATTATCGTTAGAAAGCGATTGACGAAAACACATTATTGAATCTTGACCAACACTGTAAACGTTTAACTTTATTAAAATATACATAGTACAAACATATGAACTACGAGACTGCATCATTTGGTCGTCTCTAATGATGTTGGTTTCGTTACAACTACAGCTACAATAGTTATTTTTTATTGCAAATAATAAAGGTATGAAAATTATAAACATTAGAGATTTATTTTAAGAAAACATAGATATTAAGTACTTTAAAAATCGAAAAAACGACCTAAAATTGAGATTCTCTTTATTAATCTTTTCTGGTTAATAAGGTGTACTAATTAACATACCAAATTTGATAGAAATGTGTTCATCCTTTCGAGGGCTATTATGTTAACAGACCTTATCTATCATTTTTTATTTTTAGGAACCTCGAAATTTTCATACTATGAAATTCCCTCGAATATTAAAATATCCTATGGGACTTCCCTTCTACGTTATTATGGTTGTATTTACAATAAATGTTTTGTTATGCGTCATTTTATTTGCAAAAAGATGTTTTGAATATTGAAATATTTTTTCTGTCATATTGTTGCAAATGACATCGGCCTTGGGTTTGTCTGCTAAGCAAGTTGTCTTTGAGATATTATATTATTCAGTTTTAATGATTGAATTCCAAGATAAAGATTTCAGCTACTGTGATCTCATATATCCAAAAGTATTTAATGTTTCCCGATCCAACCCGTAAAAGTAATTTATCAGCGATTTTGCTTTAAATTTGTATATAGCGTCGATTTTACGTATCACGTTACGTTAGATTTCAACCAGAGACATTTTTCAATAAATTGAAAATTAAGAAAAAGATGTTTCGAAAATAACATTTCATCTTTAATTCTAATTGAACCATTTTATTTTATAAATAAAAAAATAATTATACTCCGTGGCGTAGCAGACTATTAAGCCTTTGCCAGCCTGGTAGACAGATTTACAGGCAAGTACAGTCCATAAGGTGAAGTCTGGACTTTCATAATGCGCGTTAGGAGAAGTCGACGTTTGTCATGTTGCCATCTCTTCTTACAGTCTGTTTGTCGTCTTTGTTTTGTTTACAAACAATTGAACAAACTTTCTAACCAAAAAAATCGTTTTAAAATTTCAAAATTGCTGGATATTTTCAAAAAATTAAGTTTTTCAATTTTGTTTCAATTTGGTAAGCTCAGATTTACAAACAGTTAGACAAACTTGCTAATCAGAAAAATCATTATATATATTTCAAAATGGCGGCAAATGTTTAAAAAAAAAAAGTTTTAAAAATTCATATTCGTTAAATTAATAGCTCCTCCGTTCTCGGGTTCTTCTTTCATAAAACTATACATATTTGATATGATTTCGCAAGATTAACTGTGGAGGACTTTACTCCCACCAATTATCTTCCCGAATTTTCACCTTCCGTCACAACTCAACAAACCAATGTTTTTGAAATGCACATAGGAGTATAACTACGAAACATACAGTACAAATCTCACTGCAAGACTGTGCTCAGTGTTTCTCCCACTGCATCTCCCGGCCTAGAGACGACTGCGCAACTCCAGACAGAGGTCAGGCTACATCTTACGAACTGTAATGTTTGGTGAGCACATCCAGATCCCGAATCCGTTGTTCGTCACTGCAAAGTCAACTGTCCAAGCCTCCACGAGGAATAAACCCTCTCACTCGTGAAGCGAGATAGCCAACTATTGGACCTGTTGGAGGTTTCTATTGGAAATCTGTTATAATCTACTTAAAAAAAAACCATTTATGATTTTGCTATTTTTGTGTGATATTCTAACTTGTACGATGTTACAAAAAACAGTTTATACCAATTTGTTGAAATTTGACACAATTTGGGCCTACTGCATAAAAGATAAACATTTTTATATATGTACAAAAAATTTGATTGGTGCATACTTGGATTTTACTACGAGCTACTTTACCAAATGATAATTGACTGATAAATAAATGGAACACAAAATGTTTGATATCTTATATATATTCCGAACATCTTATGATCCCATAGAAGCTAAAGGGTACAAATTGACATTGTACAAATTCAGTAATGTCTAAACATCTTATAGTAAATCATAAATTATATCCTTTTTGTTACACCGACCTTCTGCGCATGTCATAAATCGAAATAACAAATGACCTTATTGTACTTAAGAGGGTACAGGCACAAGTGACGCGATAATATATTGTACACACTTTGGTACTTTATCCACTTCCAACGTAATCATTTTAAAGTTGCGTAAAATTGTTCCAGCGCGTTTCAAATTGTCTAGGGTTAATTATAATTATAAATATGAAAACAGCAATATTTTAGACGAGAACGAGTTTGGGTATGTATTAGGCCTACGGGTATAACAATTCGAAATCATACATTTAGTTAGACTTTCATGTATTACAACACTTCTTCGCCGGTGCCAGCAAACCTTACCGTGTCTTTACTCCTGTTTATGAATACTATCTACATGTTTTTATAATGGATAATACATTGTGTCTACAGTTTTATTAACATGGCGTGTAGCTAGTCTAAAACCTTGATATATGAATGTTTTTTGTTTGTTTGTGTTTTTAAAAAAAAAAAACAAAGAATACAGTATTAGTGATATATACAGCAATTAAATTGCAATTATTGTTGTTGACAATTTTGTAAAAAACAAAAAATCATTTTCGTTTTGGAGCCGCCAAATTTCATCTCTCCATTCACAGTCTGCACTCAAGATTTAACATAAAATTCTCAATAAATATACAGAGTTCTTCCCACCTAACTGCCATCTTGAATTCAATTTTTAAGGTTATAGAAATACCAATATGGTCTACTTTTAAATAGTTAATTTTATTTTTTTAATATTTTAATAATTCATTTTTACTTAGCTCAAAGTAAAAATTTGGAAATGTCTCTATTGTTTTGTCATTTATTTCATGAAGATATCAGAAATGAATAAACTATACCATATTCCACATTTAATAATTAAAAAAAAAGTTTTTCATTCATTTTGACCAAAATATGGCGACAAATCTGCTTTATTGTGTAAGTATGTCCGCGTTAAATTTACATATATATGTGAGAACTAGCTCCTGTCGAGCCTTGGTCTATTTTTCAAAAATTAATTTTATTTGTTTGTTTTTTTTTTATAGTTCATTACTTAGCTCAAGGTAAAAAATTAGGTAAAGATCTTGTTTTTGTTATTTATTTAATGAAGATATCATTTGATTACTTTTAGATAAATATGGCGACAAATCTGGTTTATTGTGTAAACAGTTTAATATTTAATAATGTTTTATTTTAATATTTCAGTTTTAATTAGCTCAGGGTAAAATTAGGTATAGTCGCTATTTTGTTTCAATTATTTAATGAAGATATCAGAAATGTAAAAACTGCACCACATTCACATTTATTTACATTTCAATAAAGGAATTTTCATTCATTTTGGAACAAAATATGGAGACAAATATGTGTAAACATGTCCGAGCTGAATTTACATGTGTGAAAGAGCTAGCTCCTTGAATTAGTTTGGACCCCTGAGACAGATCATGTCAGGTCCAAATGAATAACATAAAAGTACGTTCGTTGTTTTAGATGGAATTATCCAGTAGGCATTCATTAAAATGTTTAGATGCTTTGATGGCGTACAAAGTCCAGCTTTCTGAGAGCTGTGATGTAACACGCATTTCAAATTTTGAAACTAACCTTGCTATTATTCAAAACAAATATGGATGTCCTAAATGTGTGAACAATTATGTAGTGATCCCTGTAGTTTAAATTACTGGACCTATTCATTACTTAATTCCTTCCATGAACCATGAAGCCGATTTTCAGGATTTACTTTACTTTACAGAGTCTTCATATAAAGTATTTCCACATTTACTATTAAAAATTCATACAATTTACAAAGATTCTAATTTTGTCAATGTTTATTATTCATAGAGGGGAACAAATTATAAAATATTTTGAAAAGGGGGTAACTTCCCTCACTCCCACACTTCATAAGCTAAAAAGTAGTTTCATTGCTCTCCCCTACTACTATTAAAATTATGGCCCTAAAAATAGTTTACACTTTACAAGAGAGTTGATATAATTTTCATTTATGGATCAGAAAACCAATGTGCTAACGCGTTCAAGCAAAGTATGCAGATAAAAACCACAATTAGTACGAAAATTCATTGGGACTGAATCGCTTAATAACAAAAGAAGATGTGAAAGGAGAGTTTTAAACTAATTGAAGTAGTTTCACCAATTTGTGGTGTATCCTACCACATCATTGCCAAGCGTCTCTGCTCCCACGGGAGTCCATAATGTAATGAAGATTAACAAATTTCATCCTTACTAAATAGAAATTTGTCAGGAACACAGTGTAGATGACTTCGATGGTAGGATAGAATTTTGTAAACAAATGAGTGAGGTTGTCACTTCTAACCCTTAAGCTCTTAAAGTATTGAGTTTGTTGTTATGTCCATTTTATTTTAATGGGTTTGTTAATAAACACAACTATCTTTATTGGACCGATAAAAATCCTAATTTGTTTACTAAGTGTCCATCCCAATGGCCTGTAAAAAAATCAATGTTTGCCATCATCATAGAATCCTTGGAAACCTAACAGAACGAACTTTGCCAGTTGGATTTTGAAGAAAATCTTCTTCATTATGAACAAGATGGAGCCCGTCCGCATTTCCCTATACTCGTTCCACTTTTTTTTCTTTTCTAAAGTCACTTAATAATCAGTAGTTTTCAAAACCCCACCAGATATTCCAGATTTGAGCAACAGGATAAAACGAAATAACGGATTATAAAATGTTTACCAGGAGAAATGATTTTGAAAATATGCAATAGGCCTATACTTGCATCGCAAATATTGGCAAGCATTTTGAGCATTTTATTAAATTTATCGTGTTCCAGTTTGTATGGTGATAAATGTTACTTAATCATAATAATTGTAGTCTTAATTATAATCTCAATAATAATTTAGTAATTTTTAATAGGATAAATTCTGTGTGGAAGTATGGATATAAAACTTTTTAATGATATCACATTATTCCTTATTTTCTTTTCTTCCTTTTCTTTAATAAAATGAAGTCATATTAAATTTCTGTTATTTTCTTTTACTAATTAATCAAATGTTCAAGGAGCACTGTGGCAATATTCACAATAAGGAAACAAGGATTCTACGAACCATGACTCAGGAAATCCTTATTTTCCATACTAATAATGTTTTAGTTTTATCAGTTTTAAGTTTAAATTGTATTTATATTTTTTCTATGAACTTAATAATTTAAATATACGTTCTTGTAATATACAATATTTGTATATATAGTGTAATGTATTTTGTTGTTGTTATATTTTTGTTTAACTCTATTTTTATGAAGGTGAAATAGAAGAAAGGACACTATGATCCTAACTTGCCATCGTTAAAAATAAAGCTTTATTATATATTCTTATTCAATTGATTTAAATATTTTGTATACCAAATTGCTTGTCAACATGTATCATCTAATTGAAATTTTTTCAATTTTAAATTCACAAATTTCAATAATATTTGTGGTTAAATTTTTACTTTTATTTAATAATTACTGGTATAATTGGGTTTAATTTACACATTGTCATATAACTCCATCGTTTAATTACTATTCTAAAATTCTAACAAAAAGCTGTAAAAATATATTTTTCACTGTAACGAGCAAATTACATTTTCCTTTTTACAAATTAATATTCAAAATGTTTTATAATCCATAAGTAGAGGTATAGGTTGCTATTACAAATTTTGGATTAGTGGGGGTGGACGAGGTTACCCCCTTTCAAATTTAAATATTGTTTCTCGTATGAGTAGTAAACAGTCTATAATCTTTGTAAATTGTACAAATTTTTAGTAATATATGTGGAAAGTTTTTTAATGAACACTGTGTATCAAGTTTGTAGAAACTCTGATTCTCATGGTTTTTTTGGTGTGTTACACGAATTGTTCACTAGTTTTTGTCTCAATTTAAACCAGATTTATATTTCAAAACTATTATCATAATTAAAACGTCATAACAAAATGAAAACGCACTGCGTAGAAACTAAGATGAATTCACTGTACTAGTACAGTATATTTGAAAGAAATCACACTTTTGTCACAAATTTGACATCAAACGAACTAATATATTGCCCTAGTTAGTAACTTATTTACGATTTGCAAATGAGTTCATGTCGGCCTATAGAATTTTGCAATTACATAATAATTTCTAATGACATAATAATAGCGTATTTTCCAATATAATCATCACAATTAAACCCTTCCAAACCATTTTTCATATATCTCGATAACAGTTATCTATTTGCAGTATAGTAATATTTTATTTCATTTTACAACAGTTGGTACCATTTGTTTTTATTGCACACAGAACGTATAAATTCAATAAACTGACATTTAATCCATTAAAATGTAACTAATATTAAGTACTTAACTGATTTACACACCGGTCAAGTTCCCCCAGTTGAACGCGGAATTTACATTTTATTAACTCGTTTTGTTGCAACCTTGGTTACAGCAATATCGTCGGAAATATTTTATATTAAATAAAACACTGTTTGCAGTAAACAGCTGATTTATAGTTTACATTAAATTAAATAAATAGAAATGGTGATCGTATTCTGATCCTATCTGTTGTTTATTAAAATCCAGTTTTATGTTATTGTATAAATAACTACTATGTTTTTGTATTGTATAGTATATTCTCATCTAAAAGTAATATTGGATTGGCGCCAGAATATTCCCTCTCTCTTTCTCTCTCGCTCTCCTCCTAACCCTTCCTTTATACAATCCACTTGTCTTTTATAATAAAATGGAAGCTGTACCTTGACACACTCATATATTTATCTAAAAGGCCGTGGAATCGTTCAACTTAATATTAATGAACCTGACTACAGCGCTGTTAGTATTTTAAAGACATAATGTACTTATGTGACTTATCGATGTTTGGAATTGAAAAAGAACTGTTGACTATTTTGTTTCGATACTATCGATTTAGTTTAATCAGAATGATTTGTGGTTGTTGTTTAAATATAGGATTGTTTATGGTTACCTAATAATGGTTTGATTGGTAGCTACTGTGGAATTGTTTTTTGTTGACATTATTTGGATGAAATTATAAGCTTATTATTAATCTATATTTAGGTTAAGTATAGATTCTTATCAAGGTATTTAAACCATTGCAAATTTTAGCATTTCGTTGTTGTTAGTAAAAATTCATCAACACAAATGAATTCGTTTTTTTAAAATCAAATAAATAGTGCAAATTAAAGATTAGACATAGTCTTATTTTACAAATTGTTTAAAAAATTTTATTTATTTATTTAAATTAAGGCTTAACTTGTGTCATAAATTCTTTGTAATTGTTCATCGTATGAATGTAATCTTAGTGAGGTTTCATTTTGAACGGTCTTGCGCACGTGTTGAGTCACATTTTACTAAAATTGAACGATATGGGAAGAGCCAATTTGGGAGAATAGGTACATGATTGTTGTTTTTATACCGATGACTTGCATTTTTTGGAGAGACGATAACATGTACGATTTGTTTGGGTCCCTAGAGGCTACGCCAAAGAAAACTGATAAAACCGTCGAATCGATCTCGAGAAAATAAAAATGTTTTGTTTTCTTTTATGGCAGCTACCTCATTTTGTACGAGTTTACATTATCCCTCATTAGACTAATAATAGGTTAAGTGTAACGTAAGAAATACAAAAATCCAATGCTATAGAGTGAGTTCAAAATTGTCCAACTAGTACGAAAATACATTTACTTAATTAAAGAGAAGAAAAATATGTTATGCTGATTTGTTGTAAATAACGGTTCAACTGAACCCGATTCAATTTTAGTGCAACTTTTAACATCATATTTTGGGTTCAATTATGAGTAAAATAAGAAAGTGTATCCAGATGTGGCAATCTTCTCCTGTCAATTTGTTTGTTAAGTACGTCCAGAGACATGCGGCCTAGTTAAGTCCTCTTATTTTGTGTTTAGGACAATCAAAACTGTAATATCTAATTGTTTTAGTGTAAATAAAGGGAAGTAAATATCACCGTAAATATATTTGTATCAAATAATGTTAAATCTTTTAACATAAATTAAATACATGTCATTCAAATTAATTAATTCAAATGCAGCGTTGCAGTCGGAGAGAACGAGATGCATTAACTTGGTTATGCAGGGATAAAAACGAACTGCATATTCTCTTAATGATCAGTACACTCAGCTTCATTTCATATTTATGTTTTACTCCATCAAGAGGTTTTATTACTGTTCTGTTTGTTTGTATGCCAGACTTTTACTTAATTTTCGTCTTAAACGTATGCAAACAGAGACAAGTAATTTAAAATAAATCTTTTGTGGAGGGTTTGATATACAATACAGATTATCTTATTAAAAGCTGGGCTTTATGACTGTTTACTACTCAAAAAGTTCAAATGTTAACTTCCATTTATAGTGAATTTAAAATATAAAAATACGATGTCTTTATATTAAATAACTAGACTGGGTAACCACGCAGAGAAAACGTGAGAACTGATGCGAGCTTTTGTGAGAGACCTTAGACTTCTGCATTACAAACACTTTTTTCTTAAATAATGTCCGTTATCTTTACTGTGTTCTAAAGCCCAAACGAGTGGACCAATTTAATAAAATTTGTTATGTGGGTATATTTTGGCCATATCTCGAAAGTTAAAGAATAAAATACGATACTTAAAGACTAAAACTTAACTTTCTAACTTTTTCAACAGCAGTTCTATCGAATTTGATAGACTATTGCTAAAATGTCTTAGGACCTAAACAAAAGGCTGTTATATCCCCGAAATTTCCGGTTCGGTAGTTATCGATAGAAAACTATGAAATCTGTTATACTTAATTGATCAACATTTTAGTTGAAATGTTAGTGCTTAATGTACTAATAAACAAATTGCAAGAGAAAATGACGATTCAGTAATAGGTGGGAAAAATTTGAATGAAAATAGAGCCGCTGTTAAAACAAAATTAAATTTCAAACGAATATGATATATAGTCCAATGGAAGTTATGACAGAAGATATGCAAGCTTGGTCTCTATTTAAATATATATTACTTATTGTATAACAAATAATAAATAAAAGACAAGAAAAATAATAAATTCTTTTTATTTCATCTTAATCTTTTTATTTTAATTTTAACCTTTTTCAAAAAATATAAAATAATTAATTATATATAGGCACAGAATTGATCAAATCCTCATATTAAATATATGGAAAAGATCTGGTAATAAATATTTTTCTTTTTTTCCCATCGCCTAGAAATACCATTGAAACATTTTTGGGAACGGCAATGAATATAATTTTTTGTTTTTTAGATGTGTGTGTGGGGGGGGAGGGTAAGACAGTTGGTATGTCACCGGGATAGTCAGAATTTGCTGTATTACCAACAACGACAACGATTTTACTTACTACTAAAGTTGGCGTTCCTAATTTTTTTTCTTGGTTATCTTTGAAAAATAAAATCACCACGTTAGATAAATGTAGGTACGTAACAAATGTATCCTGTAGTCGTATCAAAGATTGCATCGTAATACGGAAATGTGTAACACCGCCACAAGTCTGGTTTTCCTCTTCACACCAAAGAAATGATAAGGATATGTCTAAACACAGTTCATGTGTCATTATATTGAGTAAGTTAGTTAATAATTCCATGGCTATCAACCGTAGCTACCCACTTTGTTTGTAATGCTAGGTCAACACCTTAACATTTTGAGCCCTCTCCGCTTCTTCACAGGGATTAAATACTAAGCTCTCGCTACCAAGCGCTAGCACTAGCTAAACCAACTTGGGTTTAATTTTTGGAGCTGTGCACCTTTGACAGAAGTTTGAAATTGTAATGTAATGCAATATCTCGAAAACAATCGGATAATCACGATTTTTCACGATAATCACGATTTTTCTCTCTCATAATTAGAATTTGACAATTTGTCGTAACGAAAGCGTATTTTTTATTTTCAATTTTGACTCAATCATTCCAACCAAAAATTTGAAATGCTTCTAAATTTAACCGAGCTCGGAAATCATTTGTTTTTAGTTTATTGGAAGTTTAAACCATTTCAACATTCGGTACTATAACAAGCAATTATACAAATGTAATAATTGCTGATTCATTAAACCATAAATCAATTTCACGTTAGTTTAATCTACGAAAGATTATTATATTTTTATATTTATCTATTATTCCCGTTGTGTCACGTACAGGCTTAGAGTTATATTTTTCCTCATTTTGTTGACAAAACTACCTCAAAAACGTTTTCACTTAAACTCTCAAATGGAAAAAATCTTCATTACAAAACAAGAAGTAGGGTGTTTTTTTTCGATGCAGCGTTCAATCAAGTTTTAATATGGTGTTTAAAATAGTGTCGGGAATTCAGAAGCTTATTCCTAACATCCAACGAAAAAGTTTATTTTAACTTATTTCCTAAACGTTTAGTTTTATAACTAGCCCCATTTTGTGTTTTTAACATTTAAAAAAAAAAAATCATATTCTTGTAAATGATTTGGAGTTGTACATTGCATGCTATTTAGTGTTTGTTATGAAGACCCAATTTTAGAAAAATAATAAACTAGTTTCTTTTGCTCATTTCAAAATATTTCACTTTTCAGACACAATATTTTACTTTTTTAATGGCTTTTTAATAGATTTTGTATTCTACAACACCCAAAATTAGCTTGGAATAAAATTTGAGCAGGACAAAATAATGAATTTTTTTGTTTTCAATGGAAATATATTTTACAAAAAAGTAATGGAAAACAAGACCTGTATGGAAAAAACTAGAGGAGCTTTTCAAAGTAGCGGCCCTCATTCAATATACATGTATTATGCATTACTACAAAACAGAAGTTTATGATGTTACTTATTTACATATTATTATTAAGTGTGTCAACAACTTAGTTGTCCGGAAAATTTGAAAATCAAAATCTTGGGAGATGTAGCCAATTAATTATCAATGTTTTCAGTTTTTTTGTCGATAACCCAGTTGTCCTTTAAGATAGAATAAAACACCATTTTGTTTGGCGTTCAAAAATAAAAATATTTTGTCTCTTGTAAATATTTTGTAAAAATAAAGTATTTCGATATATTCGAGGTTAAAAAGTTTAAATAGACGCCATTTTGAATTGAGTAAAGGAAATCGGTTGATTATTTTTTCTCATGTTGGGTGTTTATTACCCTCAGTAGTATTCAAAATTTCAACTTACCAGTATATCATTTACCGTTAAAAATATATCTTAATAAATATATCTTCAAAATCTAAAATAAATCAAAATTTATAGAAAAAACATTTTAAAAAACATTATAGTATTTCCTCTACGAGATGATTATTGTAAAAACTTTGTTACTAAACTCTCACAAGTAGACAAGTCTTCAGCTGTCAGACCTTAATATACATTTAGTTACCTTATTCTGAAAATGAAAACTTTAGTTCTTACGAGTTTATATGTTTTACGTTCAATTAATTGTTTATTTAGAATCATATAAGTCATTCTTTCCAATCTTGTCTTGCATTAGTTGAATACCTAGTTAAGTTAAATTGATAAGTTAAAATCAGTTTGATGATAATATTAAAATACGTCCAACAAACAGATTAAAACTTTAAATGAACTTGAGCCACTGTACATTGCTCGGTTACGACCTAAGCGTACATTATAATCCAATACCTCCGCCAGTTTGCGGTTTTCTTTCTTTACTACATACTGTACTGCATTGAATATAAATGTCACTGAAACCTGTACGGCGCGGTCTATCACTCAGATTGGCAGTCATAGATACGGCACATGTGGTGGGAAACTAGGTTGATATGACTGGAGGTTACGGATATGCGTCGAAATCATTGTTTAAAAATTTTTAAATAGTGAAATACTAAAATTTACGTAATAACTTTAAGGTGGTTTTAATTTTATTTATTTTGGCGATACTGTCTCTTAATTGATCAGTTAAGTAAAAAATAAAAAAACAAAGTATAATAACTTCCTATAATGTTATTTTCTATAGATCTATTAAATAAACGATCAGTTAAGTAATATATTTAAAAAATAAATAAAAGAAAAAAGTATAATATCGTCCTGTAATGTTACTGGATCTAGTAAAATAAACTGTTTAAAATCATTGTACCAACTTTTTAACGTCATCCATCTAAAACAAAATATTGCTTGCTTACACGTTAAGGGAAAAAATGTAATAAATTGAGTAATTTTTCCATTTTAAAAAATTATTTTTTATTTGGTATACTATAGTAGTCTGTCTTCTTAGCAACTTAGGTGATTTTTTAAAAGATATTTCTTTTAAATCTGCTTCGCTTCTACCATAAAATTTCTCTAAATTTAGATTTGAAATAGAGTTTTATATGACGTCAGTCAACGGTCCTTTTCTTTTCTTTTTTGTTCTAACTATTCCTGAAGAGTAAGGTTTTTGAAAATAGTTTGTGTAATTCGTCTTAATTTTTAAACCAAAACTTTAACGAAATTGGTTAAGCTGACTTTGAGAAATTATATTGAAACAGCTTTGGACAATTGGGGGGGGGGGGGGTAATATTTTTAGGAAATAGCTACGAATAGGTTCTGTTTACGTCTTTTGGAGTTACATTTTAGCAAAATTTGATCAAAACTGTTGAGTCTGTTTTGAGACAATCGTAATTAAGTATTTTTGTTTTATGGTACGTACCACCAAATTTGAGTTATCGTAAATATGGGAAAAAAATATTTTCAAAATATGCTCACATACTAAATAAGAAAAATCAGTCCACTCATTTGGTTTGTTCAGATTGCTTCATAACTTTGAACTTAGAGCTTCGTTTAAATGTTTGTCTACTTTACATATTTTCAACCCGTCATCATTTTAAAACGTCCTCAATTACCAGCATAAAAATGAATCCATATACTCTATCTCATAATTATTGGAGAATCATAATAAGGACAAAGAAAATGTTAGCACCAATTACAGGATTATTTCACGTACAGAAATCAATTTTATTTCAAAAATAAGTCTTGTTGAGTATGAGATCTAACTCAAATTACATCTTACTATTTTAATTTGTTAAAAAATAATCTTGCAATTTTCATATTTTGTTTACACTTTTTATAACAAAAACAATGACAAATACACATCGCTTAATTAGTTGGTAATTAGCCGTATGTAATTAGTGTCAATTAATGCAATCACGAGTGTACTACATGCATAGTTTAGATAAATAATACATGTTGTGATTTCATACATATTGTTCAAAAGACAGCTGTTAAACAAGAAGTGGGAATTCAAAATATATTAAAGTCAAAATAATTGCCATTTCAATTTTTTTAAATTTTTATCTTGAGTTGGATAACATTGAATATGCACTCCAGAAATTGTGGGAAACTGACTTTTATAGTAAAATTCTCGTTAATTTAGAATTTGTAGATGTTGTAATTAAAAATTTATAAGATGGTCGGCTTTTTAAAATTATTTATTGAATTTGTATGGCCGTTACGTTTAAACTACATTTAAAACAATGTTAATTTTAGAATATTGTTTCAATAGAATCCATAACTAGAAGAGAATATTGAAACTATAAGAATCACTTCGTCTCGTCGCCACTTCTTCTCGCCTCGCCTCGCCTCGTCTCGTCTCCTTGTCGTCTCGTCTCGTCGTCTCGTCTCCTAGTCGTCTCGTTTCCTCATCGTCTCGTCTCCTCGTCGTCTCGTCTCGTCTCGTCGTCTCGTCTCCTAGTCGTCTCGTTTCCTCATCGTCTCGTCTCCTCGTCGTCTCGTCAACTTGTCGTCTCGTCACCTTGTCGTCTCGTCTCTTCGTCGTTTCGTCTCGTCTCTTCGTCGTGTCGTCTCGTCTCGTGTCCTTTCCTCGTCGTCTCGTCTCGTTACCTTGTCGCCTCGTCTCGTCTCCTCTCCTCATCGTCTCGTCTCCTCTCCTCGTCGTCTCGTCTCGTCTCGTCTCCTCGTCGTCTCGTCTCATCCCGTCTCGTCTCTTCGTCGTTTCGTCTCGTCTCCCTGTCGTCTCGTCTAGTTTCGTTTCCTCATCGTCTCGTCTCGTCTCTTCGTCGTTTCGCCTCGTCTCGTCTAGTTTCGTTTCCTCATCGTCACGTCTCGTGTCGTCTCGTCTCGTGTCCTCTCCTCGTCGTCTCGTCTCGTCACCTTGTCGTCTCGTCTCCTATCCTCGTCGTCTCGTCTCGTCTCGTCTCGTCTCCTCGTCGTCTCGCATCGTCTCGTTTCCTCGTCGTCTGTTTTCTTGTTTTAAATTACCCCCTTTTAACTTAAACAATTGAACTATGTAGTGCATAACTAGACCACATAAATGAATTTACAAAGAAAATTAGATTTAAATCAGTTCAGACATTTTAGTTTAGTTGTAGAGGCGACAGCAAAGAAATGTGACATCTTCTCATCCATGGATTTAAAAAAAATTACTTTTAATAAAGATACTAAAGTGTGCAATAAATGGGGGGGCAAAAAATGGAGAACAAGTGTGCTGCTCAAGAATGGTATTTAATCAAACCTTCTGAAAATATATGATTGAAATAATAATATTTGTTTTTACCGTAAGATTAATTTAATGTAATAATTACATGGAGCTCGGCCTTCTATCATTCCTAGCTTCTAAATATTTTCTTCATGTAACGGGTTATACTGTAGTTCCATTATTAAGCTATTCTTAATGCGTAGCTAGATTTGGCAGAAGATCAAATTCAATACAATTATGTCTTGGCAGACACATAATAGCTTCTAATAATTTTAATATATTTATATACTATATTTTTTTTCCCAGTCAAATTTAAATGTGTTCGGCATGTATTTTTTTTCCGTAGGCATAAACACTACTTTTGACTAATAGATTTCTGCTTTGAATTTAACTCATTTATCCCAAATTAATTAGTTATTGCAAATTTGTATGTTCTGAATGTTCACGATACTTTTTTTAAGAGTAGTTCTTCTAAATAGCTTATATTCTTTTGATTAATATTTTACCTCGATATTAGTCTATTATTTGAAGTTATTTAATTCAAAGATAGTTAACTTTAATATAACAGCAGATATTTCTTGTTGAAACTCCATATTCAAGGATAAAATAAAGCAAAAGCTTAAAGTTTCAAATATTTAATAATATAAATGAGCTACAATTGTTTCGCCTAGCGGCATCATCGGGCAACTGATAATTAACAGGTATAGACAACTATTTAAACATAAGTAACAGGAAACGAAATAGTTTTCGGAAGTAACAGAAACAGTGAAGAAATCGGGAAAGGTAGGGGGATGACCTAGCAGGTATAACTTTCCTAACCACCTTTTGGACTCAGGTCATAGTTTTGATCCGAAATTGAATGTTAAACTCTTACATATAGAAAATAAAAGCAATAGATTAAATAATTTAGAGTGTTTAGAAATAAATAGAACTATTTCACTTAGGCCTATTCTCAACTTAAATGACCAACTTGTATTAAATTCGTCACCCCTTCTAAAACCCATCCGTAACATAGTTCATTAACCTTTATCTACCTGCTAGGTCATCCCCCTACCTTTTCCGATTTCTCTATTGTATTTCAGTTTCCTGTTACTTATGTTTAAATAGTTGTCTATACCTGTTAATTATCAGTTGCCCGATGATGCCGCAAGGCGAAACAATTGTAGCTCATTTATATTATTAAAATATTTGAAACTTTAAGCTTTTGCTTTATTTTATCCTCACAGATAGTTTTTGGCTCTTGCTGTGAACATTGTGTATTTTAATAAAATTTATCTCCTAAAAGATACATTTTGAAAGGTTTCCAGGAGTAAAATGGCAATGAATTTTTATTTTAACTTCTCATATCAGCCTAATATGACAAGTTAAACTTTTAAATTTGAAACATTCTTATACACCTATTTTAGAGGTGTATGAATGATTCTCCCACGGAAGCCATCTTGTAAGAATTACTTTTGCGTCGAGTTTTCCAGTATCACCAGGAGTTCCTTAGGTTTCTGTTCTTTGTTATTTTAAATATAGACAAATAATGTGGTTATGTTAAGTTTATGTAATCTTACTCTAACAACTTTTACAAATGATATGACATTAAATTACTGCAACTAATAAATTCCAGCAGGATTTTGAGAGACTCATAATATATACAGATGAGAAATGAAACTTTTTTTACTAACCCTGTAATTAAATGTTAAATGTTACAAAATACTGTGGGAAGACACAATATTCGTATTGAAATAGAGCAAGTCTATAATAAAACGTATTTAGGTGTTAAAGTAGACAAAAATAAACTTCATTGGAAGAATGTCACAAAACTACCGTAAGAGCTTTCATTTTTCTTATTTATAGAATTTTATAAATTATATATTTGGAATATTAGAACATAAAATAAACACTCTTAGCCCTTGAATACTCTAATAACATCAAGGTCGGAAAAGAACAAGAGTTGGTCAAGAGAGACTCGATCGAAAAGATGAAATTGAGAGACCTAACCCCAAACTACTTGAAAAAAGTGTAGATTCAGCTTGTATCCCTCGGGATCACCAAGCTAAGCCTCCTGTAGATATTTTTATTAAAATATTTATCCATTCTATATATTAGTTTTATTAATGTTTATATTAATTTTTAATTAGGCCAAAAACCGAAATTCAAATGTAGTTAGATGAAATTAGTATTATTTTTTAATTTGGTAATTTAGTTTTGTTTTGACTGCTAAGAAAAGAGTTGTTTTGGTAGTTTTGTTGTTGTTGTTGTCAGAGATATTTCCTAATTTTGTATAATTTACTTAGTTTTAAGAAGAAACTATTTATTTACACTAATAACATTCCGTAACTCTTCATCAGTATAATTGTAACTGTTAAGAAAACCCAAGAATGAAAACTCCCCTGGTTAATAGATTTTCAAGGGAATTAATACACCTGCTATAAACTAATGCACTAATGTATTGTTCCAGGTAAGCTGGTTGAGATAATGGAGCTGTGGATATAACGACAGGTATTATAAACCTATTTATTGATACACAAAATATTTGAAACATAGTTTGAACTACTTACAGTTTTACATTGTCATATAATGCTGTCAACTTCAGTGTGTCACACTTCTATTATACAACTTTAAACTGTCAAAGCGAATGTAATGGTCTGGTGTTTTTTGAGAGGGTCGGAGGAGGCAAACTCGGTTGGTACGCTATGCAATTCAATATAGTTTTTTGAAATATCCTGTGACACATTAATCCTTAAAATTTCGTGTTATCTAAACTTACTTCTGTTTAAACAAATTAAAGTGTTGACGATTTTATGAGACTAACCTGAAAATTTTTAAATGATAACATTTATCGAATGACATCTCATTGAAAAAGGTTAAAAGACTAGAAAAATGGCGTAAATAAAAATTTGATACGACAACCCAAACCAAAATGGTGGCCAAAAACTATGCAATTACAAAATTACAACCATTTAGATATTAAGCTCACAAATTAAATTGACCGTTAGGTCCTTTTAGTTTTATTCGTGTAAATAATAATGAAAATGACCTTCAGGATAAAATACTGAATTTAGTTAGTTCATGTATTATTAATATTTTACACAGTTTGCTTACTACAATATTTATTACAGCACTATAATAATAATAGATTTTTAAATAAAAGTTTACTTTTGATTTGTTCTACGAACGCTTTCTTAGGCTATTGATCGTTCCTTCGTTATCAATGCGTTACTGATATTTAAAGGAGTATACAGGTGACCTTGTCTGTATATGAGGTGTATGAGTTCTATTTCTTTTGGGAGTATAAATGTGAGTTTTCCTTACGTGGATTTATTTCTTGGACTATGATATTATATTTACTGTCGTGTTTAGTAGGCCTATTTATTTTAATAGACCAAGACATAAACAAGTAAAGAAAGAAGTTTTTCAAAACGGCAGTTACACCCCAAAATAAAACGACGTAACCATAACGCTTTGACAATGAAGGAACAATGATGACCCACGAAAACGGTCGGTAATCAAAAGTAAGATTCTTGTTTAAGTTGTAATGTATGGAAGAAACCGTGTTACCACGAATTAGGAAATATATACATGTCAACGACCATTATGTAGTCTTTCTTAAAACATAAACAAATTCACGTCTTGAGTGAACTGCTAAGACAAGATTTGCGCAATAAAATCCTTTATGAAGGAAATAAATTACAGGCAGTAAGGATTTATTTTCTTATATTACTAATTACTACTGAATTCTTTAATTTACATACTGTTTGAAGTGTAACATAATATTTCACCAAAATAAGGTTAAAATTTCTTAGGCTTGTCGATATAAACGAATTCTACCAGCGGGTTGGTAAACAATTTTGTTTAGGTCTTGTGAGTTTTTGTCCACGTACAATTTGATCTTCAATTTTAATTCCCATTAAAGACAACTTGGAATATCTTTTCTTTTAGAATAACAACAAACCTAATTTTTGAAAAATGAACATAATTTGGTTTAATTGTTATGTTACTTTGGTTATTTTGGTTTATTTTTATAAAACCAAACTCATCAATTCCCTAGATTACGACTTTCATGCAAAGTTTTATGAATAGTTAAAGTATATACGTCTGTGGACCACTATCTTGTTCATTTCTAAGATTTACTCATGATTTCAGTTATTAAACTTATATTTACCAAAATTTGATCAAAATCGTTTGAGACTAATATAATGTACACGACATGAGAGTGTAGATCGTCAAAAATCACATTATAGGTAAGAACTCGACTGCCTTTTGCCGATTCATCTGAAATTTACATGTATTTGGTAGTTAGACCACGTAGGACGTCAAACACTGTTGTGACGAGTTGCGGGGCAATGTTTGAATTGAAGTGGAAAGAGAGAGTGAGAGAGAGAGAGAGAGAGAGAGAGAGAGAGAGAGAGAGAGAGAGAGAGAGAGAGAGAGAGAGAGAGAGAGAGAATGCACTTTGCACGCATTGTCTGTCTCCCCCCCCCCTCTCGTTATTCTCTCGTCAACGCCAGTGTACGGGTTCATAAAATACAAAACCACAGATGCATCTCAAATAGTGTATATACATTGAATTTAAAGTGTTTCTATTTTTATAATTAAAGTAAAATATATATTCTGATACAAATTATATTATGAATCAAACTCATTGTTGATTGACAAGCCTAGATAATGTGAGGTAATGGAACAGGCGGAGTAGAAACTGAAATTTAATCAAATTTACACATAACAAATATTTATTATGATTGATCAACTTTGATTATTAAGTTAATTGAAAACAATATAAAGGAAATAAATATTTTATAATCATAATTAAAATCTAATTCATTAAAATATAATTTTGTTTTTGTAGAAAAATAAAATGTAATAAGATTCATATAATATCAAGGAAAATTACATATTACAATAAACAATTTACAATCTAAACAACAATGAGAATTGTTATTATTAATTTCTTGTGGGCTGAAGTGGAATAATGCAACTTTCCGTAATAATTATTCATGATATATCCATCGTAGACATACTTTTATTTGAATTCCTTTGGGAAAGAAATGACTAGTCACTCTCGTTTGTGCTTACCTAATATAAAAATGAAGAAAATTTATTTTCTCCGATGTGTAACGACAAATTACCAACGTGTTCGATATTCAAAGAAAACATAATCCTTTGTTATATTATAATTTACTAACAACTGGGGATCAGTCTTGCATGACATTACCCAGTAAAATTCATAATGTTTTTAGTAGATTATTAAAGTAAGTGTTAATATTTTTCTTTTTCTAAATACATAGTTGATATATGCAAAGTGAATGTTTTCAATTGTTAGTGTTATGTTTACAAATGTCAATCTTCCACAAAATGCGGGTAGATTAGAGTTCAATTTTCCTATTTCATAATGTATTTTTTTAAACTAGATTTTTTTGTTTTTGTGTTTTTTTTAGTAATGATATTGAAATGCAAGCAATCCGAGAAAACTAATTTGATGCACATTCTCACGCAAACATGTACACAAAGCAACAAAAAGCATTTATTGCTTAACTATATCTCCGAGAAAAAAGTCAATACGAACAATAGAGCTTCCTTGAAATCTCAAAATAGGTTCAAACAAATTAGATTTTTGTTACAAGCGAAGGTTTATGACCTAAATAAAAGGGCAACCGTTTACAAAAGACAATTATTGTAGTTGCAAGTAATTTCAAAATACCAAAATAAATTTCAAAGATTAAAATTCTTATTTCAATATTTTAATTTCAATTTTGATTTGTCTGATTCTATTTTTTGTTCTGGATTTCTTTTTACTTTTTGATCAAAAATTCCAGGAACTCCACTTTTGGAGATACGGTGATAACAAAGTTGGTTGGTTAACTGTCTTTACTGATAAAATGATTGTTACAATTAGGAAAAAAATTAATTGTGATTACATAAATGGCATTCTACATTTAAACAAATATTGAATCCAGTACAAGGTATTTTAATCATATTAAACCATTAATTTATTTTATTTGTAAGAAACATTACAAAATAGTTCTCCATTTTAATTAATTTACCAAATTTATATTATTAGTAAATTAGTTTAATAAAAATAATGTATTTTGAGTATTGTTACCATTACCCAGGGTGTCCAAAAATCCATACTCCATAAACCAAATGATTGTAAAATAATTTTGTTTCCAATGATAATAAACTTAAAATGTAGAAGAATAGAATACATTGTTTTATTTTATTACTAACATCAAGACCATAAAACGAAGATCAATTGAGGTGACTAACCTCTGCAAGACATGTTCTAACCTCTGTCTATAAACAAATGATCTTAATACTTTCTGTGGTTCTTTTAACAACTTGCACTATATCACAGAGTCAATATTAACTGGTATTATTTCATTTTAACACTAAAAACTGTAAAATCCCATTATATGTGGGTCAAGGATTGAGGAAAACCATGTTTTTACTGTAGTCATTGATGAGATTACGTTAGCACTGGTATTTAATTTTGCTCTGAACTAATTAACATACAAATCTTCACTTAATACAATTATTTTGTAAGCCATTTAAATGTTATTGAACGACATTTATAGAAAGTTTACAACTCATAAATGAATGACACGCTTGACTAATTTCTACATTAAGAGAGTTTTTTTTAACAAGGCACTTAAAAGACTTCATCTTCACTTGTTCACAAAGAAACAGTAGACCTATTAACTGTGAACAACTACGGACGATTGCTTTGTCTTTAAAATATTATCTTGTGTGTTTCTTTCATTAATTTATTGGCTACAATTTTTATTCAATGATTTAAACGTTTTGTTAATATAGAATGGTCTGGCAACCATTTTATACAAATACAGGGTGACTCTTACATCGTGAGTGCTATTGGTATATCGGTTAATCTCATGAAAAACTTTAATTTTGGGACCTTTGTTTATTTTCAAATAACTTAAAAATCTGTATTGCAAACTATAAAAAATGGCATAATTTTTCCAACATGACCACCAACTTTTAAATATTTATGGGGACAATAAACATAACCTCAACAATAGAAAAAAAATCTGCAATAGTAGTCTGATAATGAATTCAATAAATTAAAAAATGACGACCGTTTGAAATATCAATATACAACACCTCATTTCTGCTTTTATTAATATCTTTATAAAAGTCTTGACAAATGGATATACACAGAAATTGTTTTTTAATCTCCTCTTTTCACGTCAGCATATTAGATACAAGACGAGTTTTTATATGATAATTTAATTATCTACAATAAAACAGGTATAATGTTGCTGTTGTACTTAGTAAAGTAAATTATAACAAGCTACAAAATTGTTGTCATACAAGTTATATTAATAACAGCCATTTAAAACTAGATTATATTTTTTATTTACATTAAATATGGCTTACAGAAAACATCAAGGTTTTGTCGTATTGGTATTTAAAAATAATGAGATTTTCCTAAAATAAAACGTAGGTCTATTGACCTAATTTCATCAAAATCTATCTACACATTTCATCTCTATAATTCACTGAACAGATTATCCTGTTCCTTGGATGTGTTAGATCTCTTCCAAGAGCTTCATCAATTATTTTCCTTCTTATGTAACCTTCTTTATTTTCTGCCCCCCTTCCCATTACTTTTATTTCCTCCACGTGCTTGATCCATTTCTTTCGGGATCTTCCAATTATTCGTCTGCCAAATCTTTGTTACCTTTCTCCAGTCTCTTTACTTGATCTAATAACATAAGACGCATTTCTTTGACCAGACTACGCAAATAACTCTTCAGACATTTTATGTTTTTATTCGTCATACACCGTTATCAAAAGTAGGCCCTAATATTATCGTAGATCTTTCTCTCCCATCACTGCACAGAGTAAACAAAGGAATTTTACTGAAAATCAAAATCAAAATTAAGTTTAAAAAAAATCGTAGCTGAAAGTAAACACGTTTCTTGTGTTAGGCCCTACCAATCTTGTGATTTATCAGCTGGGGCTTTTAAAACTTTTCGTGATCAATGACGTTAATCAAAACACAACGTATTGCCTGCTCTTTATGTGTCTCTAACATAAATATATATTAAAAGGTTAGGTTTTTAATATATATTTTTTGAAGAAGCTCCAGGATGAAATTAAAAAACTAACAGTTTATATCACTTTGTCCTAATGAAAAAAATGTATATTCTCAACAAGTATTAAGTGTCATGACTTGATAAACGCTTGGATATTTTAAGAAGTATTAATATGTAATCGTAAAAATCGTCTTTAAATTTTCATTTTATGACATCCTCGTAAAAACAATATTTTGGTTTACGTTTGAAAATTTTTACTTGCGTCTCTTGGGGGAATTTAAGTAAGAAATTGATTTGTAAATGTAAATGTAGCTGAGGGAATTAGGGTGGGTGAATTGGTTTGTATTTTAAAAGGTAGCTCAATTTTACAACTAGGTGTATCCCAATATTAATATCTCTTCTGATTATAGCTCAAAAAATGATCTGATTGTTTCCACATTTTCAACACGGTGTAAATTGGATGTTTTTAGAATAATCAGTCTAACTTTAGATTGAATTTAAAGAAAGTTTTAAAACCTCCAAATATCCTTAACCGTGATGACGAAGCAAGAATATATACTTTATTTCGGTAAAATCAAATAAGAAATAACCTTGTTTGCAATACTTTAACCAAGGTCGCGCAGCCAAGGTTAGTATGTATTGTTATTAGTTATTCATTTCATAATTCTTATTTCACTACATGCATGCAACCGTTACGCTTTTCCCACTATACAGAGTGACCTAGTCTTGATGTTACTTTCGTAAATATGATTGTTCACATTTATTAGTGAATATTTCTTTACATACATTCCGACTATACAGAGTGTCTTAGTCTTGATGTTACTTTCGTAAATATGATTGTTCACATTTATTAGTGAATATTTCACTATATACATTCCGACTATACAGAGTGTCATAGTCTTGATGTTACTTTCGTAACTATGATTGTTCACATTTATTAGTGAATATTTCACTATATACATCACCACTGTACAGAGTGACCTAGTCTTGATGTTACTTTCGTAAATATGATTGTTCACATTTATTAGTGAATATTTCTTTACATACATTCCGACTATACAGAGTGTCATAGTCTTGATGTTACTTTCGTAACTATGATTGTTCACATTTATTAGTGAATATTTCACTATATACATCACCACTGTACAGAGTGACCTAGTCTTGATGTTACTTTCGTAAATATGATTGTTCACATTTATTAGTGAATATTTCTTTACATACATTCCGACTATAAAGAGTGTCTTAGTCTTGATGTTACTTTCGTAAATATGATTGTTTACATTTATTAGTGAATATTTCACTACATACATTCCGACTATACAGAGTGTCATAGTCTTGATGTTACTTTCGTAAATATGATTGTTCACATTTATTAGTGAATATTTCACTATATACATCACCACTGTACAGAGTGACCTAGTCTTGATGTTACTTTCGTAAATATGATTGTTCACATTTATTAGTGAATATTTCTTTACATACATTCCGACTATACAGAGTGTCTTAGTCTTGATGTTACTTTCGTAAATATGATTGTTCACATTTATTAGTGAATATTTCACTATATACATCACCACTGTACAGAGTGACCTAGTCTTGATGTTACTTTCGTAAATATGATTGTTCACATTTATTAGT
Organism: Aphrophora alni; assembly: GCA_963513935.1. NCBI lineage: Eukaryota > Metazoa > Arthropoda > Insecta > Hemiptera > Aphrophoridae > Aphrophora > Aphrophora alni. The sequence goes on from OY740768.1 coordinate 46,545,758, forward strand.
GAATATTTCTTTACATACATTCCGACTATACAGAGTGTCTTAGTCTTGATGTTACTTTCGTAAATATGATTGTTTACATTTATTAGTGAATATTTCACTACATACATTCCGACTATACAGAGTGTCATAGTCTTGATGTTACTTTCGTAAATATGATTGTTCACATTTATTAGTGAATATTTCTTTACATACATTCCGACTATACAGAGTGTCTTAGTCTTGATGTTACTTTCGTAAATATGATTGTTCACATTTATTAGTGAATATTTCACTACATACATCACCACTGTACAGAGTGACCTAGTCTTGATGTTACTTTCGTAAATATGATTGTTCACATTTATTAGTGAATATTTCTTTACATACATTCCGACTATACAGAGTGTCTTAGTCTTGATGTTACTTTCGTAAATATGATTGTTTACATTTATTAGTGAATATTTCACTACATACATTCCGACTATACAGAGTGTCATAGTCTTGATGTTACTTTCGTAAATATGATTGTTCACATTTTATTAGTGAATATTTCACTACATACATTCCGACTATACAGAGTGTCATAATCTTGATGTTACTTTCGTAAATATGATTGTTTACATTTATTAGTGAATATTTCACTACATACATTCCGACTATACAGAGTGTCATAATCTTGACGTTACTTTCGTAAATATGATTGTTCACATTTATTAGTGAATATTTCACTACATACATTCCGACTATACAGAGTGTCATAATCTTGACGTTACTTTCGTAAATATGATTGTTCACATTTATTAGTGAATATTTCACTACATACATTCCGACTATACAGAGTGTCATAATCTTGACGTTACTTTCGTAAATATGATTGTTCACATTTATTAGTGAATATTTCACTACATACATTCCGACTATACAGAGTGTCATAATCTTGACGTTACTTTCGTAAATATGATTGTTCACATTTATTAGTGAATATTTCACTACATACATTCCGACTATACAGAGTGTCATAATCTTGACGTTACTTTCGTAAATATGATTGTTCACATTTATTAGTGAATATTTCACTACATACATTCCGACTATACAGAGTGTCATAATCTTGACGTTACTTTCGTAAATATGATTGTTCACATTTATTAGTGAATATTTCACTACATACATTCCGACTATACAGAGTGTCATAATCTTGACGTTACTTTCGTAAATATGATTGTTTACATTTATTAGTGAATATTTCACTATATACATTCCGACTATACAGAGTGTCATAATCTTGACGTTACTTTCGTAAATATGATTGTTCACATTTATTAGTGAATATTTCACTACATACATTCCGACTATACAGAGTGTCATAATCTTGACGTTACTTTCGTAAATATGATTGTTTACATTTATTAGTGAATATTTCACTACATACATTCCGACTATACAGAGTGTCATAATCTTGACGTTACTTTCGTAAATATGATTGTTTACATTTATTAGTGAATATTTCACTACATACATTCCGACTATACAGAGTGTCATAATCTTGATGTTACTTTCGTAAATATGATTGTTTACATTTATTAGTGAATATTTCACTACATACATTCCGACTATACAGAGTGTCATAGTCTTGATGTTACTTTCGTAAATATGATTGTTCACATTTTATTAGTGAATATTTCACTACATACATTCCGACTATACAGAGTGTCATAATCTTGATGTTACTTTCGTAAATATGATTGTTCACATTTTATTAGTGAATATTTCACTACATACATTCCGACTATACAGAGTGTCATAGTCTTGATGTTACTTTCGTAAATATGATTGTTTACATTTATTAGTGAATATTTCACTACATACATTCCGACTATACAGAGTGTCATAGTCTTGATGTTACTTTCGTAAATATGATTGTTTACATTTATTAGTGAATATTTCACTACATACATTCCGACTATACAGAGTGTCCTAGTCTTGATTTTACTTTCGTAAATATGATTGTTCACATTTATTAGTGAATATTTCACTACATACATTCCGACTATACAGAGTGTCCTTGTCTCTCGTAGAATTGATGCAGATCCTACACCACGTTTGTCTCTTGGATCACTAGTTGTTGTCTCGGGCACTTTTATAATGACTGGAGGAATAACTGCACACGCTCAGACCCCTTTTGCTTGCTAGTGGACTTTGTAAACTCCTAGATTACTTTTAGCCGCTCAGTTTTCAGATTAATGGAAGTATATTTTGGAGTTTGTTCTACGATTTCACTTTTGTTTTGTTAAGGAGGTGGGGATCCAGTGAAATACTTAAAAGGAATAGTGTATAGTCTACTAAAAATAAAAAAAAGTAAAAACTTTTCAACTATTTCAACTACGTAGCCTACCTTTGGATTTAATACGTAATTTCACTAATGATACCAGTTCATAGAGAAACTAATTTGGAATAATGTAGAGATTTACAAAAACTCTTAAAATGATATGAGATATAATTCTGCCTATATTTATAAAAGAAGAGAAATTACGAATTATAATGTTGGGCGTTCACCAAGTAATCCTGGACGTCGTGTACAAACTTATCGTGGGCGTCCAATTAAAACGCCTCCATTTGTACAAGTCTGTGTCGAATCTCTGGGTTCAGCCATAATGTGAATCATTCTAAGCTGTCATACAACTTTTAGACTTTCAAAATAAAATAATTTGAGTGCACGTTGCTTCCTTTGTTTGCCGACCTTGAACTCTGATATCGATTGATATGAAGTGTAATATCATATGGACAAACACGGTTCAGTCATTGAGCAATTTCAGATTTCAATTATTAAAATTTATTTAGAAAATTTGGTGATTTGAAGATCAATACTTAGCATTCGATGTTAAGTAATACAAACAATATATAGGCCTACATTCCAGTTAATTGATTTCAGTTTATAAAAATAGAACTATATAAATGTTGCGCAATATGAGAATTTGGAGGTCTTTTTTAACCAACTAAATTTGAGCTTTGTAAAAAATAATATTGTTTGTTTTTCTTTTCCTTACCGTCATAGACATCCAGTCTTCACAAAACTTGTTACAGATGTTTCACGATTAAATAGAATTATAAAACACTGCACACAAAACATGTTTTTTTTAACATTCATAAATATGAAACGCATAAAAGTGATATTATCATCGTTGCTAAGAACGGTGTTATAATAAATGTCATTCAACTGTAATGAACTTCACTTGTGGAAACTACAATCACCAAATGAATGAAAACACAATTTGTCACAAAAAGTTTTATTTGTGCAGTAAAACTACAATACGAAGTTTCATTGATTAAATATCATTTCATCCTCAGTTGTTACATGCACACAAACCATACTGACACAAATCGACCTATTTCTAACCCAGTTTTATGAACTTTCAATAAACAATTCATCCTCGATAACACAGGGTTAGAAATTACCAAACTACGTAAGAGATTGCTATTAACCAAATTGCTACATCTTTTCAAAGTATCCTAAACAGATATCACATACTTACTTAAATGTTTTTTTATGAAGCAACATATGGTTCCTCTAAAAGCTTATAGTTCACACTCCACTTATAATCCATTATAACAATGGAATTCGTCTTATCAGTTTCAAATTGAAAACATTACGTTTTAAAGTTTTAACAGTACTGGTTCACTTTTATTTGCAAAATATCTGCTAACCTTGTATCCCTAGTTTTATCCAATCCACATTTTACATCTGTCCTAACACTACTAGTAGCGAACGTTATGTTTGTCTCAACATAAAGACTTCTTGTTGGCAAACAATTTTCCTACCTGGCAGATAATATTGTAACCCCTAAATGATTAGATCCATCTCTGAACCATTAAACTTTTCTCCACTCCAATGATTGACCAAATGTGTCAGTGAGGTTTTGCATGTAACAACCGAGGATGACGATTTAGTCACTGAGACGTCGTCTTGTATTTGTATTGTACAAATAAAGTAGTTTTTGTGGAAAATTGTTTTTTATGCATTTGGTAATACGTATTCTTTTTTTAAATATCATGTGTTATAGGGTCATTCTTGCACAATTCTTACTTTTTCCTTCGGCCTAAGAATGAATCATTCTATTTATAAACTCTCGCCCTTAAATTATCTCAAAAATTGTTTTGTCAAACAAATTAAAAGTTCTTGGCAGAAAGTCTGTAGACATTTCTCTGTTGGACATATGACACATTGTGTTCCTAGGGTTCCAAAACATCTATAACGATAAAAAAAAGCACATATATTGTATCACCGTCACGGTACATTCCATATATTGGGTTTTAAAACTATTTACTCCTATGAATATGACATCATAACAATTTCTGTGTAGAAAACCGGTTTAAAATTTTATCAATAAACTTTACAGACTGTAAATATTGACAAAAATCCGGTTGTCAGAATAAAAGCTGTTTTCAGTTTCAAGGCCAGGTGTCAAGTTGGGAGGCGTTTGACTAATGAATAAAAATACTGACAGAGCCAAAGAGGGGGGGGAGGGCAGAGGAAATGCAGGTGAAACAGCTGGCCTGGCAAGGAGTCAAACGTGAGGCAAGGCAACTAAGTCACTGTGACTATGATATACAAAGGTATACTACTTGGCTCTTGTATTATGGTTACGCCAGTAGGTTGAGTTTTTATGCGATGTTTTGTCTAACAGGTTGCGCTGTAAGGGACTAACTTGTCATTAAATTAAACCTGCATAGCGTAGCGTAGAAGTTTCTTAGTCAATATACAGTCCAAATTAATGAAACATAAAAACATTAATTAATTTTACGCAAAACATAAAAACCCATAAGAAATAGAGTGTTCATTTAGGTAATTAGTAATACAATGTAGACATTCACAATTCTAGTAATCTATAAATTCTTGTTTTCTCTGGTTAGAGGGTGGGCGTGTTTGCGATAGTTTTGTCGTCTAAAAGAGCAAAACAACAATAGATCTATGTGAGACAACATAGAAAATATACCTGGTGGACAAAAATGGATAATTGACAATAACAAATTTATTTACAAGCTATCCAGACTGTAATTATACAAAAAATTCAAACAAAATATGTTGTACAATTTCAGAAAGCCCTCCTTCTTTTTGAAGGTAAAGTTGACATTTCTTCAACAAAGAAATACCAATGTTATCACATACGTTCAGTCAAGATACCCACTTGAATTCCGTTCGTATTCTTTGTTATTTTAAGTGTTCATTACTGTTAAAACTCGATCTTACTACCCCCTTACAGAATAGTCAATCGACGTAAGGTCTTGGTTCATTCTATTGTTCTACTTCTACCGGTCCATTCTTCAATTTAAAAAAAATTATTATAACAATTGTTCTATAGTGTGTTGGTACCCCAACCTGCTGCCATATCAATAGATGTTCATAGACACCGGAGATAATCCTTTTCTATTTTCTGTATAACTATCAATTCCAGGTAGTTCTCCTGCGCCCAAAGAAATTAGGTCTTTTAAGCCCATTAATAAAAATATCGGACCAAACAGTTACACCAAGAGCATTTAAAATTTACTCCATCACCAGATGTGGATTATCAGGCGCTTTGTATATACAGTTGTGTCTATTCTCACATCCATTTATCTTAAATGTAGATTCATCAGTCTACAGAATGTTTCTATAAAAGTTATCGGCTTCTTGGCGGATGATTTAACACTCACAGAATTCCATGCGCCTGTCATAATCGTTTTCATTTAAACCTTGATGTAAACTAGGCCTTGTGTTCGACTTCTGCATTCTTCGGAGACTTGTACTATTATATAATACTCCAGGGTTCTTGTAGACTTTGTAGGTGACTGTACAAAACTCGGAATTACAACTTCCAAATTATATTCTACACTCTACAGTAACAGAAAGAAGCCTTCCTTATCGAGGAAGATCGGGTTCTGATCCAATTTGTTCACACTTCTTCTGCTTTGATGATAGTATACAGTCAGGAAAGCGTTCCACATCAATTTCGTCATTTTAACTATGATCGCATTTCCACCAACTTTTGATTAAAAATCCTCATTCTCCTATATATACTTTTCTGTTCATCTTTTAAATTCTCCTGAACTGACATGAAAATAACCTTAATTGAAAATAAATTAAGTATTTATTAAAACAATGTGCTGTTGAATAAAACGACTGCAGAGAATTGATCACAACTAATTAACTAGTAGTACTACTATTAAGCATGGACATAACTGCAAGAGTCAATTGACTTATGGCCCATTCTGTATATTATGGTGATCTTATTAAACTAACAGCTAATGAATCAGCTGTTACTAAATTAGTTATAATTGATTGTTATCAACGAGAGTTGAAATAATTTCAACTTAAAAGAAAAGAATCCAAAAAACAAACAGCTGATTTGTACTATATTTGAAATGTTTTTGGTCAATCAGAATTTTCGACTCGGACCATAAATTCAATACCGTTTTCGTCACTTGTCGAGATGTATCGTGAAGACAGCTCAAATAGTTCTCTAGGTAGAGCATTTGTTACATTTATATTTCAACCCTCCGTTAATAGAGCTCCGCTATAATCAAATAAAATTAAAATTAAATGTATTTAATTAAATAGTATTTACCTGATTCTTATGTAGCTTATTTATTGTATCTAATAAATTTGCATAGTGATACTCTAACCCAGATACTGATTTTGACTACGTCATTACTCTGCATATTTTTAACGGTTGTATCCCACTTGCAACCACAGTGAACTCTACCCACTTATGATTATTCATAGTAATGAGGGTTTACTATTTATTTCAGTAGTATTAAGAACAGTATGGGATTACACACCATATAAACAATGAGTAGTTTATAGGATTAAGTCAAAATTGTGCAGTCTTATTTTACATTATGTTTTAGTCCAAAATGCAGAATTTTGTTATAATAATACATTCAAATTTAGAAAAATGATCAAATCCCTCCTAACACAACAATGGACTTTTTTTTCGCATTTTTCTTTGGTCTATCAATTCAATTTTTTTGTAATACATTTTTCACAAGAAAATATCAAACTTACATAAATGTATTATTTCGTGTTTAAAACCAACGTAACTTCGAAGACCAGTTTAGCGTTGTTTGTTGTGGAGTGGGGGGGGGGTTAATTTAAGCCATTATGCAGCGCCGCTATTATTTGTAAGAAACATTACAAAATAGTTCACCATTATTATTAAATTATTTTAATAAATTAATGTTATTTTGGGTATTGTTACCACACCTGTGTGGTTATTTCAACAACTTGCACTATATCACAGAGTCAATAATAACGGGTATTATTTCATTTTAACACTAAAAACTGTAAAATCCCATTATCTGTGGGTGCCAAGGATTGAGGAAAACTATGTTTTTACTTTAGTCATTGATGAAATTACTTTAGCTCTGGTATTTAATTTTGCTCTGAACTAATTAACAAATAAATCTTCACTTAATACAATTATTTTGTAAGCCATTTAAATGTTATTGAACGACATTTATAGAAAGTTTACAACTCATAAATGAATGACACGCTTCATTAAGAGAATTTCGACATTAAAAGAGTTTTTTTTAACAAGACGTTCAGAAGACTTCTTCATCTTCACTTGTTCACAAATTCAACAGTATGTAAAAATATTAAACTTACGTAAATGTATTGTTTCCTGTTTAAAACGAACGTAACTTCGAGGACCAGTTTAGAGTTGTTTGTTGGGGAGTGGGGGGGGGGGGGTAATTTAATCCATTATCCAGCGCCGCTACGCATAAGTATGTAATCCTATCACAACAAGAACATATCCTTACACGATAAAAATAAATTATCTTCTTCATTTAAGTTACCAGAGTGATTGCAAGTGATACTGATAGTAAACAGGTTCCACGCGCCTTGTTCTTGTCGACGATCTATCTGCGCATTCTTGAACTTGGTAAATCTAACAACTGAAGATGACGTCATTCTACGAAATTTATGTTTTCTTTCATTTGGCGAGATGTAAAGTTAGTCTATATTTTTCTTTCAATTTGAAATGAAATTTAACAAACAAATTTTCTAAATACCGAGATTTTCCGACGATTTGTAAATCCAAACATTGCGCCAAATTAATTCAGTTGCTCAAGATCGGTAGACATTCCGTAATCTTGACAAAATGGTATCAATATCTAGGGGGAGTTGTGGTAAATTGAACGACGAACGATGCAGAAACGAGCTTACACGAAAGAAACCGATTACGTTTCCCTTTAATTTTGTACATCAGCTGATCCGTGATTGTTTACTTTCTCAGATATATGTAGTGTAGAGAAAGTTGAGTGGTGGGTCAAGAAACAGGTGTTGAGTTCAAAAAATAGTTTTGGAGATCATAAATAAATATTTAGCTTGACTTATGAGATAATATTACATAGAATAAAACTCGAACACAAGATCTCACAAAATTATGTTTACTTAATCAAACGCGTTTCGACGACAAAGTCGCCATCCCCAGTGATACATGCGCTACAATAACTAAACTATAACTAACCTAGCACTGCGCTAAACCCCCGTATTTATAGAAAACTAAATAAATAGTTTGCCTCGACAACGATGGGTTAAAACTGCATTGTCAAATATTGTAAAAAATCACTGAGAAAATATGAAAATTTAAATGTAGAAATGTCAGCCGAGAATAATCTTTGTAAAATATTGGGAAAATATAAAATTCAAGAACTAGATAAATCTGGAAATATGTATAAATTGTGAAATATGTCCGAAAAAATATATAGGCCAAACAAAATGAACAAAATTGACAGGATAAGAACAAAAGAACATTTTGCCCACTTCAAATATAATAGGCCTGATAATCAGCTATTTGTTTAGAGGAAAAACATTATTTCAAAATAGAAAACTTTGTGCTTTTGAGAAATGTTACTAAATTGAACACAATAGATGCATGGGAAACTTTTTATATTAACAAGTAATATAAATGTAAATAATGAGTTAGAGCCGATACAAAGTTCTATGTTAATGTAAAATATAAAATGTATTGTTAGATATAAGATTAGTTAATATATTGTATTTGTTAGATGTTTAGATGTTAACTTTTAAGTTATTTAGAATGACGCTAGGCACTTGTTAACGGCTTAATATTAGAAAGTAGGTTTAGGCCACGCCCCTTTAGTTTTGTATAAATCGAGGGGTTTGGCGCAGTGCTAGTTTAGTGTAGCTCATGTATCACTGAGGATGGCGACTTTGTCGTTGAAACGCGTTTGATTAAATAAACGTAATGTTTGTGAGATCTTGTGTTCGAGTTTTATTCTATTTGGAGATCATGTCTGTCTGTCCCTTGTGCAGTGCTCTACAGGCCAAACGAGTGGAAAATTTTGATGAAATGTAGCATTTGAACATATTTTGTCAATATTTCCTTACTCTACTCATAATTTGGGGTAGTTACCATAATAAGAAAGAAAAAACTTTTGATCACATTTTTCTCAATTGTAGTATATAAATGCCGTACACAAAACAAAACGTTTTGGCGACATCTCTCCAAAATCCCGATTTGTGAGTTATCGGTAAAAACAAAAAATCGGTCACGACACGGTTATTAAGAGGTAATTATTAAAAATCGGCTTTACTAATTTCTTTCAAATTTTAATGAAATATGAAACTCAATGACTCAAACAAGAAAATGAGCAAAATCTCAAATAAAATATATTACGATACAGGAATAAGTAAAACCAAAACCAGCGTCTTCAAAGCTCGATTTAATCAAATACGATATAAGTGGACCAAATTTAAACCCTGTTTAAATATAAAATATTTTTTAAGACAGTCATGATGGTTAATTTTCACTTACTGAGCGACAATAAATGAACCAAAAGTTTTGGTGACGACAAGTGTATCGATTGTGACTGGATGTGAGAAAGTTTGTGCAATGTTTATTTCTAAATACGCTTGTCACTGTTAAGACATAAGAGAGAGTTTATATATCCCGTATTCTCCATTTATTCACAGGGCATTTAAACAAGCACACACCGATATCATTCGAAAACATAGCAAAGATATGTGAGAAACGGAACTCAATCTATAGACATCTAAATGCATAAAAAATCCTGTATATTACTGTATTGGTATAGAATCAACCTACGCCTTCTTTATGTGCCTATGCTAATTCATTGTTGTGTTGAGATAACAACGCATTTAACCTTGTCTATCAGCATCTGTTTATGATATTGTTAACAAAACAAAAACAACTATTCTATGCAAATATTTTTTGCCATAGTCGAGTTTAAATTCTCGTTAGTATTGAGTATTGCTACAAATGCGTTTTGTATTGATTAGTGTTTTTGAAAAGAAAATACTTGACAGTGAAGTGATTATTTTATGTTTTCACAGATTGGGCGAACTCGTCTTTGGCGTTGATATTACAGGTCACCAGTTGCATAAAATGAGCTATTTAGGTTGCTGCAATTAATTTCAAAAGTTCCTTGGTTTTAAAAAATGTTAAATGGTGGAATGATTATTTTTTATAAGGAAAATACAGTTAAGGAGTGAAAATTTTATAAACTGACATTACTTAGGCTGCAATAAATTATTTCTATTCTGGAAAAAAAAATCAAACTATGTACTTTACACTTGGAATGCGAATCTTACAAAGTTTTGACTATATAAAATAATATATGTGTAGAAATCAAATTATTTTATAATTTAAAAACCCATTTTTAGACCGTTGGGTGGTCCCCCATTTGAAAAATTGGAAATTTTACAACTATTTATTTTTTGGAACTTTTGGGTGTTTTACGCGTAGGCTATTAATAGTGTGACTTCAAATTCCGCGTATTTTACGCGAAAATACTTGAAAGTAAATAGGAGCCCATTTTGAAAATATTACATATTTTTACAGTGTGCTTTTAATTTATTCTGTGGCACAATAGCGAGTGGAGAGCCTTGGCGGGTTTCAGTGAAGTTAGCACATCAAAATTATCATCTAGAATTCGCTAACAACTGTAGTTTCCCAATATACCTCAAGATGGTGGCTCAACACCGTAAATGTATGAGCCGCGTGGGGATTGAACCCGCACTAACTACTATATCAGCTCTTTTACAGTATATTCTTGTGAAAGTATCATTGTTAATGTATGATTTCGAAGCAGCAACTTTTTGATTTCTAAGTCATTTTTTAAGATTTTAAGGTCCTTAATAAAATCTCAAATATCACGTCAAATTTTATGAGGCATACCAAATTCCTGCCTTTTTGTCCTTTTCCTGGAATACTTGTATGAGAACTTGAAGATTCTGGGTTTTCGATATTTTTACTCTTCTGCTTTATTATAAACATCTTCCTTATATTCAGTTTTAATTTTCTTGAGCTGTTTTAGAGTGCAAAAGAAGTAAAAAAAGCTGATTGACAAATGCTAGCATTAAAAAAAAGATTTATTTATATTAGTGAACACCCATAAAATCAACTACCTAATCTAACCAAAAACCAAACAACAATAACATATAAAAAGATAATTTAACCAACGGGTACTGGGGATTCGACCCCCTGCACCGAAATCAAATTAAAAACAACCTTTCTTTCTTTCACTACACACTTCTCCAAGTGCTAGCAATATAAAAATAAGTGACGCAACAATAAGTCAGTGTCTTCTTTATGAACCATTAATATTCTTTTAAAATCAGTAATTTGTAATAAATGATTATTTAACTATCTACAACACTCACTCTATGGCCTAAGTAACGAGGTCTATAGAATGTTTCAGACACACTAGACTAACTCTTCTGATCCCATATTTGATTTATCACCCATTAGAATAATGTTAAATTTAAAACTTATATCACTTTTCCTTTGATAATTATAATTTATATTTTAGTTTAAAGATCACGTGACCTCCAATATTTCCCTTAATTAAGAAATTAATACATATTTATTATCTGTGTATCAACGGTTAATCGTAGTGGTTTGTTTAAACCTTAAAATCATTTACTATTTCTAATCTGTTTTCAAGGTCAAATATTAGGTTTCTAGAAAATAAAATACAATTAAACTTCATTGTAAAGCATATGGATTCAACGATGTCAACAAGAGAACAGCGTAGTTCAGTTGACAGATCGCTTGCTTACCTCGTCGCACTTGGGACTATTGTCTGTATACAGTAACTTGGCATCTGAACCCTTGGCTACCTGCGAGCGGCCCGAACCGTTCCCCCCGTCCCTCCCTTCCTCACCCAGCTGTTTCAGTGATGAGTCACCTACTAGCGTTAACACTGCACTGTTTAACTTTTTTATGGGAAACACAATTTTTAAAAAAAATTCAGCATAGTTTAAATGTTTAGGAAAATATAAGCAAATTGATACCAAACACGACATTATTCCGTTTGTAAAAGCCGCCAGTAAAAAGCTCTTTACACAGCTACTATTTGCATAATCTCATACTTATTATTTACATGTTTACGTACTATTTACATACATTTGTGTCGTGTTTGGTATCAATTTGCTTATATTTTCCTAAACATTTAAACTATGCTGAAATTTTTTTTAAAAATTGTGTCCCCCATAAAAAGTTAAACAGTGTAGTGTTAACGCTAGTAGGTTAGTCATCACGGAAACAACTGGGTGAGGAAGGAAGCGAGGGGGGACGGTCCGGGTCCAGACGCCAAGTTACTGTATACAGATAACCAGCACAGGTTACGGGGTTGGAGCCCTGCTGATTGAGTTGCGTTATTCCATGTACGGTACGTATTACCTACTTCCCCTACCTTCATCAGTATTACTGGCAGATTGTAAAGTCGTTATTAAATATGATATATAAAATAAATTTCACTCCCGTAGATCCATAAATAATGAAGTCTAAAATTATATTACAGCCGCTGGTTCTTTGCACTTGGATTTTGGTGACGCACCGGATAGGCACCGGAGTCGTCTCGCACTGCCCCTCTACGGCCGCATATCTTAGCATCACACCCAAACTGCGCGCATATTATCGCATCTAAACAACAAAACTGTTACGTATTTTTCAGTTTGTGTTATGCTTCGTTTTTCGTTCTATTTGGTGACAAAGTGAACCTTAATTTCATTTAATCTAAGCAATTAAAAAATCTAAAGTTTTTGGTGAATAAATAAATACCACATTTTACGGTTAATATATTATGTAATTCAAACGAACGCTTGAAACAATCTGTAGCACATTCTATGTTTTATTTCAGTGTGTATAAAATTATATTATTTGATTTACAGAAATAATTTTGCTTCAATGATAACTCGAAAACCGATACTTTATTGTTAGACTACTTCTTGGAACGGAGCCAACGAAGCAACTTTGCCAGATTGTGATATTTGCAAGTGCAAAGAACGAACGGCTGAAGTGTAGGTTAAGTTTAGTTGTAGTCTTCTAGAATTTATTAGTCAGAAACAGAAATGGATGGTTTAAGAATATTTATAATTTCCGTCAGGAAAACGTCGTACAACCGGAAATGACTTCCTATGCTAGTTGCGTGCGCCTCCAAGTATTTGGTTATTATCTATTCTGAAAATATATTTATTTTTTTATAAATGAATATAAATGTGTAATTTAATCAAATGTTTTAATCTAGAAAGGTCAAATTTATAAATTTTTCTTTGTACATGTAGGTCAGTCGTCAGTTTATTTATAAATATGAACGCTCACTTTTTGTTATAACCTTGACTTGTAACACGCAATCATATACAGATCAAAATATTATTCAGTTTACAAATAATACTGTGTTATAATTGGAAAGAGGGGGGGGGATTAACACGTTTTCTTCGTAATTGTATGGAATATCCAAACCGAACACTCTGACGTGAAAAGATAATAAATAGCCGCATATTTATCACATCCTGCAACAATTACATATTTAACCACAGGTATTTAAATTTGAAAAGGAAATTATAACTTTATCCAAAATATTCATGTCAATAGGGAGCGGTAAAGCAGAATTAAATCCACAAATTTTGACCTCACTTAGTGCGTCATAAATTTAATTTCGAAATTAATTTAATTAAATCTAATTCCACTTTAAACTATTCGACCGAAGTTGTTGGTTAACCTTGTTCAAAACATAAAATTGGGTAAAGTCAGAAGAATAAAGGAGAATTAATAATAAGTGTATTAATTAACACTTATATATACATAAAGTACATAGGATCCACATATAATAATAAACCTGATGCTATGTTGTGCTTCAAATGATAAGATTGTATCTCATTTCAATTGGATTGTTGCACATTACATGGTCCCGACCTTGAGATTTATTGCAAGGACGACTGCAACAGCTGATTTCCTATCTCAATACGCGAATACTAATTAACTGTTTGAAACAACATCAAATCAGAATGCGTTTTAAATTGTAACAGCATTCAAACGCCTTTTTTATGTTGATTATTTAAAAACAAGTTGTATGTTGTAAGAAAAATCGTAGAAAAAATCCTTCTTTTTGTCCATTTTAAAACAAAATTTTTGAAAAGAAAGAATCTCAATTAATAGTTTTGTATCTAGTCAGCACTTGCCGTAAGAAAATATTTTGTCAAGTTCGGACTCGGATGTTAAAAACATAAATATTATCCCTTTCATCAAAATCTATCAATAATTATTTATTTTTTCAATTTTTTTATTTTGAGGGAATTGATAACTTAAATTAGATTTTAAAATAAGATCAATAAACTTTTGTTAAATTAAAAATCAGATTCCTAAAAAAACTTGATGACAAAAAACACTACATTAAATCGCTTAGAAAAAAAAAATTATAAGTTTTTATTCTTTTTTTTTCTTTTTCATTACGGTCTAAACAACCCATTTTCATATCCGAAATCAGCGCTCCAAAAATATATAAATAAAATTTTATCTAAATCAAAAAGTAATGTTAACAAATCGTTAAACTTTTAAATAACTTTTTTTTAAACATTGAAGTCCTCTTCAAACCTTACACCTTCTTAAAAAACTATTAATAAATATATATTTTTTAATAGCTACTTTTTTACATTATATATATACTTCATAAAAAGAAAAGAAAACATTTTGTTTTAATTTTAAGGAAATACTCAATCATCTACATCCAATATTTGAAGGATAGTGTGTGCATGTGTGAATAAATTAAGCAGCTACTCCCGCTGTGGCATTGCTAACAACTGATTACATAATTTCATATACAACAGTATATTTCATCACTAGGACCAAAAGTGAAGCTTTTCGATACAAGCTCAAGTTCATGCTGGAAAATGAGGGAGAATCGAAAACCTTCTTTTGGTCCAAGCGATGAACTATATTTTTCGTTATACTGCAAATAATATAAGGAGGGGGAAAACAAATAAAAATAAAAAAAAAAAAAAAAACTGGTATTTCCAATCGAGAGTATCGATTGTTTTTATAGATCCTTTACAGTCGTTAATTAATTCGTATAAACGATGTCCTCGACCTCAGCTGATGTTTTTAGGTCCTAAGACTAAAAAGAACAACTTTAGCATCTCAATGCATGTATTGAAAACAACTGTTTTTGAAGCAGTATGACGAAAAATATATTGTACACAGTTTCATCACAGGCACAAAAATCAGATTATACAAAAAATTATGTAAAGTTTTCTTTTCAAATAACACGAAGTACAATGTGAAGATAATAATTTACCTCTCAAATGTTCATTCATGGAGTCTCAAAACTAATGGAGTCAACGTTTTGATCACAAACTTAAATAAAATGTGCCAAAATATTGCACAAACTTTCTCAACCAATCATACTAACCAAACAAAACTATTTGTCACCAAAACTGTCAGTCTGAGTTGTGAAATAAAAAAGTGAAAATCAACCATTAGATGTTTTAAACAATATTTAAATTAGCTATAAATGTTTTTATAAATTCGTCTTATTAAGCATGAATATTTCAAGTTTAAATTATTGTGGTGATAGTTTGATTCCTTAACGATAATAATTTTCAATTATTTTGTAATTTTACACACTGGTTTGTGTCAATGATCTTCACATAAAACAAAAATTTTAATAAAATAGGTAAAACAGATTTTGAGAAATGAGTCTTTTATAGCAGTTCCAAGATAAATTTTTGAAATTTTTAAAGGTCACTCACGGAACAGTATTTTTGTATGGCGACTAATAGGTTTTGCTTGGGTACACAGGGATTACAGTTTAGCAAAATTTAATCTAAAACATGGAGCGGAAAAAATTGGAAATTTGTGTTACTCCACAAATTTTGAGTTATGGAAAAAATAAAAATCTTTCCATGATATGACCAAAATACGCTCACATATCAAATTTTATTAAAATTGTCCATTCCCTGGTGCT
Source organism: Aphrophora alni (assembly GCA_963513935.1). Taxonomy (NCBI): domain Eukaryota; kingdom Metazoa; phylum Arthropoda; class Insecta; order Hemiptera; family Aphrophoridae; genus Aphrophora; species Aphrophora alni. The sequence goes on from OY740768.1 coordinate 46,562,006, forward strand.
TTATAGCAATGTAAAGGCGGCATATGACAGACACAATTTCCTAAACCACTTTTAGGACTCAGAGAAAACCTTAAAACGGACATTTTCGCGATAAATTCCACACATTTTTTAAACTCATCTCAACGTTTCCTATAGTACGTATAATATGTGAGAAAATAATAAAAGGGAACAAAGAAGTATTTTCCTATTAAGAAATCTCATCTGAAAAGTTTTTTTTCAACATCGAAAATATCTTATTGCGATTGTCTTTAGACAAATTTCAGTTGTATTTTGTACAATAGTTGGAAGGAGGTGGGAGAAGGAGAGGCAGCATCAAATGTTGAAATGGAGAATTATTTCACTTTAGTGTTTATGTGCAAGCAAACGTATTTTGTACATATATTGCTTTTGCTTGAAACACTCCATTGCTCAATTATGGTAATTCCTTAACTTCTATACTTTGGGGGAGGGGCTATATAGTGCCCCGCCCACAAACTTATAAAAATCAATTTCAGACTAATATCATTTTAAACGGGAACACAAATACAACATTTAGGTATTTAAACAATTTGTGTAATTTCTTGAATTTGTGTACATATTAAATGGCATAGATAATGTAAAATTCTTTATTACCATCTACAATAGAAAATTTAATTTAAATAATTTATTCCTGGCAATTATTTATTAAATGTAAGATCATTGAGATAAGTTTTACAGAGTTTGTAAGAAGCTGACGCCCATATATCTCAAAATAAACCCAAAATTTTTAAAATTTATATTTTGCCCAATTTTCTCAAATGTTCTAAATGTGTATTTTTAAATGTCTTGATTTTGAAATTAAAATTGCTTATTTTTAAACCTCAAAACGCCATTTAAAAAATATATTAAATATTAAGTGATATGAAACGGTCTAGTCTAATATTTGTTAATAAATTGTAATTTTGTAAAAATTTATCAAAGTGCTATTTATGACACTCTTGTTACTTAAAAACTCAAATTTCGCTCTTTGATGACGGATTCAAAATGGCCGACGAAAAAGATCACTATTTCAAAACATACCCTTTTAGAATACATACAAATACCCATCTTATCAGGTTTTAAATCAAACAGTTTTCCTTATAATTAAGTGATTTCAGACTTTTGCCTCACTCTTTATAGTCAGTCGTCTAGTCGTAATAAAATTATAAATGAAATTCACATCTCGTAATAAAATGTGTTTGAAATATAAATATCTTCTTGTTGAACTAATAAGGTATGAAATAAAATAACTACAAAGGTTTAACGGGGGTTGGGGGATGATTCAAGAAGGGTGAGTTGTGCATGCGTACATGGAACTGGAGGCGGTACCAACAGCTAATTTTATCACAAAATACAGTACAATAATAAATATTGAACTTGCATCTATTTTAGTGTAAGCTGTCTTAAGTTATGATCAATTTCCAACATAACCATAATGTATTATTTTTAATATCATTATAATCTCTGATTGTTATTCACCCCCCCCCTGCTTAATTACAAATTAGAAGGATCTATATTTTAATTTTGGATGGAAAGATATTTTAATGTTTGTATTTCGTCTACAAGATAATTAATAGATAATCGAGTGCAATGAAGTAAGTCGTAAACAATTTTTTTTATTTTTTTTTTTTTACTAGGCTTTTTAAACTCCAGTTCTCTTTATACATTCTACTTTGCATGTTCAAATATATTTCTTGATACTAATTGTATTACATTTGAATTTGTATTATATGCTAAAACAAAGCCGAAAACAAATGATTGAGAAGAGAGTGGAAGATTTGTATGGACTTTTACGTAGGCCTATAAGCAGCTATAATTAAAATAATAAACGATGTAAAAACATAACACAAATTTTCTAACAAAGTCTTTTACAGTCGAAATACTAACCAGACAAAACTATACGATACTAGGTCAACCAAAATGTCAGTACTTTCATAGTTGTCAAAAAAAAACCCCATGAACCCGCCGTTATTGATTTTGTAGATATTAAGTCTAAACTTGCGTCATAGAATCATAATATTAACATAACTATTATATAATGAAATCAAATGTAAAAGACATCAAGGTTCGTCTTCCTTTTATTAAGGTCAGTAGGTAAAACCAAGGACTCGCGTGTCTGTCCTTCTGTGTGTTTGTAAGTCGCTACCAGTCTACACAGACAAGATAAATCCTATATATTTTAATCTTTGCATTTTATTCTTTGTATTGTCTCACATATAGGACAAATTAAGTGATAATAAAAAAAATACCTTTGGATAGTTAAAGAGGGAAAAATTATGGTGTTAAAAAAAATTGTTTTTAAATATGTGTGGAGTATCAAATTAAACTAAAAGTTATTCTGATTACTAATATTTATGTTTATGTGATGAAGAAAAAGTAATATGTTGGAGCGTGTGCCCAACAATAAAGTGTTAGATATCATGCCCCCTCCCCACTCCCCTCTAACTTGAACACGGCGTGACCTACAAATCAGAAAAAACATTATTTCGATTTTTAATTAAATTGCACTGCGCAATCATATATTATAGTTATTGTATAACGAATACAACTTAATTTAACCACACAACCAGAAATGTGAGATTTTATTGATAAACAATTCAATAGCCATTAAATTGCGTTTTCATTAATTTCTCGTTTTTAGAACCACCCTTTATAATCCGTAAACACCCTTATAATTTCATGCACGTGTCTGTCTATACAATTTAACCACCGCTTTAAAGACTTTGACGTTATAAAAAAATAACTGCCCCTATATGCTTACGGACCCAAAGTCGTATGGTTTTACCACACTCTTTTATTTGAAAGTTATTCTTTAACAGAATTTTCTGTTATTTGCAATTGTACAATATATTGGTTTGGACCATTTCATCAAAATTTGAATGTAATCGGTAGCGAAGATTTTGATAAGTTACGTCTTTTATAACAGCTCTTTGTCCGATTTTTCGTTTAAACCGATAACAAGACATTTTAGCTTGTAATGTCTCAAAAGGGTGTAAAAAACTCTAATATTTCTTTTTTTTTTTTACAAAATTCTCTTTCTTTTAGACTAAATTTCAGTTCTTGGAGTGTATTTCGTTCGAAATCTTATTTTTTCTGCACAACAACTGCATGGTATAGGGACAAGAAACACGGTCTTCAGATTACATTTAATGTTGGTGAAATAATAGCTGTTTGAATAACAAAATCGTTACTTTTAATAAACGTTTCAATAACAATCACATGATGTCGTGATTTCCACTGTTCTCTGTAAATAACATGTGATCAGTTGAGCTATGGAATGGCTTTGTTGTGATCAGCTGTTTGTCAGTGGTTGCCAACTTAACAGATATTTAAAATCGTTAGGTTTTATTACCGCACTTAATGAAATTTACCCTACGATTTTTTAAAATTTTTTTATTGTTTTGAGCTAACACACCCGACGTTTATTTTAACTTTATATTTAAAATAATGTTTTTAAAATTTGACAAATGATTACTTCTTTTAAATATGTTGTTGCATTAATTAAGCTGAAATGAATTCCGAACGATTAACTAACTTTAAATTCAAGATGTCAGAGATAACTTAATTTCTTGCTTGACATTAATTTGCAACTCAAGTTATCCAAGTTACTTCTTTTAATGAAATACCGCCCCTCCTCCCTTCCGGAGTAACTTCACTCAGTATTTATACATTTGGTTTTAATTAACAGATGTTTATGTTATAGAATGTGAAGACTATTTGTGTAATATCTCACAGCCAGCATATTCACTCTGCTTGCCAAGTCAAGGAGCTGGAAGTTTATTTGTCGAAATGCATTGAGTTATTAAACTCTGTAAATCAAAAGAAAATAAACTGTATTTAATTCATCTTGCATTGAAAATATCAATGGATAGATCTCCATTTTTCAATTCTTAGAAATCAAAATATTCCGAAATATTTTGAACCCTCTTCCTCTCCCCATTACTTTGATATCTTTTTAAAGTATTTACTTCACATTATGGTTTTTAAAAAACCTCTCAGTTTTTAGCAGTTGTTCTTCAACCACAACTTTTATTTGAGATTTAGCATTATAGTCTGGGACATTAATCTTCACATTTCATTAAAAATTTTAATAAAATCCTTAGAGGCGATTTTGAGAAATTACGTCTTATATAAAAACTCCATGGAGGATATTTTGTTTTGTTACCGTGAACTCACAAAATGGCATTTTGAGAACAATACCACCAATACCTTTTTTTTGGCTATATTTTAGTGAAACTTATTTAAAATATTCATAGCCAGATTTGAGAAAATTGAAATTTAGAGTTTTTGTCATATGGCAGCTACACTCAAATTTGGAGTAATTGAAGAAAATCTCGTAATACATGATCAAAATATAGACAATATAAAATTCGATTAAAAAATCGACCCTCTTTATTTGTGCTTCAGAGAAGTGCCATCATTTTTAAAAACCATTTGGAGCGGGGGGGATCATAAACTCAGAGGATCATAAACATGGTTATGGAACTTAAACTCGATTTAGATTTTTCGATCCATCAAATAACTTTCTCTATTTTACTTGTGTATAAGAAAGTATAATATAGCTTTATCAGTGTCATTGTTTGACCCTCCCCCTCATGTACTGCCAGCTGTATTGCACATAATAGAGAGAGAGAAAGAGAGGAAGGAAGGAAGGAAGTTGTGTGATGTTGGATGGTTCTCTAACAGCTGTCCTCTAACTCAAGACAACCGGTTTTCACACATTTTAACGACCTCAGAAATCATTAACGTGTATTTCATTTGTCTGTGACTAATTAAATAGTTGTCACAGTAATAAGTGTTAACAGCAACATTGAAGAAATAAAAGTTGTTATGATTCAGTATTTATTTACAATCACTTGGAGAAATTCTTTAATTACAGTATCCGAAGTAAAAGCATTACAACTTATCAATTAGTTTAGATTCGTCAAATATTATATTATGTTTTGATTGCATTTTAATATGTATAAAATAAAATATAATAATTTTTTACTTCGAGGGTTTTTACGCAGGGATTTTTGGCAATCCAGAGGGAACCTTGCTGAATCTACAAGCCGTCTTGTGTTAGATCCCTCTTTTTCATTTTTCTATCAGGTCTCTTTTGCCCAACGTGTGTTCTTTTTCGACCCTAACGATATTAGAGTATTCGAGTGCTAAGGGTCTTTATTTTATCTTCTTATCTTCTAAATATATAATTTTTTCCTTGATGTTTAAAAATCTCTCTATCATCATCCCCTTATAAAAAAAGGAAGGAAGGAATATAAAATTCTTATTTACATGACAAATAGTTTAGGTTGTTTTTTATCTGGTTTTGAGATGGCTGAGTGAAAAACTTTGTACACTGTTTATTACAGTATGAATCTACAGTCTGCAACAATTGGGCTTATTTGCCTTATTTACTGTAATTGAAATGCAAGTAAAATTTCAGGTAGTACAGCTATTATTGTAATTATTATTATTTCACATTTTATTATTTTAAGGTTACATTAACAATTTTTCTTATTTAATAACAACTTTCTTTATTTTCATGATAATAAAACAGTTTTGACAACATTGGATGCAAATTTACAGTACAGGTAAATAATTTCTTCTTATATTTGGAAATCGATTGCTATTATGAAATTTATCAACCGGCTTTATCAAGTTATAGTATTTCTACAAGGATTCGTATTTCCCCTGTTATTTAATCATCGTCTTATAAAAAAAAAGGACGAAAAGAACATAAAATAAAGATTGAATACTCTAATAACGTCAGGGTCGGAAGAGAACAAGAGTTCAGGCCCGATTCTATAACTGGGCAACATGGGCACTTGCCCAGGGGCGCAAGCGTACAAGGGGCGCAAAGGTTTTGGGTCATAAAAAAATATTTTAAATTGAAAAAATTCAACCATATTAAGGCAGTATATGTCGATAAAAGTTTATAAATTTAAAAAACTATAGAAAATATTAGAGCTGAAAAATCAAAATTTTAAGGTAGAACAACCATTCTTCAGATCTTTCTGAACATTTAGTAACATTTCCATGCTTATCGGTTAGAAAATAGCGTCGGAAACAGAAAACTCGTTTTGCCCCCTCTTCACTCGCGCATCGCAAAAATCACCTCGTTCTTATAAATTCATTCATAAAATTGTTCTACAATAAATGACGAAAAGCTGAATAGCTTAATGCTGTTATGTACGCAGAATGACATTACACTGAAGCTTGACTACAAAGATATAATTGATAGTTTTGCTACATCAAAGATTAGTAGAAAAAAAAGCAATAATGTAAATAGGATATAAGGAGAAAGTATGAGGAATATGTATAAATATATATGAAGTATAGTAATAAGAGAAAGAAAGTATAAAGGAAATAAGAGATATTATGGTAGAAGTATTAAAGTTGTTTTACAAAACTCAATTAAAAAGTGAACATACAGTTGAAATAAAATGAGCTATGGTTATGTAGGCCTATAGAAATAAACGTTTGCAATAATTAGGAACTATTTTTTAGGGTGGGTGGGTGATCCGTGATACTGTAAAATACAAGGTTGTTATGTTGTGACGTCAATCATAACACCTACGCCTGTAATTGCAGTAATAATACTTGCAAGTTTTTACAGTAGCCGGTTGCCAGTCCGGGACACGGCGGGTCCATAGGTGGTGGATAGTGGAAAGACTTACCGACTCACCAAATAAAAGGAGTTCGGTGGAGTTGAGAAATCCCTCCCGAACCAAAACTGGCAAAGATGAATTAATCGGGGGGGGGCGCATCTCTTTAATTTGCCCAGGGGCGCTACAAGGGTTAAAAACGGGCCTGCAAGAGTTGGTCAATCGAGACTGGGTAGGAATGATGAAAGAGATCTAACCCAAAACTTCAGAAAAAAGGTGTAGATTCAGGTAGTGTTCTTAAGGGTTGCCACGCGAGTACTCGCTATAGTGAGCCTTTCGGGGATATATAATTTTTAACTATAATTCAACCGGGAGTTCTGCAGTTCCCCCAGCAGTCAGGGGCAGCCCCCGAAGATTATCTGCAGTTCCCCCGGAGCCCCTTTTTGGGTGTACTGCAGTTCCCCCAGCGGTCATTTCTGTATTAACGTTATTTGCTAACGCAAAAAATAAATTATGTAATGCAATAAAAAATAACTTGTACAGAAGAATATATCGGAAGTTCATGACGCTCTAAACAGTATTCGTATAGTTAGTAATGAAGATGAAGAATTACTTCAGGTTAGGTTAGGTTAGATTAGGTTGTGAGTGACCGCCGGGGGAACTGCAGACATTTTTTGGGGGGCAGGATTATCGACCCTAATAAATTCCTTCAACCGCCGGGGGAACTGCATGTCAGCCATTCAACCTGTAGTATTTTTATTCCAAATGAATTTCAAATTTATCAGGGATTTATTAAACCTATAAAATTGTTCATATCGTCAATACTTAATCTCAAGGAGAAATAGATGGTGGAAGTTGATATCAGGGAATCCCTGTGCTTTAAGACTTTAAGACTCTGTGCTTGTACTTGCGTAGTTGTAACTCTATTTTCCACTTTCTTACATATACCTATTGTAGAGAAAGTTTTGTGATTGGTAAAAAAAAATCGATTCCGTATTTTTTTACAGATATTCATTTTGAGGTTTCCTGAATACAAAAAAGATTTTTTTAAAATTATGTTGTCTACCGTCTATACAACACAAACACTTCAACCGATTTCAATATAGTTTGCAATGTGGACCTATTTTGGTTAATCGGGACATTTTTTCGATAACTCAAAATTTGGGGATAGTTGCCCAAAAGAAAAAATATCTCGAAATCGACTCTAACGCTTTTAATTAAATTTTGTTCAAGTCCATCCTTTAAAGACCTAATCAAAATGTATTGGTCGTCATCTTTCAAAAAATGCCGGTCCGGTAAAAAACAAATAAATCTCTAATAGAGTGAATAGAGGCTACGCTTGTCCCGGTGACATAATCTCGTAATTATATGAATATTACATTTTCTTTGAATTTCAAGGTTCGAAATTGCATTTTTTACAATAACTTCGCTATACCATGTGTCCAAAAAGTCCCACCCCCCTCATTTTTTTTATTAATGGAAATAGACAGATTTGCTTCGGGGAAAGTTTAGATAACCAAAGGAGGAGTTTTTCGAAGTATCAAAATTTTCAACCCTTACCCCCAAAATGGGGTAGTTTGGAGGTAAGTCAACAATTTTAAATAGCAACCCCTATTGAGTGATACCTCATTTTAAAGGTCTTTTCAAAATAAGAATAATGGCGCAAACCAGAGGTCTCTAGGTTCATCCTACCCAACATAGCGACTAATCGAATTGTGAATGTTAACCTACAAACTCCGGTTGTTTTTATTACATTACAAATTGCTCTATGTTGGTAAAATGATGGTAAAAGCCTTACCTTGTTTTTTTAGCTCATATTAGGCCTAAGTTTTTGAAATAGCAACCATTTACGTTCTGGCAGAAATAGATTCTGGACTCAAAAGCTTGTTGTACATTTCCGGTCTAATTATTAACGTAAAATTCACAATTCGATCGGTTGCTGTGTTGGGTAGGATGAATTTAGGGACCTCTGGTTTGCGCCATTATTCTTATTTTGAAAATACCTTTAAAATGAAGTATCACTCACTAGGGGTTGCTATTTAAAATTCTTGACATACCCCCAAACTACCCCATTTTGGGGGTAAGGGTTGAAAATTTTGATACTTCAAAAAACTCCTCCTTTGGTTATCTAAACTTTCCCCAAAGCAAATCTGTCTATTTCCATTAATAAAAAAATTAATGGGGGGGGACTTTACGGACACATGGTATATTATCGCAGAGTTGTGTGGTTTAGTACCATTGCATACAGAATTGAAATCTACTCATTTTTATATAGTCTAATATTGTATAAATTGACTAACGCACGTGATATTAACACTGTTTAAAATGGTAGCCATTTTGATATTTTTCGAAATTTTAATTAAGTTTTATATGAGCACAGTTTTATATAGGTCTTTATAGACTCTTTTAGCAAATTTTATGTTCCTATTAATTTGTGACTGCTATTATTTGCTTATGGCCGGCATGTCGAAAATCACTTTTGCGTTTAACTTAGTGGGTATCGGATCAGTAAAAAACTGAAGTTACAATTATTCTTTATGAGCACCAAACATACCCTACATACTTTGTATATTGGGTGAAGTAAAAAGAGTGTTTACACATTACTTCCTCCAATTTTAACTTTATATCAATAAATGTATACATATTTTTCTTCTTGTATTATTTTTTTTTTCTTCTAAATATGTAATAATTAGACAGGAAAACAACTGAAATGGGTAAAATCGCAATGTCAACGTATTCCAAGAAAAGTAAGAAACAACACATGTATTCAGACAACAACAATAAACATTCTCACTCTTAACAATTTTCTTTAAAATATTAGTTTCGTGGTAAAAAATAATATCGTGGCAACATTTCATATCTATTTGTGTGTAATAGAATAATTGCAGATTAAACTACTAGGAACACGTTTAGGCGTCAAGATTGTTCGAGTGACGCATTATTTCAAGAACAAGTGACTCAAAGCCTGTCTGACCAACCGTTTCATCCCATGATGATGTTCCACGAAAAAATTTAAATTTTGGAACTAATTTTGTGAAGGTGAAATGTGAAAATGAACGCGAGTTTAAGTATTTCCTTTAAAGGTTTATTTCAAGAACGGCTGTTCTGATTCAATTTAAATATTTAAATTTGCTTCCGGATAGAGGCTCTAGAAAGGATTGGTCACAATCGATTTAGTAATGGTACTTATAGAAAATAGGAAAGTACTGCAAATAATCCACGATTGTTTAGTTTTACTAGCCGCAAATAATGTTCAAATTATGTCCACATTTTAAGGCAATGTATTTTAAAATATATATTTATTGTCTACTTTTATTACAAAATTCATAATATTTTTATAGATTTAAGAGTTAAATTTTAATTTGATTTCCATCTGTACATACCTTATCCCCTCTACAAATACAAAATAAACTCGAAACGGTGAAAAATTGTATTTAATAATAAAGATCAAAATATTCATGTTTTAAAGTTACTGATTTTATAAAATGTTGCATTATTTCTAACTTATTTTTAAAACTTATCCAATTGTATTAAAGGAGATTCTCGTTTTTTAATCCTCGTTAAACTAATTTAATTTTTTTACAGGTAAGCTGGCGTGATCTAGTTGTACACACGCACAGATTTCATGGACAAGTCTAAGTATAAATATTAGTTTTAACATTATTTATTTTTATATAGATTTGATCCCTGGGATGAACAGACGAGATGGTATTTTCAATTTACAAAACTTTTAGAAACTCTTAAAATAAATCCATAATCATTTTTTCTTCCATAAATGGCTTCCGGACTTGGATTTGTGGTAGCGATTAATATATTTAATTTCTATTCTTTTTTTTTAGTTTGAGCCGATGTTTAGAAAATTAATAGTTTCCAATTACGAACTTAGGAACATATTGATTCATTTATAATCTTGAGAAGCAAGCAATCTAGATATGCTGTTGTTGTTGAATCGTGCTTGCTTGTGAACAATTTTAAATAAACTATGCAAGAACATTGCACAAACTTTCTCTCACACACCCATCCATACGGAATAAAAGCTAAAAATATTTGTCAACAGCTCCCCAAAAAATCTATTTCATGGTTAGTTGTCTAAAAGTTAAAATGAACCTTAGATGCCGTAACAGATGTAATATCGCAAATAGCTCATGCTAATTTGATAAAATGTCGTTGTGTTCCACACTTTAAAAAACAAAATACAGTTGACAACCAATTTTTAAAATAGCGAGATGAGACTATCAAGGTTCAGGTTTCATTTTAGTTTTCGATTCACCCGCGTATAATTTTCTTTTATGTGTGTGTTAGGATATCCGTTAGAACTATAACCTTTACGTTTTAGTAAAATTAGAGAAAATAGCGATGATTAATTTTGAAAAATCGGCTATTCTAAAGTCTATTTTTACTTTTTGAACGATAATTCTTAAATTTGGCATCAAGAGGGAATTGCGACCAATAAGTTTTATTTGAGTACTTAGGGACTACATTTGATTAAAATCGTTAGAGTTTATTTAAAGAAAAATACATTTATCGTAGGTGGCATCATATTTCGATTTATGGAGATATATCCACGTAAAAAATTCTTTATAAATCGAACCACCCACTTGTTAAGACTGACTCACAGAACGTTAAAGCAATTATTTCCATGAAAAACTCAACATTGTTTTATTGCTCCATTACAAAACTTTCTTAAAAAACTATATGAACTGATAAGGTTATTTCCCAGAAAGTTAAGAGATGTGTGATATCATATCATAGACTTAATTAATAGAATATACACACAGTAAGGAATAAGGTTTGATGTTTTCTTTGTCCCCACAACAACCTGTTGGCCTGAGTGAAGGGGGGGGGAGAGACCAGATGTGCTGTTGCCCTTTAAAACAGCTGTTCAACTAAGCTAAACAGTTTGACATTACTTGTGTGCATTGTTGTGTTGTCTTCAGGGTAGACGCAGAACACTTTCGTTTTATTGTTTACATAAAGTTTTTGTTTATGTTTTTGTTTGTCCTTCAAGTGTAATACGGTTCTATATCTTTAAAAATGTAATATATATATATATATATATATATATATATATATATATATATAGTGGTAACAACAAAAAATGTAATATAAATATATAGTGGTAACAACAAAAAATGTAATATAAATATATAGTGGTAACAACAAAAATGTAATATAAATATATAGTGGTAACAACAAAAAATGTAATATAAATATATAGTGGTAATAAAACATGACCTCGAGGTTAAGGGACAAAAACTATAGAGCTGAAAAATTATTTTTTACATATTGTGTAGAGGGTATCAAACAGAACTGGAAGTTATTCAGTGTATTTTTAAAAAAATTGTAAAGTGTCAGATATCCCCTCTAACTTACTACTTGACTTACAACTACGAAAATAAACTTATTTGAATTTGAAATTAAATTGCAGTGGGAAATCATATATTATAGATTTTGTATGATGAATACAACTTAATTTAACTACACAATGAGAAATGCGTAGCGTAGGCCTATAAGTTTTAAAAGCAGTTTTTGTGAGATGTGCGGCAAACCATTCAACAGCCATTGAAAGATGGATTGCATTTTCATTGATTTCGCTTTATAAGGTAAAAGCAAGGACCCTTATAATTTCACTCGCGTGTCTGTAAGTCGCAACCAATCTACAGACATAACTATAAATCCTATATATTTCAAATATTGGATTTATATTCTTTGTATTGTCCCACAAATAGGAAACATATAGCAATAACAAAACTAAAGACCTTGGGTTAAGGGGGCTAAACTATAGAGTTGGAAATTTTTATTATTGAAAATATTATGATGTGTGGAGATCAAATAAAACTAGAAATTATTGTGATTACGAATATGGCTGTATTTGACTAAGAAATAAATAAATAATATACGTGTTTACCTGTATAATTTAAACTGCTGCTTAAAAGATTTCGACTTTATAAAAATAACTGTCCCTATATACTTACAGACCTTACGGTTGTGGATTTAGCACATGCTTGCCTCTCCCCCCCCCCCATATCTTCAACAACTCAACATTTGTTAGCAACTGTCAAATTTGGCGAAATATTTATTCAATCAAGTGAGCAAAATCGCAAGTAAAAAAATTACGAATTAGGAATAATTTATAAAAAACAAAAATCAATCTTGACCACCGTCGATTTACACGTTCACGACACAATAAAGCATGTTAGGCCATTACAGACATTCGTTGTAGTTGGTTTTGATTTATTGTGGGGAGGTGAGTGCGAAAGTTTATACAATATTTTTAAACTATTTATTATACAGTACCACCACTGTGAGACGTAGTTGGTCGCATCTAACTTGCTGCAGTTCGGACTTGTGATTCATCAAGGTTACGCTAGTGTTGTTATTATGTCTATCTGGCATTGTTGTTACATCCAACTGTTACTTAAAATGATTAATCAGTAGAACTAATACAGGGGTAGCCAATAGTCCGGTGCTCAAAGTTACTTTAGAATTTAAAAACATTGTTTTCAGTGTAGCTTTTCACCTGTTGTTCTTATAATGTCCCAACATCCTATACAGTGTACAATATTATCAATAAATCAGTATACAATATTGACGCAACGAGTTTTTAAACATACGTTAGTTATTTAAAACGATTAAATATATTAAGAGTTCACTTGAAATGAGCAACAATTTGTCACTTACTAACTAAATGTAATAAAAAATACGTTTTCTGCAATAAACACTATTTGTAAAGGTCGTCGCTTCGATGATAACCGAGATTTCTGTCTCTTGTGGTTCAATATCCAAAGGTTTGTGTAGATGAAAGAAGTAACGATGACTTGGTAACTGAAACGTCGTCGTCTTGTTACAAATAAAGAGCTATTGTGGAAAATTTGCTTCTTTTCTTTCGTTTGGTAATAAATCAGAATGATCACTAAAACAGATAATAAGTAAAGTTATTTAAAAAAATAAATAAAACAAAGAAACAAAATCAATAATAACATCTGAAGTAACAGATATTTTAGTCTAATTAAGAACATATGTAGGTTTTATTATTAGTTAGTTAAGGTAGTTAGTTCGTTAATATATATATTAAAGTTAACATATATATATATATATATATATATATATATATATATATAACGTTAATATATATTCGTTGAAATATGAGCTGCAGATACAGTTTAAATATTGTGCATTATTATTCATCTTTGCAGAATTGTGTTAAATAAAAATAATTCTATTTAAATAAAACATTCTATGGCATAATTCTTACGTTTTTTAAAACACTGGAACAGTTGCAATCTCCCAAAAAAAAACCTTGACAGAGTTCCCCCTACCCCATCTCTTAGCCAAGAACAGACATAGCCACAATAAACAGCTTCATTAACCTCATTAGTTATTAAAAATAAATACTGTATATACTATTATATAAAAATCTAATGGTGTGTGTGTGTGCGCGCGCGTGTGTGTGTGTGTGTGCGTGTGTGTTACTCAATCACGTAAAAACTACTGGACCCATTGAGCTGAAATTGTACACGGACATTCTTAGGGTCACTGGTTAACACATAGGCCTATTTTTATTTAGAAATTCCATCAGGGCACCGCCACACTGAAAACTCCCTTAACACTCAATACAAATATACGTCAACCCCGTACGAAGGACGGGTACTCTGCTAGTAATTTATATATCATTGTAAGAAATACGTGTATAATAAAAGTGAATAAAGTAGATTGAGATTCTTGATAAGATGTCAACTAATATTGTATTTAGTTTTATAGATACGTCTATAAGAAAGATATTGCAATATTTTTACATAAATTTATTATTAGTAATAATTTAGAATAGTGATAATTAAGCTGTCCCACCTCGCTGGGTAAAGGAATTAACATTAATCTGTGACCACTTAGCGGCTAAATGTTTATAAATTTACTTCCAACTATTTGTTACATAAAACCAACAAATAGCTTAATTTTATTTAATTTAAACAACTAGCTGCACTCTTTAGTTAATTAAACTTTCCTCATTAATCTTGCTTCTTTTATTCTACAAAGAGAAGAGTTTAAAGAATGCAGACCTTCCTCGATTTAACTTTGAAACTAACCTCAAACAGTGGAGTTATTTTCTTTATTAGTGCATTTTTCTACCTTCATCTTATTAACCCGGTTATTAACACTGAGTTGTGCAGGCTTTAGATAGATAGTAATAATAAATAAAATAATATTTTTGAGTATTTTTATGCTACAGATAGATGATGATGATGATGATGATGATAATAATAATAATATTTTGATTATTTCCTGGGCTCAGGTAGATAATAATATAATAATAAATAAAGTAATATTTTGACTAATTCTGTGCTTCAGGTAGGTAATAATAATAATAATAATAAATAAAATAATATGTTTGTCTATTTCTGTGCTTCGGGTAGATAATAATAATAATTATTATTATTATTATAAATAAAATAATATTTTTCACTATTCTATGCTTCAGGTACTTATAACAATAATAATAAATAAAATATTATGTTTGACTATTTCTGTGCTCCGGGTAGATAATAATAATTATTATTATTATAAATAAAATAATATTTTTCACTATTCTATGCTTCAGGTACTTATAACAATAATAATAAATAAAATAATATGTTTGACTATTTCTGTGCTTCGGGTAGATAATAATAATAATTATTATTATAAATAAAATAATATTTTGACTATTTCTGTGTTTCAGGAGGGATAACAATAATAATAAATAAAATATTTTTTTGACTATTTCTGTTCTCAGATAGACGAGGTTCGTTAGAGCATAGTTGTTGTTATGAAAGTAGTGATATACACAATTATTACAAGATTTAGAAGACCTATTATTTTAACGATTGCTTTAAACAAACTTTCCTTACAAGATAAGACCTCCCTTGATCTACCAATATAATTTAACATTTCCCAATGAGGCCAAAGAAACCAACTTTTGGGCATTACATTTAGATTATCTGCTTTTATTACATTGGGCTGGGGAAGTATCATGAAGGCCAATAAACAGGTTTTATGTCCTCTGACAGCACTGACGCAATTGGAGTATTCCAAAGCTCTATTTTATTTTATATATAAAATAAGGCTATGATGATGACCGGGAGGTTTTACGCATTTATAAACAACAAGAAAAAATAACATTCTACAATGGTAACTAGATAACATGTGATCACTTTGTTAAACAAGCAAATAAATTAAATAATATTCCACATATATCTGTGTATTTTTTTAAAATTATTATTTATTTTGTATTAAAGCTGTGTACAATAATTTAAGAAAGTAAGTAATGTTAGTTTAATATAATAAATCAAAAGAGAATTAGAGAGAATCATGAACCTAATTTTAAGTTAAGAGATATAGACCTAGCTAAAGCCGCCTGCAGGGAGAAGCACGCACGCTCTCTCCCCCTTCCATTCCCTACTCCCCTCTCTCCCCTTCTGTCATCATCGTGTCTATTTTATCCCCTTCTATGTCTTTACTTTTTACGTAACTCAGCATTCCAGGAAATTGTTATTTTCATGTAAATAAACATTTGTTTGCGTGACGTCACACAGCTAGAATATTTGTTGAATTATTTTTGTTTTATTTATAGGCTCAGTATTTGATTATATTTTATGTCACGATTTTCATTGTTTATAGACGACATTTAAAATTTCAAACTATACGTTTCAGATTAAAGATTGAATCAATAAAATCTTGGAGAACGGTCGGATGTATCGTTCTACAGACCGTTTTATATGACGTTTTCATTACTCCTGGTGACTTTTTCCTTGACGCTAAAACTTGCAAAAAAACAACAAAAACAAATTAAATACCTTAACACAATATTAAGGCTTTATATTATAAGTCTTATTATTCTCAACGCATCCTCAGTGAGTACAGGTTTGGGAGTCCCAAGGAAGCCTTGCTGGTTTTGGGTTATATTGACCAACTATTGTTCTCTTCCGACCTTGAGGCTATTACAGTATTCGATACCTAGTAGGCATAGTTTTTTGTTCTTTTTCTTTTTTTATAAAGCGATGATTGACCTTCAAAAAAAACAAATAAAATAAAAAAGTACGTATTTAATAAAGTGAAAATATTATTTATAAATTAATTGCTTTTGTATTGTTTAATTATTTTATTTTATTCCATTTTCCTCTCTCATCTTTCTTGACTAACTCTTGTTGTTTTCTCACCCTGTCGCTATTAGCATGTTTTAATATTTGAGCGTCTTTATTTTATCTTCTTTTCTTGTTATATTTATGATTAAAAACATCGGCTAATAGCTGACACTGTCAAAAGTTATGCTCATTCCTTCTTAAAAATTGAATCGACTTCCTACAGTGTAGAACCAACGTATGTCAAATTTATTTGTATTTCTGTCGTTGATGTCTCAATTTTGTCATTAGGTCATTAACTGTTTCTATATTATGTACCGTACATCTTGTTTTATTTGATTTTTTTTTTTTATTAAAGTTTACAACCTATTAAATATTATAACAAATTTTTGTTGAAGAGCAAACGATTGCAAATAGTATTAGTTGGGTGTTGGGTGGAGAGAGTTATATAACTTTACTCTGTTCAAAATTATCGTAGAAAAATAAGTAGTAAAACTATTGACATTTAATTCACTCAAAGTAGCGTAGGGGGGACTTGAGGCTTTCGGATAAAAATTTAAAGGGAGGCAGAGTAAAAATTAATCCCTACAAAATTTTAAAATCTTTGGTTTTAATCAAATGTTCAAGGAGCACTGGTAATATTCACAATAAGATAAACAAGGATAAATAAATCCAGTATCTTTCTTATATTACCTTTTAGTTTACTTCTCTGAGAATGATGACTGTGTCATCGAATTGTATATAACATAACTGAATTTATTACAGTCTTGGTTTTGTCGTTCTGAGGAACTTTGTTTTCCATTTTGGTTTTAATGTCAAAGAATAAAACTTTGTAAATATTTCATTAAAATTTCTCACGTTTCCTCATTAATAATGTTTCTATATTGTGGTACTGGAAGCGAGAGAAACAGAAAATAGTTATGTCAATATAATTTTTTGAAACAATTGCTGGACCTGCGTTGACAAAATGACAGCCTTGTAAACAAAGAAGAAATATTGTTTAGTTCCCATGGAACGATCGTGAAAGTTCGGTTGTATTATGTCATTACCGTACTATTAGTAATGTAAACTTATACCAAGTGTCCTGAAAGTCCCCCCCTATTATTATTTTTATTAATGGAAATAGACAGATTTGCTTTGGGGAAAGTTTAGATAACCAAAGGAGGAGTTTTTTGAAGTATCGAAATATTTCCCCTTACCCCCAAAATGGGGTAGTTTGGGGGTAAGTCAAGAATTTTAAATAGCAACCCCTATTGGGTGATACCTCATTTTAAAGGCCTTTTAAAAATAAGAATAATGGCGCAAACTAGAGGTCTCTAAGTTCATCCTACTCAACATAGCGACCAATCGAATTGTGAATTTTACGTTAATAATTAGACCGGAAATGTTACGAAATGTACAACAAGTTTTTGAGTCCAGAATCGATTTCTGCCTAGAAGTAAATGGTAGCCATTTCGAGAACTTAATCTGAGCTAAAAAACAAGGTAAGGCTCTTACCATCATTTTACCAACATAGAGCAGTTTGTAATGTAATAAAAACAACCGGAGTTTGTAGGTTAACATTCACAATTCGATTGGTCGCTATGTTGGATAGGATGAACTTAGAGACCTCTAGTTTACGTCATTATTCTTATTTTTAAAAGACCTTTCAAATGAAGTATCACTCAATAGGGGTTGCTATTTAAAATTATTGACTTACCTCCAAACTACCCCATTTTGGGGGTAAGGGTTGAAAATATTGAAACTTCAAAAAACTTCTCCTTTGGTTATCTAAACTTTCCCCGAAGCAAATCTGTCTATTACCATTAATAAAAAATAATAATAGGGGGGTGGGACTTTTAGGACACTTGGTATATATTTATTTATATTAACTCAACTATTATCAAAACTTATGGGTTTTTATTACAAGGTCATAATAGGTCACCATTGATTTTAAAGATAGGCTATTCGTATAAATCAATATTGAGCCCGAGTTGTGACGTGGTATATACTTCATAGAATAAAAGTTGAACACAAATAGTATGTTTATTTATTCAACGACAAAGTCTCCTTCTTCAGTGATGCACGAGGTACAATAACTAAACTATAACTTAGCTCGTGCATTACTGATGGCGATTTTATCGTTCAAATGCGATTGAATAAATTAACATATTATTTGTGTTCAATTTTTATTCTACCAAATAGACTCGTGTTAAAATGTTCTTTATCATTGACATTCTCGTCTTGTACGAAATAGACCTTGAAGAAGAAGTATTGCTATAGACACTAGAACAAACAAAACAAATGAGCAAACAAAACGTTAATTTGGTTTGTTCCGTAACACAAAACTGCGACGGTCAGGGCTCGTTTGCGCACTATCTACCTTCATATTTCACAAACATTGGATGGAAAACGGACGAATTAACACACTTACTTGAAAATGTTTGTTGTGGTTTGTTTTCATGTTTCGGCAAGTATTTCCCTAGACATTAATTTTTAAGGAGATAGTAATTAATATATTCCGTTTTTTTTTCTAAAGATGAGCGATGTTTAATTTGATGAAATAAGTTAATATAAATTACAATTTTAAAAACATGCTCAATTACTCTACTTTTTAATCTAAATAGATAGAAATATATCAAAATATATCGATAGTATAACAAGGTATACTTGAATTCATCAAAATAATCGAAGTTTAGCAAATTAATCGTAGTGTACAAAAATATCGAAATATATCAAAATATATCGATAGTATAACAAGGTATAATTGAATTCATCAAAATAATCGAAGTTTAGCAAATTAATCGTAGTGTACAAAAATATCGAAATATATCAAAATATATCGATAGTATAACAAGGTATACTTGAATTCATCAAAATAATCGAAGTTTAGCAAATTAATCGTAGTGTACAAAAATATCGAAATATATCAAAATATATCGATAGAATAACAAGGTATACTTGAATTCATCAAAATATATCGAAGTTTAGCAAATTAATCCTAATATACAAAAATTATCCAAATATATTGAGATATGTAAAAGTGACAACAGAATACTGTATTGTCTCCCGACTTCGCCATTGAGTAAAATTTCATTTTTCAAAATTAAGGTTACAAGATTTCATGATGTTAAATTTTTCTTTTTTACGTTAAGATTTCCTTTTTATAAATTATAATAAAATTAATAGCAAAAATTAAAATTAAAAAAGTGTTATGTTTTTATTGTTCATTAGCCAGGCACTGGAAACTTAATCTCCATCTTGGATTCAGTGATCATTAGAACAATATTAAATGCCTTAACAAATTAGTAATTCCTTAACGAATATAATAATGAATGCTAAAATTATGCGCGACTTGGTCATTTTTTTTATTGTTCGAAGTTAAAATTTTGCATTTTTAATATTGTTTTGAGGAAGATATTATAAATATAAAAAAATCACCGTGATCTTTAAACAATAGTTTCTCGATTAAAGAATTCCTTGTGTTGCTTTCTTATGTTCATTTTACTCTTACTTTACAAGTAAAATTCTTATTTGTGTTCTAGTTTTATTTATACAGTAGGCTACATGTGTGAATCGGGTAGTTTGTACTTCCCTCTATTACATTAAAACAAAAACATGTCATTTTCCAAGTCTCTTTGACAGGTAATTACAGCGTTCATGAATACAGACAAATTCTCAACTACTTCTTCTTCTTCTTCTTCTTCAAAGTGCTGCAATCATAACGAACCCGAGGGAATTTTACTCATTATTCATTCCCGTAATTATCCGGCGACAGAATATATAATCAGGATGACATATCCTCTTCACGGGTCAATAAAGAAGGCATTGTATTGATCAAGACCGTGACAGTTACGCCATTTTGGTTTTGTCATTATATGTGTAATTGTTGAGTTTAGTGGGCAAAATTAACGACGTCTTCTTGTGCGTTCTGTACACGTAGAACTAGCGCATGCGCCACGGCCAGGTAAATTCCCTCCCTCCTGAAGCTTCTAGTGTAGTCAATGTTTAAATTAAACCCGAGCTGGGAGGAGGGAGAGGGGGGAGGAGAACGGAATGGGATATTTGGTTATTGTAGGTTGGCAAGTTTACATAATATAATTAAATCTCTAATTGCATTCGGCTATTATTTTGTATTACGAAGAATTAATTTTCTGAACGCCTGTTTTAAATATACTTTATTCCACAAAAGCGTTTAGAGCTTTAATACAATGTCAGTCATATTTATATATTGATTGAATCATATATTTGGAATGATCTTTCATTTCCCCTATGGTAATAAATATGAAATATTTCAAAACAACTTCTCTTATTTATTATTAGTTTTTTATATTTTTCCTGTTTTAATATTTGAATAAATAAAACAATTTAAATAATATTCTCGTTTTAATATAAACTTTTATATATTTTCCACTAACTTTACAGTTTATCACAATTTTAATGCTGTGCTTTATTTCCGCCATTTTGAATTTAATGATGAACTTAAACCAATGTACTCATGTCAGTTTTCATTTCAGAAATACTTTTACATTTATGTCTCATTTTAAAGAATATGTTGTTGTGAATGTCGTTTTGAAAAAACGAACTGTTTAGTTTATGAGAAAAATGAAAAAAAGTTTTGTAAATTAAATATAAAATTTGTTTCCTATTTCTATAAACATACAAAGAATCGCTGATAAAGTCTAACCGTTTAAAATCGATAATATTTCACAGAATTTTGAAGATAATCACACTGCTAGATTGTAAATGGAATTTTTATTTTTAATACAGATAAATGTAAAACAAAAATTCAATTTTTATTGTCAAATGGCGATTTAAAAAAAGAGGTTTTTTTACTATAATTAGGGTCCGTAGATTATAATTTCACGCGCGTGTTTGTCCGTCTGTCTCTCTATAAATCGTAATCAGTCTACACAGACTAGAAGGTAAATACCATATATATCAAACTTCACATTTATATTCTTTGTATCGTCCCACATGTAATAAAAAATATAGCTTTACCAAAAAAATGACCTTGAAATAGTTATGGGACAAAAATTATTTAGTTCCAAAAAATGTTTTTTCTGAAATATTATGTGTGGGGTATAAAATAAAACTAATATATGTTTATTTCACGAAAAAATTAATATCTTGCCACTAAGCCAAAAGTGTATTTTAAAGTGTCAGATATCATGTCCCTCCCTCCCTCTAACTAACCATGGCGTGACCTACTTTATCTGGAAAAAAATATTTGGATTTGAAATTAATTTGCAGTATGAAATCACATATTATAGTTTTTGTATCTCGAATAACAACTTAATTTACCCATCGATGAGAAATGTTAGGCGTATTAGTTTTAAAAACAGTTTTTGTGTGATGTGAGACAACAGATTCAATATAAAAAGATTGATTGCATTTTAATTTAATTATCTTTATAAGGGTCCGTAGGTAAAACCAAAGACCCTTATAATTTCAATCAGTCTACACAGACAAGACGATAAATTCTTTATTTCAAAACTTTACATTTATATTGTTTTTATTGTCATTGTCACAGATATAGGCAAAACATAGCGGTAACAAAAAAAAACCTTAGGGTAGTTAAGGGGCAAATAAGATACTATTGAATGGATTTTTTTTTTGGAAATTATGTGTGGGGTATCAAATAAAACTAGAAGTTAATCTAATTACGAATATGTATATTTATTTGACAAAGAAATTAGTATGTTTGCGCTAGGCGACTTTTTAAAAACAACTGTCCCTATATGCCTACGGTTTTATTACATTTGACTCTTTTATAAACATTTATCAAGTACAAAATAACAATAAAATATACACATTTTCATTCAATAATGATGAAAAATTAAGTGGTCAATTGTTAAATGAATTGATGAATTTTTGAATCTATGCGTTTTTTTTCGTATTTCAATCATAACAAATTTCACCATAGAGCAAAAAGTAAGAACACACAATAAAGGCAATTAAGTTATATGAAAGCCCAGAAAACAGTTATAATTCAAAAACTTTTTGAAACAGATTTTGACACTTTTTCGGACCCAGACATATGGAATGCACTCAAACAGACATGAGAAACGTGAAAACCCGACTTTGATTAATCACATAACTTTCTCCATTCTACGAGTACCCCTCAGGGCCTCACTTTAGTGAGTACGGGCGTGGCAATCCCGAGGGTACCCAGCTGGATCTACATCTCACCTTTCCTGACACGTCTCTCTCTCGACCAACTCTTGTTCATTTCCGATCCTGAAGATATTAAGAGTATTCGGGTCTTTATTTTAAGCTCTTTCCTTTTGTTGCTTAAGTGATATTAATCGAAAGATTTTTGCCATTAATGGGGGGGGGGGAAACCGCAGAAAGTAAGATATGGTAAACGTGGGTTTACTACACGCACAGATTTAAGCATAAAGCACTGACGTCTACTCAAATTTGATGTTACTTCTGGATAACTTTAATTAAAATGTTTTATTTCTAACAAATATTCTACAATTCAATCACCTGTAGTTTAAAATATAAATATTTAGGTTAAGTGTGCGCTAATTATCTCATCAACAATCCTAATCTATGTTCTAGGTCTCATATTTAATTTTCAAAAGTATGATCAATTTCAAATTGAGTTATTTTATTGCTAGTATTAAACTTTTTAAAATATAAGCAAATTTAATCAATTTTCTTTTCATTTTAGTACTGAATATACTCTCAAATATTATTTTTCTTACTTTAATTTTCAAAAGTAAAAATTTATCGTTATAACTTTTCTATTTAACATTTATAATAAATACTAACTTCCAAACTAAATTTTAAATAAACAATTGTCTTCTGTTTCAATTATGTTTTGTAAATAAACTTTTATTATTCTTTATAAATATAAATCCTTGGAATATAATTCCCCACGTTTATAGTAGAATTTGTTTGTTAATTTAACTTTGCGAGTTTTACAAAATTATTTTCTAACCTTAACTTTTAAAATTTCAACAGTTTAATACAACTTTTCACATTTATATACTCCAGTTATATTCTTCTTTTGTATTATTTTCAATAATTTTATATCTGCATAACTTTTATAATAATAACAAATTCAAACTTAATTATCGACATTTTTATAAATATTCAAAATTACTCAGTTTCATTTCGGATCCGCTTGTAAGATAATGTTATTGCTGTTTTTATTTTCCTGGATAATTTCATTATTTTTATGTGTACACAGTTGAGAATGGTAACATGTGTTTGTTGCAATAATTAACACAAACTGGTTATTTTAGAATTTTGATTAGATTTGACGTAATAAACGGTGAGAAAACATTGTATAAACCGTCTTACTCACCAAAAACTATAATAGCATATATCACCAAATATGTCAGTTTGGTATTTATAATTTAAAAAAGTGAAAATAACCGTGGACAAAATATTTATTTATTTAAATAGGTCCTAAGCTTGTTTCGCTTGTGCGCTTCAGTGCAAACAGTATTTGATTGAAATCGAGGTTTTAATGACGCCAGTCAAGGTTCATTTTTGTTTTGTGGACCATTTTTCGTATCGTAATATTTTTTAATTGCATTTTCGCACACAGTTTGGTTGATTTTTATGTTAATAAAAATCTGTATTAATAAAATTTCATGTGGACGAAATCTGTAGATAATTTTGATTTTCTTACTTTATGGAGGATTTTTCATTTTTACTCACGAACCGGGATTTTGGAGAAATGGCAATTTTTGGAGTCCTTAGAGGCAGTACTAGAGCAACATATAATCTGAAGCGTATAAACAGATTTTGAAAAAAAATCGAAATTTTGTGTTACTTCAAATTTTGAGTTATCGAAAAAATGAGAGAAAAAAACTTCTCGAAATATAGCTAGAATTTGCCCACATATAAATTTATTAAAATCAGTGCGCACATTTTGGCTGTAGAGCACTACACACACCTCCCAAAATCACAGTTTATGACTTGAGTAGCCTACCTCTAAATGGAATATCCACAAAAATCTAACTTTGATTTTTTAATCCAATACATAACTTTTTTATATTACGTATGTGTGGAAAACTAAAAATTATACCAGATTTTAAATTTATAATTTACGTCATTTTATAATGTTAAAATGGAAAATTGATAACCCCCCCCCCCCCTAATTAAAATCTCTACTTCATTCCGTGGGGGGGGGGTTATTTTGTATATCAACTTTCGTAAATTGTAGCTAGGTATTGTGTGAAAGTTACTTCATTACAAGTGTACTTGCAGGCTACATTACACTACTGTAGTCATTGCAGTTCGTAATAAAGATATGCGGACAATTGGAACAAAACTAATTTAATTCTATCTTCATCTTCTAATCCCCGGTTATTAAAATTAATTGACATATGTTTCGAAGTAAATCTCGGTACTTTAAAGTGTTAATTTCTTAAGGGATTTGTAATAAAGAAATCCTAGATATTGCATATCTATATGTGTGATAATAGAATGTATATTCACTCACCGCCATCAATCTGTTATTTCAATCTTTTTATTATTTACGACACGTGTTTCGGATTTAATATTCGTCCATCATCAGGTCTTCGTAATACAGTAAGATACAAAACACTTATCTTGAAGGTACATTCAGTTCACCGGCTGTGTCACACAGAGTTATCTATTTCTTACTGGCAGATAAATCCTGGACATTCTCTTTCCCTTTTGTAGTTCTTCTACGCGCTCCATGTATTTACTTTTATTCCATTTATGCAATATCTGTAAATTTTTATTTTGTTGTAGTCACTGTTATTGATGTGCTCAGAGAACTTTCGTTTTTCGGGATGTCTCATTGCTTTCATATTCTCCATATTATTTTTAAGGAACGTCCAGTTTGACCCACAAACAATTTTTCGTATGTGCTGCAATTAAATTTGTGCCTGATCTGGTAAACTTGTCATCTGTTTTCCTGTTTAAAATTCGTTTTAAATTTTACGCTATGTTATATCCTCTTTTTATAAATATTGCTGATAGAGTGATTAAATTTGTGAGTTAAGGTAGTAAATTTTTTTAAAACAAACTCCATCAGCAATAATTTTAACGACTATTTAAGATAAATATTTTATCTTTATTCCAATGTGCCAAAATTAATGTTTTTTTTTGTGTACATTTTAAACTATAATAAAAATGTGCAATAGACAAAATAATATATTGTTTAAAGAAAAATTCCGTGATATTTTCTTTTTTATTGTAGATCAAAGCATAACCGAGTTAAAATTTCTTAGTTATTGAGTAAATCATTCATAAGAAACAAATGTGACCGATTTTTTCCGAAACGTAAAATCTGTTTAATCAGTAATAGGTGGTAACATAAATTTCCGAGTAATGAAGGGTTACGATGCTTTTTGGTCACTTCAGAGTCTGAGATCAAAAACGAAGCATGATTTAAAACAATAGTTTTAATTTAATTTATTGGTAATGTACATCATTATTTTGTACTAATTTAGACGAGTTTATGTGGTATTTTATTTAAACGTACATTTACAAAACATTCAAAATATTACTTAAAACATTGTAACAGAGTAAAGTTTATATTAAACCAACATTTGCAAGCTTTATTTATTGTACTACTGTATTTACATAATAACGGGGAGGTTTTAAGTGTTGCATTGTTTGTACTATCGTTAAAATAAACATTGTACTGCTGAGCACGTTGTTATGTTGGTTTAATGAGAGCGTGTAATGCTTTCTAGGTTCAAAACAATAATCTATCCCTTATCCTCTTCATTCAAAATCAAGACAAAGGTATTATTTCTAAATTTAAAATGTAATTTTGGCTTATGTTAAACAAAACCTAGTGTCAAGTTAAACAAAACTTAGTGTCAAATTAAAGAAAATTAGTGTCAAATTAAACTAAAAACAGAAATGTCAAATTAAACAAAACCTAGTGGCAAGTTAAACAAAAATAGTAGTGTCAAATTAAACAAAACTTAGTGTCAAATTAAACAAAAACAGTAGTGTCAAATTAAACAAAAAACAATAGTGTCAAATTAAACTAAACTTAGTATCAAATTAAACAAAAACAGTAGTGTCAAATTAAACAAAACTTAGTGTCGAATTAAACAAAGCTATTGTCAGATTAAACAAAACTTAGTGTCAGATTAAACAAAACGTAGGTTCATGTTAAACATAACCTTGTGCCAAATTAAACAAAACCTAGTGTGAAGGTAAACAAAAGCTAGTGTCAAATTAAACAAAACTTAGTGTCAAATTAAAGAAAATTAGTGTCAAGTTAAAGAAACTTAGTGGCAAATTAAAAAAATTAGTGCCAAATAATATAAAATTTAGTGTCACATTACAAAAAACCTACTGTCAAATTAAACAAATACTATTATCAAGCTAAGGAAATTATAGTGCTAAAATAAAGAGAATCTAGTTTCAAATTGAACAAAACCTAGTGTTAAATTAATCAAAACCTATTATCAAGTTAAACAAAACCTGTTGTCAAGTTAAGCACAACCTAGTGTCAAATTAAACGGAACCTAGTGTTAAATTAATCAAAACCTATTATCAAGTTTAGCAAAATCTAGTATCAATTTAAACAGAATCTGGTTTCATGTTAAACAAAAACTAGTGTCAAATTAACAAAATCTAGTGTCAAATTAAACAATCCATGATTAAACCAAATCTGGTGAACAATTTAAAAAACCTATTGTCATTGCGTATTCAATTTCCGAAAACACGAAAAAACTGAATTAGAAAAGTCGCCATCTTGAAATTTGTAAATTATCTTATTTTAGGTAATAAGTATAGAGAACTATTCAAATTTAACACAAAATAAAATTAAAAAATAATAATCGGAGATCCATCCAGTAGTTTGAACTTTGAATTAGTACTTTGTAAAGAAACAAAATAATTGCATTTACCATAGCCATCTTGAAGTTTTGAATTGAAAATTATTAAAATATTTTTGATGTGAATGATTTTATTTTAACTACAGTATATTGAAATTGCAAATTTTTAGGTTAAAAGATGGAAAATGTTTTCCTCTCGTTTATTCATTAAGTATATAATTTATACATTATTACATGTTTAATAACGATGCTGTTTTTAATAATAATAATAATAATTAAAAACAAAAATTTAATCAATATTTAAGATACCATCAATATAGTTTTAGCTACCGGGAGACGAAACAAAATGACATTTTTATGCCCAAAAGTAAGAAACGGTTTACATAGTTGCTGGAATACGAGAAAATGTAGGAAGTTAATGTTAAATATTTATTTATTCAAAGTGTTAATAATTTTACATGCAGAGAGTTTAATAAACAAATTTGAAGGAAGTAAAATGTATTTTTTTATTCATTGTGTTTTCCTTCATGTACCTTTTAAAGATGAAATGTCGATAAAAGGTATCTCAATTCCAAAATTTGTTTTTAAAACTAAGGTAATTGAATTCAAATACTAATAAATTAAAAATCTATTTTTGTTAAATATCAGCTGGTTTATCCTTTAACTTATAATAAAAATGAACATATAATCGTATTTGTCGTTAAAATTGCAAAATGTGTTGAAGTACTAGACCCCCCCCCCTTTCTCTACACTTAATTGTTACAAACCCACAATAGTTAGCTGTAATTCCATTGCACACAGTTTGTTTAAACTGCCAATAGATCGCGCCCATAACACGGATATTGATTATATGAATACAAACAACTATGATAAATTGTATTTCCCCAGAAGTAGGTATTTTCCCAATAATAATGTCAGACGAGATAAATCGTTTATCTGTGATAAATCTTTATTCTCACAGTCTCTCTCCAATATATATCTTTGAACGAATAACAGCAGAAAAACAAAAAATTAATTAGGCTACACGTTTTTCCATATAAATATATATGTATTATGTTTATTTCTAAGAAAAGGTTATAAATAGTTCTTCATGTATACAGGATGTCCCAAAAAATGTGTACTGGCTTCTTGATTATATACATCAAAATGAACAGAATATGTCAAATAATATACAGTCGAATTCAGTTTATCCGCCGTTTTCCACTTTTCGTATGTTATATTTTACAAGTGTACCAAAACAACAACTTTATTTTTATAATTTTCAAAATAGTGACTAACATCGAATATCTTGAAAACCGATAACTTTAAAAAGATTACAAGTAACAAAATATTTTTGTTTTATAATAAGGAACATTTTTTTTTTCTTAGGTCAAGTGAAACACATTTTTTATAACTTTTCCTCAAGTAATTATTGTGATAGAATTAAATGTTGTAGTAAATATTCATTATTATTAACTCTAATTTAAAAAAGGAAGCTTGTTAGTTTATTTGTTTAATAAAGAATAATAGTATTTTTTTAAAATTTCCATAGATAAAACTTTATCATAATTCAAAAATTATTTGTTGTGAGGCTAATTTTGAGTGTTGTAGACAATTAGCAAAATTATGCAAGTTTTTTATCTCGGTAGGTAACTCTGTTATCCTTTGACATACAGAAACATTTTTTTAAATTTTGTTCGTAGTTATAAAAGAAAATATTTAGTTTTTATTAATTTTTTAAAAGTTTTCAAGATTTTAGAGTTATTTCCATTTAAAATAATAATCAGCTATTTTGAAAATTATAAAAATAAAGTATTTGTGTTTGGTTAACTTGCAAAATATAATATACAATATGCTTATACCAAATTTGAAGTGTATATCATTTTGGAGTTGTAATGTTTTTTTGTAAAATAACAAAATGGGGGATAGACGGATAATAAAGCCGCATTCGACTATATGTTTTTGATATTTTTTGTTTGTTTTGATATATATATAATCCGAAAATGAAAAGCTAATCTACATCTACCTTTTGCGGGACACTTTATATATATATATATATATATATATATATATATATATATATATAAATAAAAAAGTAAAGAAAAGAGTATAGATAATGTTTTCACTAATATTTTGTTTATTAAAAAAAGCAGGAAAAAAAAATTTTTATTTATTTTTATTTAAAAAAGCAGAAAAAGCTGCGGAATCGGTGACTTAAGAACCAAGAGAAAAACAGGAGGAAAAGGAAACTGATGGAGGATGATCAGGAAGAAGATGCTGATGAGCCTCAATATTGGACTTCTAAGAGTAGTAGTTGTATCATCTGAACTTTAATGGGATTTCCAAAAAATGTAGTACTTTCTTTAGAAAGGAGCACTTTCTATTATTTATCTCTGGAACTAATAATGCTACAGGTCTCAAATTTTTTTACACATAATCTATACATATTGAGTAATATTACCACCCATTTTTATGTTTACAACTTTAAAAGTTTGCTTGTAAAAAATTTTCTTTGTACAAAAAAATTAACTATAGTATTTTTTTCTTTAAATCATAAAACATAGAAACAATCACCACACAACAATAAAATTTGGTCTGACTACAAAAAAGTTTATAATATTAACACCCTAAAAATATCAAACTAATAGCGTAGATAGTTTAGGAGAAACCCCTAACTTGCCTAATTTAACATTGGCGGTATGGTCTTTCCCGCTGCCCTTAAAATCAAAAATATTAAGAAGAGCATAAGAGCATTAATTGAGACATGTATACTCTAATATCTGTCAGGAGATAACGAGAGAAACTAGATACTGAAAGATGAAAAAAAAAAGTAAGTGTATGTTTTATATACAGCACGATTCTGTAGTCTGTAAAGAGGATGGAAGTCAACATTTTCAATTTCTTTTTTATTACAGAATTATACATAAAATTACATTTTAAGTTCTTAATTATTTCTTGCTACTTAAAATTAATATTCGACCGTTTAGGAGCTAATGGCTTGCAAAAGTTGTTGAAATAATACAATTTTCTATCGGATCAAAACTAAGCTTCTAATCCAAAAAATTGAAAGAATAAAATTACGCTAAAACCATTAGATAAATTGAATTAATACAGCAACAATTGTGAAAATAAACTTTCCGTCTCGAAGGTTCAGTGTACAATTTCACAAAATGAATTATCTTTTAACACATTTATAACCAGATTGTCTCTATTTATATATTGATTTTAATACTTCAATTAATTTTTAAGACTAACCTTAATGGAATCCTGAAGTAAAGATTATAAATTTATATTTGAAAATGTTGACCTAGGCTATATTTTGTTGGTGAGGATGTTTCTTTTTTGGTTAAGTAAAATAGGGTTGAATACAGAAAGGTAGTTCAACTTGACTAATAACACTGTATACAGGGTGTCCTGAAATGGTGGACTGGATATTCATTTTCGAATTATATACATCAAAACAAACAAAAATCTCAAATAACGTGTAGTCGAATACCACCATTTTGTTCTTTATAAATTGAATTAAATAGGTAAAATATTAAGTTTAAAATTGGTATAAGCAATTTGGGTAGCCTAATTGTTTACAAACTTTTTGCGATTTTTTGTAACTTGTTCTACATTACTTTATTTCTTAATAATAAAATAAGTTTTCAACGGGAAGTTAACATTTTCACGAGGGGAAAAAAAAAAAAAAAAAATTCAACTTTTCTAGGTTAAGGTCCAATAAGTGAATTACGCGTTAAAATAGGTATGTACGAGAATTTTTACTTTACAAGGTTAAATAAGGTGACTATATACCTGACTACCTTACCTCTCCTATAATATAAGCCTGACCTATGCGTAAATTTGTAAAAAAAAAAAGAATTGTGCGTTATTTCCCAAGCCGGGTCACCCATCATCCAAGTACTAACCGCGTTCGATGTTGCTTGACTTTGGTGACGTATAAAAGCATTAAATTCTAAAGTTTTGAAATTGCGATTTTTCGGTTAAAAATTAGCTCCGCGTTGAAAACTTATTTTATTATTAAGAAATAAGGTATTATAACATGTTTTTAAAAAAATCTCAAAGAAATAGTAACTTTCTTTGTAAACAATTACCGCATTTTGTATTTTACGTTTTACAAATGTACCAAACATAAAGATTTTACTTTTATAATTTTCTATTTACAATGTTTTAGGTTGAATATTTCGAAAACTCTTAACTTAAAAAAATAGTACACAATTTGTTTTCTTTTATAACAAAAGATTTTATAATAATTTTATATAGGTCAAAGGATAACTGAGTTAATGACAAGAAATAAAAACAGATTTTCTTGGTAATTTACTACAACAAAATTAGTCTAACACTAAATAAATTTAAATTACAAATAATTTTTATCTATGTAAATAAAAATATATACTATTATTCTTTATTAAACAAATAAATTAACAAACCTAATTTTTATTTTAACTTAGTAATAATGGTATGACCAATAAACACAGATTCTAACACAACTCACAGTTGGGCCTGCAGTCTATAACTAGGCCTACTTACTATGAAATACATAAACTGGATTTAACAATTTACTACTAATAACAAAATTAATTACTTCAGCAAAACATCATGTCACCAGACATGTGGTATCACCAGGACAACACTTCAGATTTACTTTAAACGAGTTCTTTTGGTTTTTCCAATGTTTCTCTAACGATTTATTTAAGCTTTATGAGCCAAATAAATCTTTACTATTCAGCAAAAATAGTAAAGATTTTCCATAAGTTCTAGTAGTAGCCTACAGAGGTAAAAAAACAAGTAACTCATATCACCATAGCAACCGCAACAAAGACATCTATTGTCAGCTGTTTTGTATCCCTCAAGAGATTTTATTTAGTTTAAATCGTCGGTTTATTGCAAAAAGTGACCAACTAGCAAAAATTGTTAATTCTGAGAAAACGAAGTTTTTATTTTTCATATGAGTGTTAAAATTCTAATCATTAATATAAATTCAAGTAATCTATTAAATAGTTATATTATTATTTACTTAGGCAGTTTTAGCATACAATTCCTAAGACCACAATAATCAATATTACATTATAAGTTTATTTTAGAGAAAAGTAAACTGTATTATACAGTTTTGCGTAATTTGTGCTGTTTTTTTGAAAAACAAAAACTTTTCATGCTCATCGAACTCAACAAATCGTTTTAATCCCAGATGTCTGTGTGCTGAGATTCATTCCAGATCAAGAAGGCATAATACAAACTGTGTAAAATCACAATAGTTTACATTAATTAAATACAGGATGTTACAAAAAGGTTGGGCTGGCTATGCATTTTCATATTCTATGTGTGATTCTAAGCTGAAAATGAAGAATAATTTTTTTTTCAATTTCCATTTTGTTTAGCAGCTAGACGCCATTTTGGTTTTTTACAAAAACTAAGTGTAACTCTGGAAATAGATAAAATATCGAGTTCAAATTTGGAATAAGCATTTTGTATGTTACGATTTACAAGTGTACCAAATACAAAGAATTTATTTTTATAATTTTCAAAATGGCGGCCGTTACAAATTTTTAACGTGGAATATCTTGAAAACCGTTAACTTTACAAAAAATATACAAGAGACAAAATATTTTTATTTTTTAACAGCAGACACAATGCTTTTTTGTAGTTTCAGTAGGTCAAAAGATAACCGAGTTATCGACAAAAACTAAAAACATAATTTCTTGGTAAATGTCTACAACAACCAAAATTAGCCTAACACCATCATTTTTTTTTAAATTTAACAATTTTTTTAGTTATTTTTGTAGCGAGCTATGCAGGATCAGATTCTACATACAAAAATAAGTCGAAAATGTAGTATAACATTTTGTAAAAATCGGTTAAGAAATAACTAAAATAACCTTAATTCACATGCAAAATAAATACAATTTAGAAACAATTTTCCAAAGTCATCGTTAAAATGATGAATATTTCATCACAGTGTGACTGTAATGTGGTCACCCAACGACGGTGTAAAAATAAGCAACTGTTGGACACTAAATTAAATAACCAACACAAACATGTAAAGATACTTAAAATAAAAACATAACTGCATTTCCATAATATGTAAATATTTATTAAATTTAATAAAGTACTTTATTTTTCTTGACCCTCAGCATTTCGTGTTAATCCAACTCCTTCATCATGATTTTCTGATAGTTATAAAAACAACTCATTTATCTTTGTTGAAACAAGAAGGTTAGTTTTCTAACAAATACGCTCGACGTGTTTATGATTGGTATATTATTTTGGTTCTTTCATAATTTCTCAGATATAAAAAGTATAGATAAATATGTCCCGTGAGAGCCATAAAGTCCTTCTTAAACCCCAAATTTTCTAATAACGTAAATTATCTAATTGCTTAAATTATCCTTAAGAGTCCATACGTCATAAATATCCTACACTTGTTTTGGGAGAAGTTTCTGTGAAAAGTCTATGCGTTTAGCTGGTAAAGTGTTTATAAAAGGCTAAATAAATTCGCTTTGAATCTTTGTAATTTTGATTTATACAACATAAATTTATATTAGTGCTTAAAATAATAAATTCTATTACAATTAAATATGTACATAAATTCAAAACGTTATCTGTACTCTAAACTTCATTCCCATTATTTTTAGATAATTTATTGATGACATGTAAATGTTTATGATTAATACACGCGACTGCACGCACGTACGCACGCACATCTGTGTGGGAGAGCTGTTGTTATTATAACAAGAGGTCAATTTTATATGATTTAAAATGTTTAGTTTTTCATGAAAATATTATTTTTGAATCTCTTATTTGATGTGGTGTCTGTCTGCCTGGCACCAACGATTGTCATCTGTACAGTTAAATTTTAGTAAATGCGCATGTTTTGGCCATATCTCGGACAGTTTTAGTTCTTAACTCAAAATTGTAGAGTAGGTACCTGCTATAAGACGAAACTTCAAATTCCCATTTTATCATAATCGACTATAACGATATTGATAAAAAATTTCTAAATGTAGACTTTAGGCAGTCAACAAAAAAAAAAAGGAAAAGAAATCGTGGCCATCTCTTCAAAAATGCAGGTATGTGAATTATCGGTAAAAACCATAAAATTAACCATGGAACAAAATTAACTATACTAATCTCGTTTAATTTTGTTGAAATGTGAAGATTAATGACACAAAGCAGTTTGAAAATCTGCGGAAATAATTTCCATAAAACCTAAAACTAACCTTGAATGCCGTCATTAAAACCTGCTGTCATGTTAATTATACTTATACTTACCTCAAGTTTATCACACAAGTGAAAGAAATTTAGACTTTACTTAAATTAAATATGTCTTAAAATAATGTAAAAATCTAATGTTTCTACAATGTACAGTTTATTTCGGGTTATATTTACGATTAAAAAAAAGTTTCTTTTTAATGAGTTTGTTGGACTAGAAGAAATAATAGCTACCAACTCAACAAATTTAAATTCTTTCAGAAACATATGTTTTAGTTAATTTTAGAAGTGAGAAGAACTGGAATTTGGCATCAGTTCAAAGTTATTTTATCCTAGGTAATAGTCAGTAATCATTCTTGTGGCAAATGTTAGAGTAGGCTGCAAAATATTAAAAGTTAAAATTAGAAAGTATAAAAACTACAATTAGGAATGTAAATAGAAGATAAAAATAAATATTAAATGGGAACATAAGTGTTGCAAACATGTAAATAAGAAATATTTTACTTTTGGCAAATGAGCGTACTTTACACGAAAATATAAATTTAGATTTTAGTTTGTGAATGAGTAAATTGTGTATAGTAAGTAACATTCAGTTTATTTGTAGGTAAGTAGGTAAGGTTTACGTGAACAGCTAAAACAGTAAAAACATACAGGGTAGCTAAAAGTGTAAATTATGCCCCAAAATAATTTTCGAAATTGTAATTCGGTCGCTATATTAAAGTTCCCAACCGATTTTTCTGGTCAACGTACTTATCAAATGTTTTGGAATTTCGGACCAGAATTGCGAAAGCGTTTAATAACATACATTGGTTACACATACTGAGTGGTTAAAAAAGGTGTTCCCCCTACTAGTCCCAAATCGATGACGTTAACTGTTAAAAAATAAGTAGGCCTATGTGTTGTTGGCACTTTTTATCACACGATATGTCAATTGCCTTTAAAATACAAATACTGTTTTTTTTTGTTTTTTATTTATTTATTAATGTTTTTATTACATTAAAACTAGTCTTACAGACTAACCATTAATTTGTTTCTAGAATGTATTACATATAATAGTGACAAAAAAAATTGTTCTATTATACTATATTCTATTCACGGATACACTGTGCACCACACAATTAAACCAACTCAAAAGGTTTCGTTCTCTTCAGTCTTCTGATCAGATTATACTTGTCAAGAAGTTGGACTGCCTCTGCAACTGTGATTTTAAAAATACATTTTGATGAGTTTACCTGGTGAACTACTTATACAGGTTGGATGAGAAGTAATGTGCCAAAAGAAACTGGGCGATAGTAAATCTAATTTGGAGAAAAAAACTGAATGTGATTCCCTAACCTATCTTTATCGTGTTCGGCGATTTTTTCACAGTTAAATAAATCTTGAAATTCAAAAAAAACACTGCATCCCTTCCACCCAGTATACAAATATCAAATTTGAATTCAGCGTTCCAAAACCCATAGATATTACGAGTTTCGTAAAAAACTGATGAAAATGGCGAATATGCGCTAATTTGGGGCCTCACTCTTTAAGCGATTCTGATAAAAATATAATCATTCTGTAGGATACCTTTTTTGCAAAATTTGGGTAATTACGAGCATTCATAATAGACGACAATAATACCCTCCTCACTATTTTACATGAGTCTTAAGCGATTTGGTCCAAAATATAATCATTCAGGGGGGGGGAGTCAATTAGAACAAATTTTTTTGGATAATACGTGATAAAAATACTACAAACTGAATACAAATCGAGCCCTGTGAGTACGGGCGTAGCAATTCCGAAGTCCCTAACTGGTTTAGATCCCTTTCTTTCATCTTCCCTTTACCAACCAACTCTTGTTCTTTTCCGACCCTAATACTATTAGAGTATTCGAGGACTGTGGGAAACTTTATTTTATGTTCTTTTATTTCAAGCGACGATGGCCGAGAGGTTTTTCTCCTTGAAACAACAAAAACTAAATATATGTATAGGTATAGAAGGATTCTGTTTTTTAAATCAACTTTATGTGAAGTTTTTATTTCTTTTTTGTATTATTATACAAGAAACTGGTATCTCTTTGTAGACCTTTTTTTTTCTTCCTTAATAATATGGCTAACCAATTTGATTCAGTAATTTTCAAATCGTATTGAAATTTGAACATAATCGATAGAACCGATTT
Source organism: Aphrophora alni (assembly GCA_963513935.1). Lineage (NCBI taxonomy): Eukaryota > Metazoa > Arthropoda > Insecta > Hemiptera > Aphrophoridae > Aphrophora > Aphrophora alni. The sequence goes on from OY740768.1 coordinate 46,598,823, forward strand.
TGAAAAAGAAACAAATGAATCGATTTTATGAATATTGGAATTTTTAGTTTTGACGTTGAGTCGATTTTATGAATATTGGAATTTTTAGTTTTGACGTTGAGTCGATTTTATGAATATTGGAATGTTAAGTTTTGAAGTTGAGTCGATTTTATGAATATTGGAATTTTTAGTTTTGACGTTGAGTCGATTTTATGAATATTGGAATTTTTAATTTTAACGTTGAGTCGATTTTATGAATATTGGAATTTTTAATTTTAACGTTTTGTCGATTTTATGAATATTTGAATTTTTAATTTTGACGTTGAGTCGATTTTATGAATATTGGAATTTTTAATTTTGACGTTGAGTCGATTTTATGAATATTGGAATTTTTAATTTTAACGTTGAGTCGATTTTATGAATATTGGAATTTTTAATTTTAACATTTTGTCGATTTTATGAATATTTGAATTTTTAATTTTGACGTTGAGTCGATTTTATGAATATTGGAATTTTTAATTTTGACGTTGAGTCGATTTTATGAATATTGGAATGTTAAGTTTTGACGTTGAGTCGATTTTATGAATATTGGAATTTTTAATTTTGACGTTGAGTCGATTTTATGAATATTGGAATTTTTAATTTTGACGTTGAGTCGATTTTATGAATATTGGAATTTTTAATTTTGACGTTGAGTCGATTTTATGAATATTGGAATTTTTAATTTTGACGTTGAGTCGATTTTATGAATATTGGAATTTTTAATTTTGACGTTGAGTCGATTTTATGAATATTGGAATTTTTAATTTTGACGTTGAGTCGATTTTATGAATATTGGAATTTTTAATTTTGACGTTGAGTCGATTTTATGAATATTGGAATTTTTAATTTTGACGTTGAGTCGATTTTATGAATATTGGAATTTTTAATTTTGACGTTGAGTCGATTTTATGAATATTGGAATTTTTAGTTTTGACGTTGAGTCGATTTTATGAATATTGGAATTTTTAGTTTTGACGTTGAGTCGATTTTATGAATATTGGAATGTTAAGTTTTGAAGTTGAGTCGATTTTATGAATATTGGAATTTTTAGTTTTGACGTTGAGTCGATTTTATGAATATTGGAATTTTTAATTTTAACGTTGAGTCGATTTTATGAATATTGGAATTTTTAATTTTAACGTTTTGTCGATTTTATGAATATTTGAATTTTTAATTTTGACGTTGAGTCGATTTTATGAATATTGGAATTTTTAATTTTGACGTTGAGTCGATTTTATGAATATTGGAATTTTTAATTTTAACGTTGAGTCGATTTTATGAATATTGGAATTTTTAATTTTAACGTTTTGTCGATTTTATGAATATTTGAATTTTTAATTTTGACGTTGAGTCGATTTTATGAATATTGGAATTTTTAATTTTGACGTTGAGTCGATTTTATGAATATTGGAATGTTAAGTTTTGACGTTGAGTCGATTTTATGAATATTGGAATTTTAAGTTTTGAAGTTGAGTCGATTTTATGAATATTGGAATTTTTAGTTTTGACGTTGAGTCGATTTTATGAATATTGGAATTTTTAATTTTAACGTTGAGTCGATTTTATGAATATTGGAATTTTTAATTTTAACGTTTTGTCGATTTTATGAATATTTGAATTTTTAATTTTGACGTTGAGTCGATTTTATGAATATTGGAATTTTTAATTTTGACGTTGAGTCGATTTTATGAATATTGGAATTTTTAATTTTAACGTTGAGTCGATTTTATGAATATCGGAATTTTTAATTTTAACGTTTTGTCGATTTTATGAATATTTGAATTTTTAATTTTGACGTTGAGTCGATTTTATGAATATTGGAATTTTTAATTTTGACGTTGAGTCGATTTTATGAATATTGGAATGTTAAGTTTTGACGTTGAGTCGATTTTATGAATATTGGAATTTTTAATTTTGACGTTGAGTCGATTTTATGAATATTGGAATTTTTAATTTTGACGTTGAGTCGATTTTATGAATATTGGAATTTTTAATTTTGACGTTGAGTCGATTTTATGAATATTGGAATTTTTAATTTTGACGTTGAATCGATTTTATGAATATTGGAATTTTTAATTTTGACGTTGAGTCGATTTTATGAATATTGGAATGTTAAGTTTTGACGTTGAGTCGATTTTATGAATATTGGAATTTTAAGTTTTGACGTTGAGTCGATTTTATGAATATTGGAATGTTAAGTTTTGAAGTTGAGTCGATTTTATGAATATTGGAATTTTTAGTTTTGACGTTGAGTCGATTTTATGAATATTGGAATTTTTAATTTTAACGTTGAGTCGATTTTATGAATATTGGAATTTTTAATTTTAACGTTTTGTCGATTTTATGAATATTTGAATTTTTAATTTTGACGTTGAGTCGATTTTATGAATATTGGAATTTTTAATTTTGACGTTGAGTCGATTTTATGAATATTGGAATTTTTAATTTTAACGTTGAGTCGATTTTATGAATATTGGAATTTTTAATTTTAACGTTTTGTCGATTTTATGAATATTTGAATTTTTAATTTTGACGTTGAGTCGATTTTATGAATATTGGAATTTTTAATTTTGACGTTGAGTCGATTTTATGAATATTGGAATTTTTAATTTTGACGTTGAGTCGATTTTATGAATATTGGAATTTTTAATTTTGACGTTGAGTCGATTTTATGAATATTGGAATTTTTAATTTTGACGTTGAGTTGATTTTATGAATATTGGAATTTTTAATTTTGACGTTGAGTCGATTTTATGAATATTGGAATTTTTAATTTTGACGTTGAGTCGATTTTATGAATATTGGAATTTTTAATTTTGACGTTGAGTCGATTTTATGAATATTGGAATTTTTAATTTTGACGTTGAGTCGATTTTATGAATATTGGAATTTTTAATTTTGACGTTGAGTCGATTTTATGAATATTGGAATTTTTAATTTTGACGTTGAGTCGATTTTATGAATATTGGAATTTTTAGTTTTGACCTTGAGTCGATTTTATGAATATTGGAATTTTGAGTTTTGACGTTGAGTCGATTTTATGAATATTGGAATTTTTAGTTTTGACGTTGAGTCGATTTTATGAATATTGGAATGTTAAGTTTTGACGTTGTGTCTTCATGTTTTAAATTACCATAACGAGGAAGAAATCGAAAGAAAAGAAAATCTGGATATGTGGGCCAGAAGAATATCATTCCAAATACAGCTTTTTTTCAAAGGATCTTAAAACTGATAAAACCGCAAAAAAACTGGGCATCGGTTTTTTTGATGGCTCACATAACTTTCTCCTTATGTAAGAAAGTAAAAATGGACGAAAACAATACACACTACCAAACTTTTAGATATTAGGAACACATAGAGCGCATTTGTTACAAAATTACCTCCGTGGTTCAACAAAGATAAATGAGTTCTTTTTATAACTATCAGGAAATGATGAAGGGGGGGGGTAGGATTAACACGAAATGGTGAAAGGTCAAGAAAAGCAACGTCAGTACATTATTTATTCCTGCTATTAAATGTTTGCATATTAATTATGGAAACATGGATTTAATTATAAGTATCTTTACACGTTTGTGTTGGTTATTTAATTTAGCGTCCAACAGTTGCTTATTTTTTACATAATCGTGACATGTGACCTCATTATAGTTTATAAATAGATGGAGACACTTTATTTGGGAAATTGTATAAAGTTTATAATAATTTATGTTTTAGGATTTTTCAAAACTATGTTGTCGCGTGCCTAATATTTAAACAGAGATAGTAAACTATTGATTTTACCTAAGTTTGGTTTAGAAGGATGTAAATAATCTCGACACACAGCAAAGAGAATTAAGCGACATTTTGTTGAAACTGAAACAACCCAATTATCTTGATACTATCGTGATTTTTTTTCCTATTTGTGCCTAGTTTTAAATAAGCAAATTCGTTATTCACTATTTACGTTTAAAATGTTAACAAACAAAATTTTATAACTTTTTTAATCTTTATCGTAGATTATTGATGTTGATATCATTGAGTGCAAAATCGCATTCTGCACATATTGACATGATTTAATTGATTTGTAATTGAATTATTGTAAAACATTGGTTAAAAAGAAATTTAAACTATCGCCATTTTGATAACTTGATCTAGATAACATTTAAAAGCGTGCGAGCTTGTATACTCACTTGATAAATAACTTAATAAAATACAAAAATTAGCGGTACAAAAGCATTGCATACACTCCCCCCCCCTTTATTCTCTAACGGTAATTTTCTATTACTATTTTTCACGTGGGTTTGGGTGAAGAAAACCACATCATTCATCACATTTCATAAATATTTTATCTTAATTGGTTGAACCGATTTAAAGATATCTTCTACGAAGCAATTTTTGTTTGTTTTAAGCATTTTTAAGAGATGGTGACTAATACGGGTTTGAGTAATTAGCGATATTTTAAGTTAAAATTTCATCAAAATACTGAGGGTTGATTTTGAAAAATCGTAATTTTGTGTTGTAACAGGTATCTCCAAATTTTGAGCTGTGGAAAAAAATTAAAAAAGGTCCCGAACCATGGTCACCATTGTGAAAAAAACATTTAAAAAATATATATTAAATGTGTATGTGATATATGAATTATTACCGCCTTTGTATTTTTAAAATAAAAGGGTCCAGCATGTGTACGTAGGTATATAGGTACACTTTGAAGTCTTAAGCGGCCTAGCGTCAACATATTAATTTCTTCGCCAAATAAACATACATATTTGTAATCAGAATAACTTCTAATTTTATTTCATACCCAACACATAATATTTCCAAAAATAACAATTTTCAAGTCTATAGTTATAACCCCACGGGTTTTTTTTTTTTTTTTTTTTTTACAGCGTATTTTTTATATGTGGGACAATACAGGAGCATAAATGCATTAGTGTCCTTAGTTTTACGTACGGATCCTAATAAAGGGAAGTCAATAAAAATGCAATCCATTTTTTAATATTGCATTGTTTGTAACACATCTCACAAAAACTAATTTTGAAACTAATACGCTACGCATTTCTCATTATACGGTTAAATTAAGTATTCGACTTATAATAATTATAATATATGATTTCACGCTGCAATTTTATTTAAAATAATTTTTTTTTTCAGATTTGTAGGTCACGCGTTTTCAAGTTAGAGGGTGGTGGACATGATATCTAACACTTTAAATTTGAGCTCCAAAATATTAATTTATTCGTCATATAATCGCACGGAATATATTATTTTCGTAAACAGAATAACTTCTAGTTTTATTTGATATCCGAGGCATAAAATATTTAAAAATAAATTATCTCAATATTTTTTTGTTACTGCTATTTTTTCCTATATGTGGAACTATACAAAAAATATAAATGCAAAGTTTCAAATATGTAAGATTTATCATCTTGTCTGTATATTGGTTGGACAGACATTCACGTAAAATTATAAAGGTCCTTGGTTTTATCTACGGACACGATATTCAAAAACTAGATAGGAGTAGTTTGATTTTGGTTCTTCTAGTTTATTTACGAAGAGTATATTAATAATACACCTTCACATTCACTAAAATGTTATTATAATCTGTTTGCCAATTTGAGATCTCAGTCCACTAAGATTCTCTTCACGGTCCATTTTTAAATGTTTATTGATAATTCTCTAACGAGAATTTTGTAAAGGAATTAATAATATTTTTGACTAAGCGGCTACATTTGATCTAAATATTAGAGCCGATTTATTGAATATTTTGTGTTTTGATCTCACGGCAACACCCCAAGTTTCAAGAGATTTAAAAGTTAGGGTTAAAGTATGCACATATGCCAAATTTGATTGTATTATAGAGCACTGCATGAATGATGGACACAGAAAATCACCATTTTGGAATCAAGGTCTTTCAAAAGTGGATATACTCGTAAAAATTTCGACGTGCAATTTTTGACTGTTTTGAATTTTAAAATAAAATTTAGTACAATCGTTCTATCTGCTGTTATTTCCAATATTCTTTCAAACAATCCAGTTGATGGTGATTTAATTGCTTTTATTTTACTTTAAAGACTTTAGAAACCACTTTGTTGTAGTCAAATTAATGTTTACTCTCATTAAGATCTTTGCTAATGAAATATACCTCTGGAAAAACAACAACAGAATATCTCACCATTTATATTGAATCCTATTGTTATTTTAATCACTTGACAGTTAAGTAGTATCAGAATTGCACTTGACGATGATGTCAGTTGACCGACAGCTGTGGCTTCCCCACTGAGTCACGTGACCTTGCCAAATGTTTATTTCCGTCAGTGTCTCTGCCTAGGTTATGTTCTAGTTCATTGTTTCAACTTGTGGTAATGTAGGCGATAGTTCAGACAAAAACAGACCTTGGGGAACATTTAATGTTCTTGTGGGCGTGCAGGTGTGTAAACATTTTGCAAATTGATACAAATTTCAATTGGTGAATAATAAAAGCGATAATATGAGATAACGATCTATGGCAGTTATTTTAGAATGCAAGAATTTTTCTTCAGCAAGTTTTTCGTGGAATATCGAATTTAGTCTTTTGAATTCAAAAAGTGATTAAGAATGATGCCTGGTGTTTGTCGTTTGATATGTGTGTAGGGCTCTACACCTCAAACGAGTAGATCGGTTTTAATCAATTTTGTTAGGTGCACATATTTTGAACATATCTCGGATTGTTTTAACTAAAAATTTGGGGGTATTTAGCATAAAACAAATAGTTGCAATTTTCTCAAAATTAGTCCTAACGATGTGGATTAAATTTGGCTAAAATGTAGCCTCTAAGCATCCCAATACAAAATGTAGCCTCTAATCATCCCAATACAAAATATAGCCTCTAAGCATCCCAATACAAAATGTAGCCTCTAATCATCCCAATACAAAATGTAGCCTCTAATCATCCCAATACAAAATATAGCCTCTAAGCATCCCAATACAAAATGTAGCCTCTAAGCATCCCAATACAAAATGTAGCCTCTAATCATCCCAATACAAAATGTAGCCACTAATCATCCCAATACAAAATGTAGCCTCTAATCATCCCAATACAAAATGTAGCCTCTAATCATCCCAATACAAAATGTAGCCTCTAATCATCCCAATACAAAATGCCGATTCGTTAGTTATCGCTAAAAACAAAAACAAAAATCTGCCACGTGGTTGACATTTCTCAAAATCAGCTCTACTGATTTAATTCACATTTTGGCGTTAAAACCAATATGCAAAATCGTAAGTAAAACAAATTACGGTTCAGGGATAATTGGCAAAAAATAAACCTTGAGCATTGTCATTAATAGATCGATTCATACATGTAGGATTTATGCTTAGGACAAATTTATAGCACAAGCTAAACAAATTTAGACTCCATTTAAATATTTGTTTCGTGTATTAAGCGTGTAAAACAGTTCAGCTGTTTAGATCCTAGAGACGCTAAAATTATCTTTTTTCCCAATTATCTACAAACTTCAAACAAGAGAATAGAAGAAGCTAAGCCACTTATAGGTTAGTTTTTAACCTGAACTGTTTTTTATTTTGTTTATCTTAAAATAATTATAATTTGAGTATTTCAATGATGAAACACCCTCGTAACTAAATGAAATAATCCAAAAGATTATAATTAATTATATAATAATAACATTTTGAAACCTACTTGGTTTTGAAGTAAGCTTTTTCAAAGTCTAGCTAAAAATTTTATAATTGGGCAACTCTGCGTTCAAGGAAATTCTACTTTTTACCATGAATCCCTACTGTACATTCAGTAATAATACAAAACATATTTACAAGTAACTTTGCTGTCATATAATATTCATTCTGAAAATATAAATTTCAACTATATTTAATTGACATTAGAATTGTTGCAGTGTAGTCTACTAAACACACTCCAGAGGTTAAATTCGTAGAACAAGTATTTTTAATTGACGAATAAACGACTTCCGCTCCCCATCTCCACTAATTAAAGTGCAAATAGTGGGAGTCCTGTGATGGCACTCTGCTACGATAGATACAAGAAATCCATATCCGTCTGATGTTTGCCGCCAATATATAGAGAAAGATGATTTAATTTATTACTTTTCATTCTTAATCCAGTTTAGACTACAAATAAATAAAAATCGTAAATTTATACGTCTCTTTTTAGTATAGAGAAAGTTATAACAATTAGTCAATTTTTTCCCCTTAGATATAGGCGTTTCGTATAGTCACTCAGACCAAAAAAGTGACATTTTAAATGATGTTTGTCTTTGAAGTTCTCTACAGCCCAAACAAGTGAACTTATTTGAAACACACTGGATATGAGGTCATAATGTATCGTTATTTTTTGTTTGTTTTTCGATAACTTAAAAATTGAGGGCAGCTTCCATAACGTTGAAACTAACAATTCCGATTATTTAAAATACATTCCCTCCATCATTTTGATAAAATTTTACAAAAATTTATAAACAAAACATATCTTCACATCCGATCTTTGGGACTTATCGGTAAAAAAAAAAAAAAATAATAATAATAATAAAATTTCCATTCAGCTGTTATATAAGGCTTACCCCTTAGGTGCTCACTACAGTGATACGGGCTTTACAATCTGAAGAGAACCTAGTTGGATTTACACATTTTTTCATGCAGTCTTTGATTTCGACATTTAATGTTCTTTTATTCCCTTTTTTGGTTAAGCCGATGATGTCCAAGAGGTTTTTCGCCTTTAAAGATTTATTTTGTTTAAACCGGCTCTACCGATATTGTTCAAATATAGTGAATAATAAATTAAAACCGTTTGGAAAATTGCAAGTAAAAGAAAATTATGGTTCAGGTAAAAAAAAAACTAAAAAAACCTTGACCCTCGATTTAAATAAAATGCTATTTACCCTTAGGACGAGTTTAAAGCGGGGAAAAACTATGAACGCTCTAATTAAATCTATAAAATGTGATACAATTTTTAAAAAGTGTATAAGATGAGAAAGACCCTTCTATAGTATCTCGATAACGATCCAATTTGTAACGGAACGTTACGTTTAGACCTAGCCTAGGCTCTATATTGTGGAATGCGATATTGCTTTTGATCCATCCTCACTTTGAGGTCTGAAACACTTACCTCAGGTCTGCCTATCCACCATAGCCTACCCAGCTTTGAAGAACTAACATATTCCGTAATCTAAGAAAATACTAAATATTACACTCACACAACAGTGTCACTAATTAAGACATGAGGTGAAATTGGGTGTTTCCAGTTCTCAACCAGTCACGTTAAAATTAAGAAATATTACGTCAGAATTATTGATTGGGCCTTCGGTAAAATCCCGAACGCCATGGTCCCAATAAATTAACCAAGCAAGGGGAATTTTAGGAAAAGGTTTTATAACTAAGAATACACTAAGCACTAACACCATGACCGGTTGCGTGTATTGTACAGGCGGAGGAGTTCTCCTTATTTCTGTAGCCTGGTCTGCTCAACATAGCTACAGTTCAGGTCAGCTGTTCGCTGTCGTAAAGCGAAACGGATCCTGTTCAAGTAGGTCCAACTTCAACTTTCGGTCCCGAGCCAAGTGACACAGTCACAAAGATATACAAAATCAATAATAAAGTTGTTTTCTCACGTCTAAGTAAAATAGAGATTTTCGTAGGAGATGGCGACGAATATTTTTTTTTGATTTTATAGATAGATGGGTGTATAAGAATGTTAGTAAAATGTCTTTCCTGTGTTTATTAATTGCAATTATCTAATATAGAATGATTGGCTACTATACAAAGTATAGTAGCCATCGATCCTACATTGGAGTAATGTAGTAGTAACAGTTTTGGCTCACTATGACTGCACATTATGTCAGTGTGTGCGTGTATATTTTAGTAAATCCTCGAAAAGTTTCGATTTAGTACGTATCCCCGTTTTACAATTCTTTAGGAATGTTTGTTACTCGGAATATATAATCTCTGTATTGTGTTCTATACAATATTTACTGGTTTGTACATCAGATTCAGATTAGAAATTTTATTAAGCGTAATTTAAATTAAATCAGATTAAAATTCAAATTACTGCTGAAGAGTTTATAAAATATTTGAATATAATTTTTAGATTATACAATGAAAACTGCCAATTCTTATTGTAATGCTCTTATTTACTGTCATAGATGTTTCAAATAATTAGATAGGGGCCTACCGAATGTCAAACTGTTTAGGATCTAAAAATGTAACGGTATCGGCGAAAATAAAACAGTTGCCATTTTAAGAACAGATTGAAGGCTCTTTTGTCTTATTTGTTGCTATTGATTATTGAAAAATCTGTGGCTAGTTTTATTAGTAGTTCATTAATGAAATGTGGTCGGTCATATATCCTGAAGCACTATTTTAATTTAGAACAAGACAAGTGATTTTTGAGATATAATTTCCCCCAAAATCAGATATTTTGATCTTTTTTCTTAAATACGACGCTTCCAGCTACGAAGCTTTGAGCAATGATGTAAACATAACCTCAAAATTAGCTAATAAATTTATAACAGTTGATCAGCTAAAACATCTGTTAGGATCGTGTAACTGTTTGAATCGAATTGTTGTAAACTGCCAAGTTTTTTATAGTTGCTATGAAATTATGGAGCTATACTTTCAAAGTTAAATAAAATAAACTTCTTGCAATGTAGTACACCAGAGTGCGTGCACGGTAGTAGGACTATTGTACGACACATTCATTTTATTTACTTATCTTCACATTTCGTGAGTTCAGAAAACGGGAAAAATGATTTTCGATATGCCACTCATTTGTCGTCGTTTCGAATTTATTTAAAATGCTAAACAGCTTTCTGTTCATATATCATGTGTTAATAAATTTCTGGACAAATTCTGCACTATTTTCTGGGAGTGGAGACTGTTTAATATACAGGGTGAATCAGACCACCCGTGCGCAATGTATACCGACTGAACCAAATGAGCTACAGCCTTCGTTTTAACTTAAACGTCATTTTGAAACTGTTAGAGATAAAGTCAAACTTTAAATACAAAAAAAGTTTGTTTTTCCTTCTTTTTTTCCAAAAATTGTTTCTATTTTTAAATATTGAAATTTTTTGAGTAAGTGGCAACTTAAGCACATTTTTAGAAAGAGTATCTTCTCATGAATCTAAGATAAAAATTTGGTTTACGTAGACTATGTTATGTTGTAACAATAAAACTAACTGTAATGCACTACTTTTTTGACGTTTTGGAACACCCTGTACATACGCAGTAAGATAAGTTAAAACTTCTTTTTTTTCCAAAATTATCAGTGAACAGAGACCTTTAAAATGAGGTGTCACTCGACCTACCTTTACATTTGAAAATTTTCCTAAAACGACTCCCTATCCCAAAAACACTTTTCGGGGGTATTTTTAAGATTTGAAAACATTTTAACTGAATTCTCTAGGGTCGAAATAGGGGGGTTTAAATTAAAACTAAGGCTGTAGCTCATTTGGTTCAGTCGGTATATATTGCGCACGGATGGTCTGATTCATCCTGTATACAGATATACCAGGGTAGTTATGATCCACCCCACTACAAGAAGGTACAGTGATATATGCTATACAATTACGAGGTTCAGAAAACCTGTATAAGTACTGCTTTAAACAAAGCTTTATTCTAGTAGGCTATAGTGAGTTAAAACCTCTTGAGCTACCAATAGAATTTAACGTTGCCCACAAGGCCCAAGAGACTAACTTTTTACATATAAAGGATCTTGATGTATTATTGTAGATGGGACTAGGTAGGTACAATTAACTTGTTTATTTAGTCATTAGACCATTAACTGTTTCTATTTATAGATTTTAACTCTTCTTCGTGTTTTCTCCGTAGCAGTAGAGTGATTTGTAATTGTCCTCTCTGCCAATGTTTGTACTTCAGACTGTAGTTACTCGGAAGTGGGTCAGGCGATGTTATTACAAGATTGTATAAAATGGTTTGTCTTTGCTTCCTTACCTCTACTTAAAGCTATGGAACTGCAGTATTAATAACTAGATGACCTAAAGATCACTCGGTTAATATAATATTGGCTGGAGAGAGAGAGAGAGAGAGAGAGAGAGAGAGAGAGAGAGAGAGAGAGAGAGAGAGAGAGAGAGAGAGAGAGAGAGAGAGAGAGAGAGAGAGAGAGAGAGAGAGAGAGAGAGAGAGAGAGAGAGAGAGAGAGAGAGAGAGAGAGAGAGAGAGAGAGAGAGAGAGAGAGAGAGAGAGAGAGTTAAATGTATGTTTTAGCAAGAAATATTGTCCCCCATTCGGTACAACTAGCAAACCTTACTTTTTACCTGTTTTACAGTTTAGGGGATGAAGACCAATTTTAAATAAACGGTATTTTAATCCAAGTTCTGTGTCTATTTAAAAACTATCCATATTTTATAATATCCGCCATGTAAATATGTTTGCTGATATTTTCGAAATTGTTCAACTAAGTTCGCATTAAAAATTATTGGATTTTTTAAAAACATCATTTACAGAAAAAATAAAACACAATTTTTTATTTTGTAACTTCCATTTTTTATTAGTCTAGCCGACCAATGGTTTCACCTGTTAAACCATTGGTCGGCTATACTAATAAAAAGTGGACGTTACAAAATAAAAAAAATGTGTTTTATTATATTTTCTTTAAAAAAAAAAAACATTTTACAGTTATAGGGCATCAATCGGCAAGAAACATGAGAACAATATTGAGTGACCCCTTATTTTATACCCAAAATTTGATATCATATCAGGTTTTAAAAAAACTTGCGGTTGTAATTGTAATCTGATTTTAGAAAAAATGTCCTTTCTTACTGATCTAATTTTCGTTAAAAAAGTTTCTACTTAAAATATATATTAAAACGTTCTATATAAAAGCAGCAATTAATTTGCAATTAACTCAAATCGGATCCTTGGTTAATGCAGTTACCTTCTGTAAAATCTTATTTATTATATTTCTTTGAGAAACAATTTAAATAGAAACTTTTTACCGAGATGTGGATTGCCGCATAAGTGACATTCTTTTGAAAATCAGCTTATAATAATGGTTTATTTTTGACATAATGGATGTGTTTTTAAAATAATGCAAATCCAATGTAATCCAAATATTCTGATGCAAACAAATTTCAATTATGGTTAATAATTGGATTTCTGCCGAAGCACAGTAATTATTCATATCCTTCAACTACACTGATGTAATTTGTCAAACATTTAGCAAATCACTGAATTTTAATTGTAAAAAAATGAAAATTCTAAGGTTGTTTTTATTGTCTAACACAAGAAATTTACGTGATGGGTTCAAAAACCGGTGGATTTTTTCAAAGTTTAGACTTTATTATTTAAATACATAAATATTCTATTGTTTAAAATAATCTACAAAATATAAAACGAAGTTGATTTTCACTTTTTTATTGTCGACTACAGGATCTGACATTTTTGGTGAAGAATAGATTGTTTGGTTAATATTTCGATTGTGGATGGGTGTGTCAGAAAGTTTGTGCAATGTTTTTACACCGTTTTAATACTATAAAAAGTCCTTCGACTTACATAATTAACCGTCATTTGGTAACAAGATGATTTTTGTTATTTTCAAATACCTTGTCTCTAGATTAATGACCCTAAATTTTGAAACCCAACTCCCCCCCCCTTCGATGGATTTTTTGTTTGTTTGTTTAAAATCTCTCGGTCATCATCGCCTTATTACAAAAAAAATCCCCTAGCCTTCGAATACTCTAATATCGTCAGTTTCGGAAGAGAACAAGCGTTGGTCAAAGAAGATCTGATAGAAAAGTTGAGAGAGAGTGATCTAACCCAAGACGACATGAATAATGGTGTACACACTCATACTCATTATGAAGGTAAAGATCCGTTGCAGGAGAGAGAGAGAGAGGAGGGGGGGAGGAGAGAGAGCATATTTTAGTCATACTTACGTGGCACAATCCAAATATAATTGTAAAAATGTTTAATATAGTTTTAAGTAATTGCTTTAGTTTATGGCAAGCTCTCTTTCTATAAATCTATTTTGTAAATACGTAATTTTACCTATATATTAAAGTAACAGAAAGATAAAGAATGATAAGTAAATTTATGACGGTGAAAAAGAAATTTCATTTTCGCAAACTTAATGTTTTTTTTTTAACTTTAAACGTGTCACCACTTTTTAATATCCTAAATAAATTTGCATTATAAATGGTTTTCAACATAAATTTGTGCGTGCAAGTTTAGATTTATGTTCGGCGAACGTAGGCTGCACGTTTGCATGTTTACGTCACGAATGATGCATGCTATCATTTAATAGAACGGTGGTTTTCAATTCAACTACCAAGATTTGTTATGAGCTTAATGTGCAGGAACAGTTAGGTATTATCCACAACAAAACATACCCACAGACTTCGATCTAGTTTTGCTAAAACAAATATTGTTTTTTAAATTTTACATTCAACTCTAGGTTTTATACAGATTGCCTACATAACAATGAATAGCTAGTGCATAGGCGTTTAAATATCCGATCAGTCACACTTGATACACTCATACCATTTTATTTTATGAGAGAGAGAGAGAGAGAGAGAGAGAGAGAGAGAGAGAGAGAGAGAGAGAGAGAGAGAGAGAGAGAGAGAGAGATATGTGATGGGGCAATAAAATAGGGCCCTGGGAAGTTGTTTTCAATAATTTGGGAGCATACGACCAAAGCTCAAAATTTCAATTTTCTCAAAAAAAACAGCCCAAAATATTTCGTTTCAAATTTTGCTAAATTATAGCGTCTTTAAAATGTTACGCCCATCGAGATCATTTGGATTTTTATCAGATATTAAAAATCGCAATTTTCTCTTACTTGTGGTTAAGTACATGATTTGGGATTATAATTTCTCACCTTTATTAATATTTTTTCAAAATCTTATTTACCGATTTTGAGATATCATAATTTTAGAACATTGCCTATGATGGTTATGTTTTATTATTATTTTTTTTAATAACGCACAAGTTTTATTTGTAGTCTTCGCAGTTTCCTCTTAAATTTTGAGTTTGATTTTTACTGGGTTGAAAGTTTATTTGCAATATTTGCGTACCTTTTATTTACTGTGATTTTTTCCATGCTCTAAGCTTATAATGGATCATAAGAATAAATTATGAAAACTATTATTGTTTCAGAAGAGTAGGGGGTATATATTTCAGAAACATTCTCACTCCATAATTTTGATAAACAAAAATTAGTAGGTAAACGTTTTTGAACAACAAGTGATTTTAAAAGGAATAAAAGTAAAACTTTTATTGGGGATGGAGGTAGCATAATTTTTTTTGTCGAATTAATATTTGAAACTTAATTTTAAGCTATTTATGCGGTTTAAAATTTGTAATTTCTCTCATGTCAATTACTTAGCGTAGAGAAAGTTTATGACGGGTCAAAAACAGAGTAATAAAATATCCTTTCTAATAATAGTTTATGGAATAAATATACTTTCGTTTTTGTCGAAATTTATTTTTTGTCCTTAAATCTAAACAGTTGAAACAATTTTCCATGTTTTAGAGAACATCATAATTTGGAGAGACATATTAATTAGTTAGTTAATTCTCAAAACATAACATATTTCTTTCTAAACTGTAATTGTGGATCATATATTGCTGAAATTTAGCGTTTCAGAACCTATAGAATGTGTGGGTATTCTTTCACGAATGATTGATAAAATATAAACCGTCTTAGAGAGTTGAATATCTTAAAATTGGCTCATACGATATCAATCAAACTTTTTTTAATGTGGAAGTTTATAACTCAAGAAAGGTCACACAATTGTAACCTATTACGAAAATCTGTGAAGTGAACTTAAAACTAAAGTTAGGCCTGAACTGTCAAAACAATTAAAACTATCAACTTGTATCTAAGAAAGGAACTCTGTGCTAAATCTGGACCTAACCTGTTAAAACCAACTAAAACATTGAGAGTTTTGGTTTAATTGAAGTTATAATATAGACATAATTGCGTAAGGATTCAGGGTGAAAATGAGTGAAGAGTGTTTGTTAACCACAGTGATACCAAGTGCTCTATAGTGACAACGAGCATGATGATTCTACACTTTATTTAATGTGACTACTCAAGACTCTCTTGACCAACTCTTGTTTTTCCGATCCTGTTAGAGTATTCAAAGACTGTGTTATATTTTCTTCCTTTTTTTCATAAGTCGATGATGATTGAGGAACCCTCTGTTGGTCTAGTGGTTAGTACGCTGGGTTTACGAGTTTCGGATTCAATCCTCGAGGAGTTCAAACTTTATGGAGTTGACCCAGTAGTGAACTCTGGTTAAGAAAACTAGAACAACAATGACGGGAACTTCGATGTGCTAACCACTCAATACCCGATTGCAAAGCCGACAGCAGATCTAGAGCTTTGTGTCACCGAGAAATAAAAAAAGATGATGACTGAGAGGTTTTCGATTTTTAAACTACAATTTAATGTTTTGAATGATTAAAAATTATCATTCTAGTTATAGGTGTTCCATAGTATGATTATTTTATATTAGATATCGATAATTTAGAGAACTAAAAATAGAGGTAGTTTTTTAATTTAGGAAACTTTTTGACGATTTTTAATTAAATTCGTGATATTTATGTATATTTTGAATAGCTAACTTAAAATTTAATCAGTTCATACGTTAATAATATGTGATTGTGATCACCCATGTATAATCCATTATGTCATTAAATTATAAAGTGAAATATAAAATTATAATAAAAAGCGAGATAAAGACTGATATTATGAGCAATGTGCTTCCAGCCTTTGGATATTAACTATATTCCAATAAAGAAGAAAGGAGCCCGGTATTCCAATACTCCAGATTAAATCCTTTGTAAGGTTTCATTTAATTTGGTCTCTCAACTGCGATATTTAATAATTGATTTTGTTATATTTCTTTGTTAAGATTTATCACCTGATATCGATTATCAAGAGTGAATTTTCAAAGAGAATCGATGTTTCATAAAATGTCTTGCCTGAATCAATTTTCAAATCTTTCTCGTAATGAATAGACAGTTTTACGATGATTAAATACCGTATTGAGGAAATATCAGTTTTTTATATCTACCGGAGTAAACAAAAATTTGATTTTGTTGTGTATGCTTTGACGTCACGGTCCTACAAATCAGCCGTATTTATTTAATATTTTGTTCGAATTGGATTTTAGATGGTTTTAGTTTTAGAACTGTTTACAAGGACTTTTTTGTTTCTTTTATATTTTACACACAAAATATTTATACAGAAAGTCATCTGTAAAATAAATCGATATAGAATTTTTGTCCAATATATCAGTCTTGAATTTTCTGAATTCAAAAAGTAATTTTGGAAATAATATCTGTGTGTCGTCTATACAGTCCAAACAAGAAACTAATTTTCATAAAATTTGGTATTTGGGCATATTTTAATCTTATATCGAACCGTGTTTTTCGATAACTCAGAATTTGGGGTAAGGCCAAAACTCAAAATTCCAAATTTCTTTAAAATCGACTTCACCTATTTAAATCAAATTTAATAAGTGTGCATATTTTAGTATTATCTTGAGGTCTTTTTTCCCGATAAATCAGAATTTAGGACGCTACCAAAATATCAAAACTCAAATTACGAATTTCCTTAAAATCTGCTCCTAAAATTTTGATAAAATTTGGTATATTTGCATATTTTAGTCTTATCTCGAAGCCCCCCCCCCCCCGATAACTCAGAATTTAGGATATCTACCACAATATCAAAACACAAATTACGATTTTTTTTTAAATCTGCTCCTACGATTTTTATCAAATTTCTTGTGCGGGCATATTTTAGTCTTATCTTGATGCGTATTTTCCCCGATGGTTCAGAATTTAGAAGAGCTACCATAAGACCAAAACTCAAATTCCGACTTTCTTTACAATCGGCTCCTACGTTTTTGGCCAAATTTGGTGTGTGGGCAAAAGTCTTATTTCCAGGCGTTTTTTTTCCCCCGATGATTCAGAATTGGAATAGCCACCATAAGAGAAAAATTCTGAATTTCCTTAAAATTTGCTCCAACGATTTTAATGAAATTTGGTATGTGAGTTTATTTTTTATCATATCTCAAGACGAATTTTTCATTAACTCAAAATTTAAGGTAGCTACCAAAACTTGAAATTCCTAATTCTTTAAAATCGCTTCCAACGATTTATATCAAATTTAACTCAAATATACCATCTATGGACCAAACGAAACATATTGGTTGTTTCATCAACAATATCAGTTTCAAAGTTATCGATAACTAATTTAAAACTCGTCCTTGAGACTGTTATAAAAGATCTAATTTTTCAAATATTGTGATTCTTTTAAGTTATCCTCGCCTGCAAATGTAGTGTAGGTTAGGTTAGGTTATGTTAGCTAAAGTTAGTTTATTTATATTGAAGTAAACACTATTGCATCAGGTGATAGTATTAAAATATACCACAAAGAGAAAATTAAATTTTTTTTGATTGTTAACACTGAAATAGTTAAGCTGGTCTAAACTACATTTGGAGGGAGGATAATGGAAAAGAACCCAAATTTTGTTGAAACGTGTAGAGTGGTCGCCTAAATCGCAAATAAAAGACAATTATTGATCAGGAATAATGATTGAAAATAAACATTTCCTGCTATTATTATAAAGTACCATTTAAGCTTAGGACTAGGGCACCAAGTATGGCACCATCACAGCAAGATTTTCCTCTATTAAAATATTACGATAATGTCTTTTAAAATGTTTATACAAAAAATTTCGCAAATTGTTTATAGGGAAGAAACTCAATCTTAAAGCATATTAATTAGGCCTATATTAGAATTTTCATTTTTTGTATTTAGTTTTGTAAATGGGTGTGTAGGAAGTGTTTGCTTCACTTATTATGTGGCTGTAGGTTAGGTTAACACAATATGGGATAAACGTGTACTGACGGTAAACTAATTTGGCACATTTATTTTGTCCCGTTAATTTGGTAATGCCGCTTCACAATGAAAAGAACTCCCGATCAAGCAAGCTACCGACATTTGATGTAGGTACTGAAATGAAGGATTGCATGTTAAATTGGTAATTCGGTGTACGGGACTTGGCAAACTGCCCGGACCTGTTGCACACGCTGCATGGGTTTCACTTTCTACCACTTCATTCCATCTGATCCATGCCCAGTGGTGGTAGACATTAGCCTTGAAGTCGGTCTCAATGTCTCTCATTAACCTTTGTAATCAAGTTTTAACATACCGAAGTTTGTAGTTCACTAAATATCCACCAGATGTGTTGTTTTTACTTGTCTTACATTGCAGTATACTGTAAAGAAAGTGATGTGATTAATCACGAAAACGATGTTCAGTTTTTCGCAAATAGATCTTTTTCAGATTCCCCAAACTCCAATAACGCAGTATATATTAAGTGACCTCTCTCTGACGTCTGTGCAGTATTTTAAAGCCCAAACGCGTAAACTGTTGTCTGTAAATTTCGTAACTTGGTTTGTTTTGCTTTTTCTATTAATTTTTTTTTCATAACTCAAAATTGAAGGTAGCTGCCATATGATCAAAACTAAAAATTTCAATTTACTCAAAATCCGCTGTTATGATTTTGATCAAATTTGTTTAAACTGAAGCTTCTTATGATCCAAATAAAACTTACGGGTCTTTATTTTCCACAAACCATCATTAGTGAGCAATCCCAAGCACCTAGCTGGATCACATATTTTGTCATGTAGTCATGGGTTAGATTCCTTTCTTTCATTTTTTTTATCGGGTGTCTTAATTCAAATCGCTAAATTCAAAATTGCCGATTAAAAAATTGTATAAAGTGGGTTTTAAATTCGTAAAATTTTGAAATGGTTTGCGGTTGTTCCTTATCCTGTATAGCTATATAATTTTTTTTATCAAAGTTACTTAGTTGCTTTACCCTGAGTTATCTTTTCTACCCTTAGGGTTTAAAAGATTTTTTCGTCGTTCTACTTCAAAAAAAGCTGTTTTAAATACATGCATTTAAAACAGCTTTTTTTGAAGTCGAGGTCATCAGCTGTTACTTCGTGTATACGAATTAATTAACGATTGTAAAGCATCTATAAAACAAACAATATTCTCGATGTAATTAACCGTTAAAACAGCTGTTACCATCGATTTGAAGGTAGATATGGTATAAAATTTTAGTTTTTGTGAAATTGTTTTCTTATATTATTTGCAGTATAACGAGAAATATAGTTCAGCACTTGGACCAAAAGAAGCTTTTCGATTCTCCCTCATTTTCCAGCATAAACTTGAGCTTGTATTGATAAGTTTCACTTTTGGTCCTAGTGGTGAAATATACTACTCTATAAGAACTTATAAGATACGTAACGATATTATTAAAATTCGACTAAAGCTTGAAGTGTGTTATTGGTTTTATAAGAAGCTATAAATATAAGGAATCCTTCACTTTACTACACACAATGTGGTCATTTGTTTTATCTAACTCTTATTGTTTGTTTAACCAACGGACGTCATTTACATTTACAGCGTTATGATCTTCATTCCAGTTGTTTATCGTGGTTCATTGCGATCTTCTTCATTTCCTCCTTTATAGTATTGAATATGAAGATCTCCATTAAAATTGTTGTTTCGATGCGTT
This sequence comes from Aphrophora alni, assembly GCA_963513935.1. Taxonomy (NCBI): domain Eukaryota; kingdom Metazoa; phylum Arthropoda; class Insecta; order Hemiptera; family Aphrophoridae; genus Aphrophora; species Aphrophora alni. The sequence goes on from OY740768.1 coordinate 46,619,384, forward strand.
CTCTCCGCCTTAGCACTTCATGGAGAAGTCCACACATTGTTTCCCCTTGTTTAATGGTACAAAACCTCTCGGTCATCATCATATAAAATAATAACCCTACCCCTCGAATACTCTAATAGTGTCAGGGTCGAAAAAGAACAAGTTTTGGTCAAGAGGGACCGGATAGGAAAATATATGTTTATTGTAATAGAGAATTCTGAGCTACGTCGAAGTAAATCAATAGATCTCTATACTTGATTCGCAATTACTCTTTCTTTTTTTAGGATCCGTAGGTAAAACTAAGGACCCTTATAATTTCACGCGCGTGGGTGTCTAAATAAATCCTATATATTTCAAACTTTGGATTTATATTCTTTGTATTGTCCCACATATAGGATAAAATAGCGGTGACTAAAAAATGATTTTGGGGTAGTTGGCGGCAAAAACTATCTAGAAGAAAATTTTCTTTTGGGAAATATTTTGTTTTGGAATATAAAATAAAACTAGAACTTACTCTCATCACGAATATATATATATATATATGTTTATTTGACGAAAATATTAATATGTTGGTGCTAAGCTAAATTAAAAGTGTAAGATATCATGTCCATCCTCTCTAACTTGAACACGGCTTACCTACAAATCTGTAAAACATTGATTTGGATTTGAAATTATATTGCAGTGCGAAATGATATATTATAGTTTTTTGTGTGAGGAATAAAACGTAATTTAACCACATAAAGAGAAATCCGTAGCGTATAAATTTTAAAAAGCAGTTTTTTGTGAGATGTGAGACAAACTGCAGCTTAAAAGAATTCGACTTTATAGAAATAATTGTCCCTTTATTCACACAGGAGCCAAGTTGTGTGGTTAGCAGACGCTTGACCATTTTATGTGTACGTACTTTTTCCACTTTAATTTATCATCAAGGGATGACCTAATTAATTACTCAGCTAAATTTAAAATTAGAATTATATAGGGAATAGTTTTGTTACAGTATATATTCTTATTGGTATAACTTATGAGCTGGATCTACGTCTATGTTCATCTAGTCTTGGATTAGATACTTTTCTATTTGATTTCTCTTGACCAACTCTTGTTCTCTTCCATTATTAGAGTATTCGAGGGCTAGGCCTTTTTTTAAGGTGATGATTTTTTTTTTTCGCTTTAAACAACAACAAAATGTTGATTTCCCTTTATTAATTTTGTCCCGTCAACATTTAACAGGCCAATCACTAACTTTGTTTACAGGTCTCTACAATTTGTCAGTTCTAACAACCGTATTTTCATTTACCACAAAGATAACAGTGTCATTTCTGCAGGTTGTCATATTATTTTCATTTCGTGGCGTGTCAGGAGTAAAGTATCGGGCCGAGGATGTTACCTTGAGGTACTCTGATATTTACTCTAGTTCAGAGTAGTTGTTACCATGCATGTCAAACACCAAAGTATCTGAGATGTATGATTCTGGGAAACTTCCAGTGGCGTTTAAATGGGTTTAAAAATACAGGTAAATTTTGTTTTTGTTTGTTTTTTTTTTAAAGAGTTAGAATATTGCAATAAAAAAAAAGAATACACCAGCTATCTGAACATTTACAGGATTTTGTTGCGAAGGTGATAAAACTCAACCTTCAACAATGCATAACTTGTTTCTGACGAAATCTGACACCATTAGGCCTACAATGATGAAAGTACTTCATGTCATTGACTGTCTCCCACAGTTAAAACAGGTTTCACATCTTTGTTGTCTTTACTAAATATATATCACTTCTATTTTTGTTTAAGGCTTTGGTCCATTTCCGCCATTTTGAAATTGTAAATGATAATAATATTAAATTTCAATCGTCGTACTGATGTCATTTTTCATTTCAAAATGGTTTTGTTATTTTAAACAACACGTTAACGTGGATGTATTTATTTTTTTATAAACTAGCATATATTTATTAATTTTTGAGAATATTAAAATATTTGTAAATAAAATGTATTAAGTAAAATTTAATTTACACGGTAATTTGTGTCAATAAAAATCTTGCTGATTTATTAAAAAAAAAGGAGGAACATTCTGTTTTCTGTTAAACCTCAAATCTTTGTAACCTCAAAATGGAGCATATTCACGGTTTATAATCTAATATGGATTTAAACCGTAGAGCTCTGATGTCAACTTATAATTATTGTTTTTCAGACTCACTGCCTTTGTTGTTTAAATTGTTTCAATTTGATTCTCCTCCGTGTGATAACAAAAACATCTTTTTATTTTTTATATTTCCTCAGACCGTTTTCCATAAATATATTTTACATTTAGAAAAATCATAAATTAAAACAAAGTTATTAATTGAACTTTTGTCAGTTTTTTAAAGCTTTCAGAACTTAGATTTCAAGTCATTTCACATTCTCTACACTTCTTGTTGTGTATTTTTTAATTTTTTTTTTGTTGTATACGTATACATTTATTTATTATTTTTGACTTCCTATTTCAATGAATGATATCAGTCTGTCTTATAAATCCTACTGCCTATACAAGTGGTTGTCTTTCATTATGTGGATACCTCAAAATATTCTAACGATCGTGTTTACAAATTTTGCACAAATGCAGCCACTAAGGACCAAAATGAAACAATTTTAAACATCTATCTAAATTTACCATTTTCGAGATTATTGATCAAAAACTGAAATTGAAATATGGACGTCTTAGAAAGTCGACAATATCATTATCCCCAACAAGTGACTTTTGTAATGATATTCTATCATATCTGTTTACTTTGAGTACATTTGCTACAAAACCAAAAGTCACTCAAAATCTGTTCTAACGATTTTGATCAAATTGTGCTAGATTGTAGCCTCTACGTATATATACAAGACTTTTCCACCTCCCCCAAACAAATTCCATTTCGGAAGTTATCGGTAAAACAAAAACAAAATCAGTTATTGGTGTTATAAAAAGACATATTTTTGTAAAATTGGCTCTCTCAATTTTGTTAAAATTTTGGTATAATTTGAAGAATAAGCACCCAAACCTAACCTAACCAAACCACTGTGCCAAATTACAAATAAACGACAATTACGGCTCAGGAATAATTAGCAAAAAACGAAACTCGACCTTGGCGGTCGATTTGAATGAACGCTATTTACGCGAGTTATTGGTAAACCAATGCTCTATCTCTTATACGAAATATATACATATATTTTAATTTGCCAAAGTTTGTGGGGGGGAACCTTCTGTACCAACTTTCTTAAATACAAAATTCATGGGTAAAAATTAATAATAAAGGTTTTTTCCACATATAGCCTAAGTAGAATGGAGAGATTCCGGGGGGTGACATAAATATATTATTTTTGTATTCGTGGATTGATGGGGGAAAGTTAGTGCATAGTTTTTGGACTGTTTGAGTATTACTTAGTTAAATTGAGACAAATACCACTTCGCCACCGCTGTTGCTTTGTTTTATTTCCTGATTGAGACAGCCCCTTCTGTTTCATCCCCTGTTTCGGATTAGGGTTATACATGATTAGGAAGGGAGGATATAACTTATTCAAATGAGGGAGTGTTATCGGCGAGTAAACTTGTCCCGATTATCCCAAAGATTTTGTTCAAATTTTGTCTCTTGTGACCCAAACGCTTCTCCATAGTAACTAAAGTTCCGGTCAAAGAGTGAAGCCAACAGGGTGAACTTAACCCTAAAAGTTTTTATAATTTATTTATTCAATATCAGACATTTACAACTTGGAGATAACAAAATAACTGTCCTACTGTTATTTGTGTTCTTGATCAAATAAATTGAAATTAACGTCTTAACCTAATACAATATGCTTAAAGCTATGTTCACAGTGAATGAACACATATACAGGGTTAATCAGACCACCTGTGCGCAATATATACCGACTGAACCAAATGAGCCTTCGTTTTAACTTAAACCTCCCCTATTTCGACCCTAGAGAATTCAGTAAAAATGTTTTTAAATCTCAAAAAATCCAAAAAGTGCTTTTTTGGGAGGTGGTGGTAGTTTTTGGAAAATTTTCAAATGTAAAGGTAGTTCGAGTGATACCTCATTTTAAAGGTCTCTCTGTTCAGTGATAATTTTGGAAAAAAAATTAAACTTATCTTACTGCGAATGTACAGGATGTTCCAAAACGTCAAAAATAATGTTTTACCGTTAGTTTTATTGTTACAACATAACATAGTCTACATAAACCAAATTTAATTCTAGATTTATGAGAAAATACTCTTTCCAAAAATGTGCTTAACTGCTGTGCCCTTACAAACAATTTTCAAAATTTAAAAATACGTACAGTTTTGGAAAAACCAGATTTAAACTCAAAACTACAAATAGCAAAAAAAATTAAACTACCCCGCCCCCCAAGCACTTTTGGGGTATTTTTGAGATTTGAAAACATTTTAACTGAATTCTCTAGGGTCGAACGAAATAGGGGGCCTAAGTTAAAACGAAGTCTGTAGCTCATTAGGTTCAGTCGTTATACATTGTGTACGGGTGGTCTGATTCACCCTATATAGAGAGGAGTCTCCTAGTCCTAGCCAATGCCTGATTTTGAAATCTTTAAATTTGTCCCAGCGGTTCCTGAACGAAACTAATGTCCAAACGCACATGCAAATTGGGGGGGGGGTCGACGATCGTCATGATTAATTTTGTCATTTACTCATGAATTGTAATTTTCTTAACTTTCGTCTTCACTTATCTTTGGAACACAAATTTGATAGTTTCATCAAAATTGTTTACCTACTGAGCTATTCGATTTTTTAGGACGGAGTTCATGATGCATTTTATTTTTTTACATAAAACTCCTGTAATCTCATTTTGAAGATATAGTGGCGCTTTGTTTGGGTTTTTAGAAGCAAAATTTGATCCGAATCAAAGTTGATTTTGAAAAATATATATATTTTTTCCTTATGACAAATTGACCAAATTTTAAATTATTTAAAATAACGTCGATCAACGTTCATTTTTGTTTTTCGCCAATTAGGCTATTGCTGAGCCGTAATATTTTTTACTTGTGATTTTGTACACAGGTTTATGTCATTAATATTTAGATTTCACTAAAATGTGAACGAAATCAATAACTCAAAATTAGTAGATAGCTACAAATACAAAATTACGATTTTCTCAGAATCTACTCTAAGGATTTTGATAAAGTGTAGCCTTTAAGAACCCAAACAAAACGTGTTGGTCTTTATTACAGCTCCATGGTCGATATTTTTTTAACCGATAATTTGCGAACCGGCATTTTTTGTAAATATGAATAACAATACGTTTTGTTCCGGTCATAAAAGTTGGACTTCTACAAATTTCGAACAAAATCATTATAGCCGATTTTGAGTAAATTATAATTTTGTGTCTTTTTATAGCAGTTATCGATGAAATAAAAGGCCCCTAGGTGTTCAAAATGTTATTTAAATCTGTCCACCCATTGGGGATGTATGCCACTTCAGACGGACAGCTTTTCTTACCCATCACATACTTTATCTATTATACTTATACACGACAAAGTGAAAATGCTCGTAGTATCGTAGAGAGACTGTACAGAAATCTTAATTAATCAAACTATGCTCTATGTTTAGTCAGTCCAGACTATACACGTTATAGTAGAACAATTTGTCTTGAGCAGTTTAACATAAATGTTTCATGAACAAGAAACTAGACGTGTATATATTACATAATAAAACACTGAATGTAGGACAATTTTCTTACATAACAATACGATTGGAATGTGAAAATTTCACATGAAAAAAAATGCTCACGTGCATTTTTAAGTGTTGAGTAAACTTGGTTGTTTTGGCGATAAAATATAGTACGTTTCGATCTAATTTTTTGTAGAAAGGGAGTGTGATTAGGTCATCACATATTAAAGTTGGTAGAGTGACAGGTTATAATTCAGTCAGTTTTAAACAATACCTCTAAACAAAATTGCTTGAAAATGAATTTATTATTTAAGTAAAGTGAATAAAATTGTGGTGAGTCCTGTGGGAATAATGCAAGTGGCTCAAATGACCTTCTTGAGTGGCTACCAAAATTTTCGACTTAGGTTAAGTAGCAGTCGGTACACTCAAGGTAGTGATGAGTGAGTTCGAATTAAAATACTCGGTGAATCCGAGTAGAAAAATCATCGGAACGTTCCGATTATTAAAATCCTCGAATTCGGAATAAAATATTCGTAACTAGGAACAAGGAGAGGATATAATATTCGTTAGTAATTAGCTGATTGGTAAAGCCGAGTTCGAATCTGATTCGGGTAATTATATAGCAGAGTAGCCTCACTTCAAAATCCATTTTTATGGGTTTTATTCGTCAAAAAAAGGTTGGAAAAATATTTTATTATCGAAAAAAAGTGTCGGAAAGATGATTACTACATAATATAATACATCAGGGTATTAGGCCTATAAACTAGTTCACCTCTGGGTCTTAGGAGGTTAAGGTGGCGCCGTATTTTCCTTGTTTTATTTTTTTATCCTCTACTACATACCTTACTTCATAAGAATAAATAATGTTTTCTTTGCTATAAATATGTAGGGCTGTATATTATATGTCACGAAAGGTTTGGCCAGGTTGCTATATATATAACCACCTGGCCAAACCTTCCGTACGTTTATTGAAGTGAATGTCATGAGTATGAAAGATAACACAGAGTTAATTTTTTCACGAAAAAACAACTTGTGTAATTATATTATATAATCATCTTTCCGACACTTTTTTTCGATAATAAAATATTTTTCCAACATTTATTTGACGAATAAAACCCATAAAAATTGATTTTGAAATGAGGCTACTCTGCTATATAATTATCCTGATGCGTAAAATCATTCTGCGCAGATACTCGAATTCGAAATAATAATACGAATATTGAAATCATTTGAAACCGATTAATTCGATTATCCATTTCACCCGAGTATCAACATCGCTAACTCAAGATACACTTAAGCAGACGTCAATCCTTGAGTGTAGACTTTAGACCATAACCGACTCGTTAATTTTCCTGACTAAAGGAGCCAGCAGGATGTTACAAAGAAAGAAAGAAAAACAGATATTTATTTCAATCACGTAGTAGTAAGGTTTTTAGGTCAACAACAATAATTTTACTTTCTCAGATACCGGTATACGTAGTTATATGATGAGTTAAAGAGAATAGGTGTCAAGTTTTCGAAGAAAATCAGTTTTGAGGTGGAAAAAAGAGGGGAATATATCTGCCGTCTCTCGTATGTACGTTGCTCTACAGCAAGAATGAATGGATTAATTTTAGTCATATTTGGTATAAAGGTAATAATTTGACCATAACTTAAAAAATTATGCCCTTTTTTAATTTTCGAAAACTCAAAATTTGTGGATGGATACCACAAGGAAAAAGTAGCCTATGTTTAGTTCAAAATAGATTTAAACGATTCGGCTCAAGTGTAATCCGTAAACCCGAACATATTTTATTATTTGCCATATACTAGTCAGCCATGGGGCTGTTTATAAAAGACCATTACGTTTAGTTTTTGGGTTCTTAAAGGCTACAATTGAGTCGAGTTTGAGAAAATCCTAATTTTGTATTTTTTTTTTTTTTTTTTTTTTTTTTTTTTGATGTACTACTCTCCTACGCTCAGATTTTGAGTTACAGTTTCGAAATATATGTTCACGTGACAAATTTGATTGAAATCGGTTGACTCGTTTTGGCTGTTAAGATTTGCACAAACGACAGACATTTTAAAAACACTTTTTCGGGCTAAAGAGACCTCAAAACGAATATATCCGCAAAAAACGCAACGTTGGTTTTGTTTAGGCCTACACATTATTTAACTTAATCTACGTATATGGAGAAAATAAAAACAATTATTAAATTTTGTAATAAAATTAAAAAATAGCCGTAAAAAACAAGTATAAATATGTATAAAGTCCAGTCTATTTTTTATGTAATTAAAATATTTTAAGTTTTCAAATATTGGCGAAAATGATTTTAAATGGACACCTAAACTACGCAATTTTAAAATTTATTGTTCTAAACTCAAAAATACGCGAAAATTACCACACATACGTCTTGAAATTTTTGTTTTTAATTTTCTTTAATGCGTCCATAATGGGTCATAATATATTTAACTTTTTAGGAAAATACAAAGTTAGAAAAAAAGAATGAAAACTTGGTATTACATAACCTGCTATTTTGTAAATTTCCATGTAAATGGATGGATTTAACTTGTAGACTATGTTTTTAAAGTGAAAAACGAAATTCTGATATTTTTCTTCAAATCTATCAAATGTTCAAAATGACATATCAAATAATTATAGATCGGAAATAACCTATACCCTAATCTGACAAAAAATCCCTAGTTAATATTTTGGTAACATTGCTCACTCTAGCAGAAATAGCCTTTGTATAGAAAATAATAATGGCTGCCACAACTATATTATTCATATGTAAAACATCTGTATGGATGACTATTCTTGTCTGATGTTATTTTAAAATAGATATACATGGTTATATAACGAAACATATTATATTTTTATTAATGGTATCTTGGTTTGACCTTTCATTGAACAGTAATATCAATTTTATAAACAAATCACACAAATACAAGTAGCTCTAATTCGTAATAAATTGTCTGCAATGTTAAAAAGCTTTTCTCGTTTCTTATCAAGTACCGCAAGGTAAATATTGTAATACATTTTAATATGTTATCATCAAAAGATAAAAAGCAATTAATTCATTGTGATTAGCTAGGTTAACAACTAGTCTGCTATGAAAGGGCGTGGCCAACATTCTCAATTTCAGCTGATAATCTTGAAGCTTTCTTTTACAGTACTAACAGATGCATTTTAAAACCTTTGCTTACTAGGCCTATTAATTCATTTTCCACATTTCATATTCTAAGGTTTATTTATGCTCAGGTATTTTTTTCATTTTAAATTTAGCGGATGTAATTGCAGTCAATCTTAAAAATCAATACTCCATTACAGTGTAATAATTGTATAATGAATGTAAACAAAGTTATGAACTCACATTTTAATGGAATCTGTTTTAGTATCAGTACAATGTATGTAGTATGAGTGTGAAGAGTCGCATTCTAGTGGAGTTTGGTGGAAGCTCTTCGTGTACAGTGTTGATAATACAGCACATCTAATTAGTCTGTCATTTGAGTTTTATTTGACAGTTACTAGTAGTTTTTTACTCTCTCTTTTGCTAAATGCTATCAGTAGTGTAACCTGAAACATTTAATTGAAAGAGGGAAGGGGGGACTAAATTTATACTCCTATTGTTGAAGAGAGTTCTATGAAAAAACAGGATCTTGAATAAATTGAAGTAATAACTAACTCCTGAGGAACAAAAATAATTGATCAATTTTTAACTATAAAAACGAATTTATTTTATGTAACTAATGACTTTTATGAGATTGAATTACAGCATTATGTGTTGCTTAAGTTTGTCATTAAAACGTAGACTAACTAGATGTAAGAATGATTCATTATTTATCACAACGTTTATATCTTTTGTTTGAATTGTTTGGATACAAAACAATGCATATGGCTACACCAGTTGTAAACAAACAAAATAACTCATTGTTAAATTTTCATTTGTTCTGCAAATACAAAACTTGGGAGATTAAAACAAGTGATAACAGATATATAATTAGTTTTAAGTGTTAAATTTGTTATATGACTCAATGGCAAGGTACCAACAACAAAAATTATATTCAATAAAAAAAGGGCATTTCATACACAGATTTTCATAAAATACTCAGTATGATTCGATAAGAGAAAATATGAAAAACAACATTATTCTTAATGAAAAATGCTTTACAATTTTAAAATTGTGAGTGTTTGTGTGAAATGAGCAAAATATTTCGAGAAAATAATTGATTTTTTTTTTAAATTGGTTGGTTTCTGTCTAGATTTTTCTGAATATAATTACATTAAATTTTAGATATTAGTTAACAAATGGAAATTTTTGAAGTATTTTAGGTTACTAGTTTGTTTATGTAATTAATTTTTTTTTAATCTGTTAAAGTATTACTAATGTGTTTAAGTTATAAATTAGTATTAATAATTAACTTTCAATGTAATAAGTATCTTTTTATAAATTTAATGAAGGTGTTAGTAGTAATAATGCATTTAATTTGTTTCCAGCATGAAGTCCTGGCCATCACAGAGAAAGTTGTACTAAGGGTAGAAGATTTACTCACATGGATCACAGAAGCTGCAGATTGGAGTTGGGGTTTGTCTGCAATATGGGACAGAGACTGTCCAGGGAAAATGTCTGTACCACCACGGCCGCAGTTATTATCAGACTATACAGCTATCGATCTTACAGATGTAGACAAAGAAAGAGATCAATTAGGTAGGTAAAAATACTATTAGTAGCTCTATTATTATTCAAGGTCACATTTCACAAAATGTATTTTCAAAAAATCATTATTTACAATTAGTTACTACTCCAAAATTAGTTAAGTCAAACTTATTAAAATTTAGTTTTAAATTACGATTGTCAAAAGTTCATTTTTGTTTTTGTCAAACTTCTGAACTATAATTTTCTTTTTTTTAAATTTCATAATCAGCTAATATTGTTGACCAATGCAGTACAAAGTATTTTAAAGTATTAGAAATTCAGAAGATAATTTTATTGAAATCTCAGAAACTGTATTTAAAAATATTTGTGATAACAGTCACTTCACCTTGTCACAATTGTCTTTCATGTTCCCTAATGTTTCACAATCTGTCATTTATGAAGTTTTGACTGGATATTCAAGATGTACATCAAGTTAAGTAGAAATGTCTTCTTGCTACGGTGCATGAATTTATGCACCATTACCGAAATAAAGATAATGAATTGTTTGATCACATTGTTACGGGGAGATGATTTTTATATTCAGATGTCGAGACGAAGCAGCAGTTGTTGCAATGACGGCATTTCCGAGGCCGAAAAAGTTTAAATATGAATGTTTGATAAAGAAGGTCTTTTGGGACAGAAATGGTGTCTTTTTGTCGACTTTTGGGGTCGCAGAACTACTGTGACAGCCAATTTGTATTGCGAAAAGAATGAAATCTTGGAAAAACAAATGATGTGGGATGTTGTCCCATGAACTTTGTTTCTGCAAGGCAAATATAACGGTGAATAAATTGAAATGATTTCTTTGGAAAATCTTTAACCATCATCCACTGATCTAGCTCCTATTGATTATTTTCTTTTCTTCAGGTTTAAATCTGGCTTGCATCCCAGATGTTTAATGATGACTATGAATTGAAAAATAGTGTAATTAATTGGTTTAAAGTGCTGTTGGCAGAATTTTTCAAAGAGGGAATGAAGAAGCCTAGTGAAACGCTATGATAAATGTGTTGAAGTTGAACTATGTAGAGAAATAGGTAAATAAACGTAATTTTTATTCAGCACGGTATTAAAGTTTAAAAATATTTTCCAGTTTTTTTATTTCAAACCAGACCTTACTTAAAAAACATGCTTTGTATTTAATTATTGAACAGTCAGATCAAATTGTAAAAGTGTAGGTAACTGTAACATAGGTACGATTTAGTATTTCCAATTAGACTTGCAGATCTACAACTTCTTTTGCCAAATTACATCTCTAATCATGTATAATTACTGTTTTAATTAATTTGATGAAACATGGGGTTGATAGAATAAGATATTTTTTGTTTTGCTCCCAGGGGTAAGGAATTGGTAGAACACCTGTGCAAGTAAGTGTTCTGTTCATTGAATTTGGTAAGCCATCTATCAGGTACGAAGATTTAGAAACATACTGATCTCATAGGATTCATACAAATTTAGAATGAATTCTAGCCAGGTCATTTTCTACAATAGATCCATAAGGGTCATAATGGATAGAGGCCTGTGTACTGCTTCAACTCTTTTAAAAAACAAATCTAATCAACCTATGTAAAACTAAGACTAATGTTTCAATTTTTGTTAACAGATGAATCACATTGGGAAACGAGCTGTGGAGTGGTTGTACTTAGTTTTCCAAGGTATTGTCGTTACCGTGGGATACTCAAGCGACTGGAAGGTGTTCAGAACAAATGGCTACGAACAGCATTAGTCATTGCATTAGGAGGGTTTACTGTTCCTTGTAGGAACACTCGAGTTCTCTTTTGTAAAGAGACATTCGACTATCCTGATTTAGAAGGTCATGAATTACTGTGTAATCACTTAGGTAAGTGAAATTTTTCAGTTTGGTTCAATAATATAATATTATGTTCAAATGAACATAGAATAGAATTCTGGTTACTTCTATTTTTATATATTGGAAGAAAAAATCACGAAAAAAAACAAAAAAATGGTGCTCAAATATACTTATATACAACATAAGTACACAAATATTTTTAGATTTAGATTTGGAAAAGTGCAATATACATGACTATTTTTATATGTATTTGTGTTTGATACTTTAATAATGTGCATTGTAGAAGTTCTATGGTTTGTTTTATTTAGTTTCCAAAGGTAGTTTTTTATATGTTGAATATAAGGTATTTACAGAAGCTAGGGAATTTATTAGCCTATATAGTATTTGTTTAGACTAATTTCCCTCTCAATTAAGTGAGCCTGTTTTCTACATAGGCATTAAAGGAAGCCCTAGACATTTTCCCAAAAGTAATTTAAAGAAATGTTTTGTTTGTATATTATTTATTGAGTGTCATTCTGTATGTTTTAATTTATTATTTACGTTTTATTTTAATAGCGGTTATTTTGAGTAATTGATTGTAATTATTTTTTAAGGGAGGTTTAAAGCCATGGTTCAATATTATAAAACTAATATGTCCAAATGATAATATTTCTCGACATAGTAATTTGGTCCATCAATTGAGGATATTAACCTACTTTAACCTAACTTTATTAACCTTTACTAAAAAAATATTTTAAAAGTTTCACCTGTTTTAAGTTAAACAACATTTTCCATCAAATGAAGAATATAATATAGCATGGTTCTGAAGATTTCTTCATCTTTCAATCTGTGCTTTCTAAATTAATTGCTCTACTGTTATAGTTTAGGATCTATAAAAATTATACAAAATCAAGAATTCATAACAAGTTTTTTCACCCTAAAAATAACATTTTGTTCAATTAAAATTTATAGCTAACTTAGTATAAAAAAGATAATATCGGAATAATTTATATATCATTGTAAACCACATGTTTCAACCTTTCATAGTTATATAACCTAAATACCAAAACGGAAAAATATAATAATTCAATGAAGTTGGTATGTTTTGCCACTAGGGAGTAGCATGTGAAGGACTGTTGTAATACAAGAAAATTTGACCTCATTGTTCATGTAGTTTTTGTAAATGTTTATACTTGTCCACATACCACAAGTTGACAATATTTTGTATTATTTTTTCTTCCTCTTTCGAACCATTTATTCAAAATTATCGTAGCTCTCATAGTTTATGAGATATATACATTATAAATGTTTCAAAGGTGAACTGCTTCTGTTGTCTTTTCTAGTCCCTGACAAACTGTGAAAATTGATATTTTATATTTATTTTTAAAAAAAGTATATCATTGTATATTTAGATCTTTGATGTGATATAAACCAACATGTCATAGGCCTAAAATTAGGCAACCACTGGGGTGTCCAAATTCCACTTCATACAACACAATTCATGACACTTGCCACATTCTCTCCTGTATAATTTTGTAAGTGTCTAATATTTCTTTTTAAGTGCAGGTTTAGTGTTGTATAGAGTGATTTATTTCTTATAATTTGTTTCTACAAGTTATAATGTGTGTTTTTTTAAAGTTTATTTTTTTGAGTAAATTTTAATATTTGCAGTGTATTTGTTTACAGGCCTATCCCGCAAGTTGATTTATTATTTAGAACACTTAATTATAATTTTTGTTATGGCATTCAAGATTGTGAATGTTGCATTTAGCCTTCTGAGGGATTTGATATTTGACTCAGATTTAGAAATTGTTTTGGGGGAGGAAATTATGACATCTCCTTCGAACTACAGTATACAACTTCTGTATATATTTCAATAGTCTAAAATAAGTTTTCAGCTATTTTATACAAGTTTGTTGGTTTCGTTCTCGGCTACCTGACTCTGAAGTATATGACTTTCTAAAATAAAAGTTTAATTTTTTGCATATTTATTTACAAAATAGTATATTACAAATTTTGTTTTGGACATTATTACTATTTTTGGTGAATTTTTAAAAATAGGCCTAACTTTTTAGCTATTTTACCCTTATTACGTAAAAATTAATTATTTCGAATGAAAATTTTATAAATTGATATTTGTTTTTACCAACATTTATTCACAACTAAATTACACAACTTTTGTATATCTTGGGGGGGGGGGTGTAAAAAATTTGGTTGTATTGTGTTCATATGGTTTTCTTTGGTATTTTCATATCATATTTTGCACATTTTTTGATTCCTAACATACTTACTGCAAAATCTTTACATCAATCACTTTTTTTCATTTCACAGATAAATACTATGAACCTCTTTTTCAAAAATCATCAAAACTTCGTAATAAATAATACCATAGTTATTAATAAATTTGAATTAATTTTTCTCAATAATAATAATATTAAGTATTTTATAATCAGCTATCATATTAATTTTATTATAAGGATCTTTTAGTAGTGTACTAATAACTAAGCAATTTTGACTTTAGAGTTTAAAAATTATTCACATGTAAAATCTGTGGCACTTTTTTTTAAACACATCCATGTTCACAATTGTACACAAATATGAAATATTAAAGTTTGTCAGTCTGCAATTTTTGTCCAATTCATTAAATGGTATTTATATAAATAAATTGTTATTAGGGAGCTTTGCTGATTTTTGAAAAAGTATACAGAAACCCTCTCAAAACTGGCAGGAAATGGCTTGATTGTAATGTAACATCTCAGGTTTTAGGTAATTTTATAATGAACAACTTTGCTCTTGTGACATTCTACTCTAAAGTACATTAGAATTGAGTAAATTTTTATAATTAAAAAAAAAATAATTCTATTGTTTTGATGAATGGTGTTGCCCTCTAAAATTTGAGTGGATACTGATTTTTTTTTTTAATACTTCTAATTACATTTAAAGGAACACAAAATCTGTGGTTAAAACACATTTCTGGAGGAAAACCCTAGTACAACTGGCCTGTAAGCAACAATTTGTTTTGGTAGCTTACAGCGGGTTCAATTATTGATAATAACTTGTCAAACGTTGATACATTCATACGAAAATACATTTTGTCGGATGCTGATCTTTCTAACGGAGTGCAAAATTTTCTTTTCAATCTAGAACTGTAAATTGGATACTTCCAGTACTATCTCCTTCTTGTTTCATAACTGAATGACAAGGGTACAAACTGCGGATGTTTCTACAAAATTTATTTATGTAGAGCGAATATAAAGAAAAATGTTTATGAAAGGAGTCATGAGGTAATTATTTTTGTCTTGACATTGTCTTTTGGGTCTATTGCTATCATGACAAAATGATGGAGACCTTGTGTGCCTTGCTGGGTGGCTGACACTGAAGGTAATGGTCTTGAGACTTTTTGTCCTGAGTGTTGGATAAACATAAGAAATAAATTATACAACAAATTTTAAAGTGAGATTTATTTCACAACTGTTTGTTTTTTATCCCTTTATATTAAATAAAAATGGATATATTTTATTTGTCCTCAAAAATATACCTATTTATATTGTAGGTTACAATTTGATCATGATTCGTTTGTATAATTTATGATTCCTCATATTTTGTTGCTCTACAAAAGAATTAAATCAAAGAGGTCTTTTAAATTGATCTAGTTAGATTTACTAGTTGATGCAATTCGTAAAACTTCTTTGTAGAATTGGATTGATTTTTGTATATAATCCAATTGACCTTCTATGTCATTTTTAGACAGAATTTGTGGCTCTTGTTTTTTCATTTGCATATCCTGAAAGCCTAATTGATATTTTTCTGTCTGTTGTCGTCGTGTAACTGCATTATTATACATCACATAACAACCTGCTTTAAATTTCTCTGCTTCTTCTACTTTCGTTATAATCATCAATTTCAATTTTTGAACAATTATTTCCCATCGCTTGCTGTTATCTTTTACTTCTTTTATTTTTACTTGCATCTTTATCAACTTATTGTCCAAATTACGAAGCAAACTAGATTTTTCTTCGGTAATGTTCACCATTTCCTTTCTAGCACTAATTATGTCTTCAAGATTTTCTTTCATGCTTTTGACTAATTGATCTCTTACGTTCTCAAGACATTCATAACGGTTCAGAATATCTCCGACACTATTAAAATCTGTTCCTATTCCTACTAGCTTCTCAAGAAATTGTTCGTACATGCCATATATATTAACATATTTCTCCATGTCCGCTATGATAATGATTGTTTTTTCTTTTTGAGATTTGAGTTCATTTATTTGTGAATTCAAACTTTCATGTTGTTTTTTATGATCATTAATTTTTTCTACAAATCGAAGAATTGAAGCTTGATTTGAGCTTATGGTTTTTGCAGATGAAGTGAATACTTCTTTAAGATTAGTTTTCTTTTTTACAATATCATCCCATTTCGCATCCATCAAATCGAATGTATTTTGTTGGTGAGCATATTTATTTTTCAAGTCCTTTTGAACCTTAGCGAGTTCTGCATGATTCTGTACTAGATCACTGTAGATTGATTGTGGAACTCTATCCCATTCAGGTTTCCAATTTAAATTTTTCAACTTCTGCGGTTCTTTCTTATCAGGTATGGAATCTGAAATATAATTTAACAACTAAAAACTTTTATAACACATTTTAAAAGAGTACAAAAAATTTACAAATATCTTTTAATATGATTGCTAACTGTCTTGGTATAAAAAAAATATTTAAAAAATAATGCATTGAAAGCAACAACCACAAATTCTGTTTTGCATGTATGAGAAGCAGAAATAGTGAGATGACAGCTTACCACCACTACCCTATCTGCAAAAATATTAACTGTGTGTGTGTGCTGGGGAAGTAATCTCCAAAAGGCAGTTTATTTCAATGGTTTTGTCACACATTTTGTAAATGGTATTATTCTATAATTAATTTAATTGTGATTTAATAGAGTTAATGGTTCCTTAAAAGAATGGTCTATACTCAAAAATCTGCTTTGGCATCATCAGGCCTCTTCAAATTTTAGGGAAGCTTGGTAAATTTGAAAATTTGGTATAAATATTACCAATCAAGAAGAAAAAACTTTTAGTTTTTTATACCAACTAGGATGATAATAGAATGGATCCATAAAAAATTTCAAGTTTAAAAGTAAGATCAACTCAGTTTGGATATTTGGTCACCATTTTGAAATGTACATTTTAATGTCAGATTTGAGTTCTGCACTTAAAAAGGACAGAGTTTCATAGGTGATAAAAACAGTATTGTAATAGTTTCCATCATTTGGTTTGAAGTTTTTGTGTTTCATTTCAAGTCAATTACTACCTATAGGGTTCATTTGTTATAGATCAGTGTACCATTATACATAGTTAGCTGCTATTATTCATTCAATCGGGGCCTAGATAATATTACTAATAAATTAGATATGAGTCACATAATGCCTTTGTAATAATGATTATGAGAATCTGCCTTTGTAAGCAGAAATACATAATTAAAATTGGAAAATATGCCAGGTTATTTATTGTTAAAAAACACCAATTATTTTTATAATCTGATCTTATGAATGCTTACCTTTAAAAAAATTTTGTTTTTAAATTTCTAGGCAATTTTAATAACATGTTTTCTTTTTTTCCATAATAAGATGGGTACAAAAATAATGTCTCTAGAAATTGTTTAAGTAATATTGAGATTTGATTAAATGAAACTTAAATTTTTTAACTTGATGTTTTTTTAGAAACATTTTATTTGTGTGACAAACAAAAGAATAGGCCCTAGTTATCATTAACCTAACTTATGCCATATTTATAAAACAAATAAAATAATACACATTTGAACTGGTGGTAATATAATTAAAACTAAACAGTTAGTTATCTACAATAGTAAATAAATAGGAAAGTTCAAACAATTAGCAATATTCTAAAATTAAGTGAGACCAATATTACCCATTTTGACTTTTGACTGTTGAGTGTAATAGTAAATCAAATTTAAGGAAATAGTATTACAAAAACAAAATGAAAAATCAATATTGATATTTAAAGCTTTAGTTTATACATAAATAATTGGCATATCCTAATAAGAAATAATTTGTAATATTAAACTGCATGGAGTTATTATTCTTTGCACTACTCCAAAGATGAGGAACAATCAAGCATACTTGAAGGAACAGTTGTTTTAAAATATAATTGTTGTAATCAGCTGCTTGAATTTATTACATTGCAGCAATAACTTCTATTCTGGTTTTAAAGTTTGATAATGATGGATATTGTTCATATTATTAATCTTGTTTAAAAAATTGTGTTTTAAAGGAATTTATTTCTGATTAGCTAGGCATACCAATGCAAATATGAGAACTTAATTCATACAGATTAAAAAATGAATAACTCCATTCAAGAATTTTCTCCTTTGTTAGAGACAGATTTTCGATAACATTAACAAAAGCATTGAAAATAAATTTAACCCTTTGAGCACCAGAGGAGAAAACAAAAATCTGTTTGAAAAATATCAGTGAGTTTTTTATCTGCCTGCTGAGAAATATCAACCCTTTTTAGACTTTACATATCGCTTATAAGACCATTATTTTTTGACCAAACTGAATCTTAACACTAAACAAACAAATGTGTACAAAATCACTAAATATTATGTTTAATCATTCAATTTTCTTTAAACTCTCATACATAAACAAATCAGTACCGTAGTATACATAAATTAAATTGTCTTTTTTAAATAAATTAAATTGATTTTTAGTAAATAATTTAAAAAAAAACAAAGAAAAACTCATTTAAATTCTTTTTGACTGATTCACGTTCATATCTAGTCTTTCGATCAACAACTTAGATTAAGCGTTACCTTGTACTTTTCTTTAAATAAATTAGCAATTATTTTAAATTGTCTTATTTCTTAAATGTTCATATATTTCCGCACTAATATTTATCTAAATTTAGATATTTTTAACATAGTCATGGGTTTATATCATCGTATATCTTCAAAATTTTCGAAGCTGCCTTCCATAGGTTCTGCGTCCTTTTTTCCTAACGTTTGTACTTTCAAAGAAACCTTGGTTCACCATTTTCGATTGACATCATGACTATACTAAATGTTTTTTCACATTTCACTTAATTTTTGTCACAATTCATTTATAAACTTTGACATTACAATCTGCCCTTAACAATTAATTTATAATGTACTTACAACTAATTTATTTCACTATTTACACTATCTTATGCAAATAATTAAATCAATTTTGTGATTAGTTAGAGATCTTTCAGTGTTACTTATACTAGGTTAACCTCCAAATGTTCTGTGTTTATTACTCATAAAGTGATTTATCCTTTTCTAATGTTATGTAGTGAAAGTGAAGTGTTACCTTTTAAGTTAATTATATTCATAGTTCATTATTTACCTATTTACATTTTTTTTAAAAATTCTTACTCACATTTTTAAAACTTTCCTATTTACTTTAATGACTTTATTTATATATTTAATTCTTGTAGACTATTATATTTCATTTAACCTCATTATAGGTCTATACCTCTCTTATTTCAAATAACTTCAAGGAAACTTTGTGTGTTTCCCTAACCTATTATTTTCAACTATTCTCAAATGTTTCAAAATATTTTTTACAATTTTAAATGTCCTAATAAATTATTAAGAAAAATACCAAATGTCACAAAAATTAATAGAGTGGTTTTTGAAATATAAAGATTGAACTCAACAGGGTTACTTTTATGATATTTATGTAATTTTTTTTGGTTTTAAAAATTTGTTGATACTTAATTTCCTTAGAAGGCAGATTTATTGATTATCAGTTAGATTTGGGTTGGAATATCTGATCTTGTCAGTTTGGAAATAAAATATAAACATTTTATGATTAACTTACCCTTTGTCAAACCCTTCAAGTGGCAAGATGTTAATGGTTTTGTTTTCTTAAAAAATTCATAAAAAATAATAATTTTATGCAAAATCTAACTTGTAGGATATCATTTTTCTCAAAACGATGCGTAGAATTTATCTATGTAAAAAAAAAAATTATATGAAACAGTTTTTGAGTAAGTATGTTAGGTGTCAAAAAATGAAGTTAAACATTTTTCAGAAAAACCTCTCTATCATCCAAAATCAATAGCTTACCACCTTTTTTCAAGATATACAAAAGTTTTGTAGGCCTATAATATTTGTGAATATATTTAGAAACAAAAAATTAATTTGTTACATTTTCAAAAAAATAAATAAATCGTTTTACGAAAAAAGGGATTTTCAAATGTTAGGCTATACCTAATTTGAAAAAAAAAAAATCACTAAAAATAGTAATATTATGGAACACACAATTTCTATATATCATTATATTCAGAAAGGTGCATAGAATTTAGTTATGTAGTGGGAAAAAAATAGATCTAAAAAATTTTGAGTTATTAGGTCAGGAATCAAAAAAATTTTATAGTTTTTATAATACATAAAAAAGTTTTGTAATACCGGGTGTTTCAAAATGAACAGCGGGGTTTTAACGCTTTATAACTTTTATTACATTAAACTTACCGCTGTAAATGACACATCAAATGAAAAAGCAACTCAAAGAGTTTTACAGAAAAGCCTTTGTGTTCAATGTGAGCACCATTTGTCACACGGCACACGTCAAGACGAAATGCGAGTTCTTTCCAAACTTTGATTAGTGTTTCTTGAGTAATTGTTGTAACAGCTGCTTCAATCCTGTTTCTTAATTCGGAAAGGTCAGTTGGTAGTGGAGGCACATATACACGATCCTTTATGAACCCCCAAAGGTAGAAATCGCAAGGCGTCAAATCGGGTGACCGTGGAGGCCATGCGAAACAAACTCTGTCATTGGGCCCTTTGCGGCCAATCCAGCGGTCGGGTACAGTAATGTTCAACCAATCGCGTACTTCGTTGTGCCAGTGAGGCGGCGCACCATCTTGCTGGAAAATGTAGTTCTCTTGTTCATAATCTTTCAACTGAGGGAAGAGCCATAACTGTAGAGTATCAAGATAAGAAGTACCAGTTACAGTTGCTTCGCCAAAAAAGAAAGGCCCATAAACTTTCTTCCGGGATATAGCACCATCTACGGATGTTATTTATTATCACATGGAGGATCACAACCGAACTTAATACGGAACGCACGTTGCACAGTAACTACAGATTCTGTCTTTGCAAACTGTAAAACACAAAGCTTTCTGTTCACTAGTCGCCATATTTGCCACTAGCGCTTTCTAACGGATGGCGGCGAAAACATTGCGTGGTGCCAACAAACAAAACTGTTTGAGTTTCTATTTCATTTGATGTATCATTTATGGCTGTAATTGTAGTGTAATGAAAATTATAAGGCGTTAAAACCCTGCTATTCATTTTGAAACACCCGGTATAGTTGTAAATAGAACTTGGGAAAAAAAATTCTAAAATTTACATTAGGAAAATATTTTTTTATGTAAAAAGTCAAAAATCACTAAAAAGCTAGGTTAGGTTTTAGCTGAAATCTTATTTTAGAATATTTGTAGGATCCAAAATACAATTACATACTTCTAACATGTGTAAATGATAATATAAAAGCAAATATAAAGTAAAATAAAATAGATTTAGTGTACTTACGTTTTTATGACATTCACAACAACACACATACACAAAACAATATTTCATAAGAAAACTTTTGTGAAACATGGCTTTAGGTTAGGCTACATGCCTACATAGAAAAACTCTGTTATTACATTCACTCAAAGAAAAACAAAACTCTACAATTGAAACACATATTATAAATTGTATGACCAAATTATAATAGATAAATTGTATTACAATACTAAAACTCGACACGAAGACGTAAAACACTTCACTCAATAATCAAAGTAAGGGCAGGAACGCTTAGATTTCAACGAACACGGCTTGAAAAATGGCGGCTGAACATATGAAAACTTTCCACTACTTTGTCCTATAGTTCAGTGGGTTATACCAAATAATAGATCAGAAATTCGTGTATCCAATTCTATGACATCTGTCTTACAAAATATGAACTATACTGAGTTATTGAATCTGCGGTAAAGACAGAAAATCACGGTAATTTTGGTCACGACTTTGAAGAATATATATATATATATCTCAAAAACTACTACAGTTAGAAAAATTTTGAATACGTAGTTCGAAAGAAGAAGAAAAAATCTGTGAACTTATGGTATTTGCAGAGTATTAACATTTGAAAAAATATATATAAAACATGAAATGTATTTCGTCATGTCGTAACCTGCCGGAAAATAGAGCAACTTCATCAATTTTTTTGTAATTTTTAATTTTGCTTTTGGCACATTCTGTTGAATGGATGTGGAAGCTTGGAAGATAACAATTCAAACCGTGTAGGATTTCTTACGATTGAATTTGTTTTACTATGCTAAACGATTAATAATTGAATAAAAAGTAATATTTTACTAATTATATATAAAAAGGTATATTACCTTATTATTTTCCGTCATACAATCCAACTGATTTTACAGATTACCGGTTTCGACGGTTCTACCGTTATCTTCAGATCCTTGGACATCCTATTAACATCTTATTTTATAGGTTATCAGCTGTTCTGAGGCGTTGTCTATTTCAACATAGAATATCACAAAATTTAAAAGGTTTGTTTAGAAATAAGTGTTTGTTCAAATAAAATATCCGAAGTACATAAAATATCACAAGAATTAATAAAAAAATCTTTAAAATTAAAAATTATTTTGTTAATTTGAAACAATGTTACTGTGATCACTCAGAAACACGATACGTGTTGGCCGGTTACTTGAAGCTGACTGATGTGGTTTTTTGTAGCTGTGTATATCTCAAATTCCTCGAGTGAAGACATTAAACTGCCCTTTCTATAAATGTGTAATATTTCCAGGTTTTGGTCTATGGATGTGTATTTATGGTTGTAATCTATCAGGTGTTGTGCGAAGTGCGACTTATGATCGGTAATGTTGTGTCGTGGCAGATGTTCCTTAAAAAGGGTGATGAATGGTGGTCTAGTATGGCCAATGTAGAACTTTTCACAATCTGTGCATTTCAACCTATATACGCCAGATAGAGAAGTTTTGTCCCTTGGGTATTTGTTTTCTGGCCTTAGGAAGTTGGTAAGGTTGTTGTAATATTTTAGATGAAAAAAGCATTCAAAATTCTTGGTTTGGTTTTGATTTTATAGATTTAAAACTATAACAGATAGAATAATTTGGAAAGCACAGTTAGAAAGAAGAAGAAAAATACTATAAAATAGTATCACTCTAAAGTTACTAGACAATTATATCAGTTTGTGAAAATTAGACAATAGGATGCCATAATTTGAAGGTCAGTGTGACGTGTAACTTTACGTGTTCTCGATGCGCGTAATACACAAACTTTACCAATTTATTAAATAAAGTTGTTAACATTTTATGAACTTTTGGTTGTATGGTAATAGTCTATGGAAAATTATCTTTAAAACAGTATAAAAATTATTGCCGTAGGGTGATTTATACTAGGGTAAATGTTGAATTGCAGAAAAAGTGATTTCTTGTCACATAAACACTAGACGGAATAGCGGAATACCACGTAGAGAGTTAATCATATATTAATATTAATTTTGTATTTTCCAGCACCAAAACTAAAAGGAAGGCCTCGGAGAAAAAGGAGAAAGTTAACTCTTTCTCCAGATAATTCTGAGTCTGAATCAGAATCGTCTTTGTCAACGGTTTCATCTGTTACTAAGGTAAAATAAATTAATACCAATTTTTAATATTTTTCCCCCATTCATGAATTCTTTGCTGTTGTTTGAAACTATGATACCATTTTGATGTTCAGCAATTGGGTTGTGAGTTCCCAATTGCCTTTAAATCTTATTATTTTTTTATTGTGGAATTTCTTTTTACTACTAAAATGAAAAGGATGATTCGAACAGAGGATTAATCTTCTAACATTTGATTTTAGACTCTCTTCATTCACTCACAATGGGCCTACCCATTGTTACAGAATTTCTATCTAAAATAAATAATACATTTAGTTTTACCATTTTAAAATATTACTCTCTCTAGGAAGTACAGTATAACTTCTTTTATCCATATCTCCGGATTGATTTTTACGGGAAAAATATATAATGTATTGTTCATACTATTACTGTTTTTTTTAAAGAAAAGACGGTCCAAATTAAATTTATTGAATGCTTACTGCTGTTGATTTACTACGGAATATGTAGAGTACATACACTACTACATCGAACCGTCTTTATAAGCTTGGTTTGTTATGTTGTGGTAGCAAATATTGCTGTAGTCGAGCGCTAGCCTACTGATTATATCTATCACTAATAATCAGATAATTCTTTGTTATTGTGATGAGTCACTACATAGGAATTGAGTCAGGCAACCTGAGAGGGGAGGTAAGGCTACTCCCTCACACACAGACAGATGGACACACAACACACACACACACACACACACACACACACACACACAACACACACACACATACACACGTCTCACTGTCATCAGTCATTAGTGTTCACTGTTTAATCAGTCTCAGTCACTGTTGTAATTTTGTTGAGTGCTGTTTGTAGTGTGCCTATTGTGATTTAACGTTCAGTGTACTGTACTGTATTGTTTTTTAGCCTAAATAGTGCGATATTTAAAGTTATCGTATATGAAATGGTGTCGAAAAGAAAGAAGATCATCGTAACAATGGATAAAAAACCGGATGCTTTAAACAGGATGGACAAAGGGGAAGGTTTAAAGAATATTGCAAGTTAATTTGGTGTAAGGACTTTTACAGTCTCCGACTGGAAAAAGAACCAAAACAAATAAAAGATTTTTGTTTTTACAATGTTAAGCAAGGACGGTTTAGAGGGAAGAGAGACTAGCCTATAACAAAGGCAAAAAAAAATAGAAGAACTGGATGAAGCATTGTTTATTTGGTTTGGACTTATAAGAGTAAAGAAAAAAGAATATGGGGTAGTTTTACAAGGTGATCAAACTGGCGGACTGTTCATTCTTTGTAGAGACGTATAAAACTAACTTTTTACAAAAAATTCGGCAGTAGGTATAAATTGAATTAAGAACCAAACAGCCGTCAATTCTTAGTTTAACACCAAAATCACATTTCAACAAAAATTTTTTAGGGACGTTACATTTAATCTATATTTTATAATGACGTACATATAATATCAAAGATTATAAATTTCTTGAAAGAAAGAGAAAAAAAAGTAAAATATTGACAAACTAAAACAAAGTTAGAATTAAATAGAAAACAAGGAGACTTTATTTAAATTGTTAAACTAAGTAATCATTATTAAACAAAATTATAGTTGACCTCATGGATACTCAAAGCCAGTACGGTAAAGAATTAGAGTACATTTTTCTAACTTGTATCATAAAGTTTGTCCTACAATTTTTCCTTGAGCAATATATGATGAAATAACAAGTACAAATTGAATATAAAATATTTGATAAAAGTTAGCATAAATTGAACCTCGAATGGTCAACTCATTGGGAACCGAAATGTAATCAAATTTTAATAGAACCAATTTATTAGATTTTTTTTACCTTGATACTTTCTGAGACATCAAAAATTATATATGGGTTCAATTGTTACTATTTAATGCTAAAAAAAACCTATTCAAAATTAACAATTTTAAAAACATTTAAACTATTAAAAAAATAGTTAAATATTGTGAAATTCAAATATATCCATATATGAATACATGTTATTAATTTATGTTCCCATTTATATACTAATATAATACTAATAAAATGGCGTTCCTTTCATTTGCAGCAAACAAAAGTGAAATTGCCAATGCCTACCAAACCAATTCCAGGATTGTCTGGACGATATCATCCTCAACCGCCATCGCCAGCACTACCACCACCAGTATCAAGTTCAGTAACTACGACAATTGCTTCAAGTATAGGAGCACGTAGAAGCAATCGTAACCCTGGCAGTCCAGAAGAAAAGGAGTTCTTGAGCAAACTTTACCAGTTTATGAAATCAAGACAAACACCGATTAATCGAGTGCCTAGTATTGGTTTTAAAGAGAGTAAGTTTTATTTATATTTTAACCAAACTATTTAAATAATTATTCTATTCAAATTTTTTTTTGAATTATTATTTTTACAGTTTTAGTAACATCGCTCTGTTGGTTTTAACAGAACATTATTTTATAAATTTTCATTTCAATCCAACCCTTTCTCAGTTTATTCAAAATCTAATACATGTATAGACAATAGATAAATATTTTCTTTCCGAAAAAGGACAACGTTATTCTTAGAGCCTAACTACTTTAAACCACTAAAAACACAAAATCAAAATTTACAATATCACATCAACAATACTTACTACATACATTATTTTGACTAGTTTATAAAAAAAAAATCCATCCTAATATAAACTAAACCTAATGATAGTATAGATTGCTCATCTCTATTATATGGGTTGAAGCTCTGGTGCTGTCATATCGTTCAGTTCTGGTAACTTCAAGGACAGCATGCCATATTGTATGCTCTGACTCCTCCCACAGAGCACATTTTGAACCTCAAACCACAAAACTACAACTGTTCAACCCACAAATTGAGCCTAATTTTATCTTAAGCTGTGGGATATCTTCTTATACAAGCTGCCACGAAAGTAATCCGTTGGGCAATAGTCAATAGGGAAGCAAGTTGTCAATTCGAACAACACCCTGCATGAGGCTAGTCGGGGATCGAGGTTATCAACATCTTCAATGCTAATAATAGAGTTGCGAAATAAGTAGTTTTAAAATGTTTGTGAAAGTTTTTTATGAGTTACACAATTTTTGTTTTCTTTTAATAATTTAAACATGTTTAGTGTAACAGATACATTTACGTTATATGTCACTTATCATACTTAAACATGAACCTATGAAGAAATATATAACAAATTTGGTTGAAAATAATAAAATAAAACTCGAACACCTCACAAAAATTACATATAACTAAATAGTAGTTATAGTTTAGTTTATTGTAGCTCATGTATCACTGAGGATGGTGACTTTGTTATTGAAATTGTTTGATTAAGTAAAAGTAATTTTTGTGAAATCTTGTGATCGAGTTTTATTTTATCTAATATTATCTCACAAGTCAAGCTCAATATTTATTTCTACTGCTTTGAAATCTAATAAATTTTCTTAGTAATATAAATTATTAGCTTGGTTAAAAAAAATGTATTAACCGCTGTTATTAACTAATAACAACAACAAAGGAACAAAGGTAAATGAAACTAACTATAAAATCTGCACAAATTGAACAGATTACTTGACTTTGAGAAAATAAACATGAGATAATGTGAAAGTACTGTAAACAAAGAGGCAAACACACATAAAGTGTACAAAATGTAAAGTAGTATTTATTTACAATATTATTAGTAATGTCGCAGACAAGAGAGTATACCACTTATCTGTGATAATGTAAACTTTTTTTGTTTTAACGGTTAATAGTTATTTCCCCTGTAAATAATATCTATAACCCAGTACAAAAATGGGTTATATTAAATTGGTTCAATTAATATTAGTTTTTAATTGAAATTTTCCAAACTTAGATTTATTTAGTCGAAAAAACATTGTTTTCGTTGAGAAATTTGTGATAATTTGTTTACATTGAAGGAAAGCAGCTACGGATGTATTTCTTTATTTAAATTGTTCATTAAATTATGCTCCTTGCAACTTTGACGCAAAATTAAATGTAGTATCTATGATTTTTCTGAGCCTCTTAAATGAATGTAACACCAGAAGAAACGTGGTGGCAAGTGCTGTCACAGCAAGGAAACGAGTTAGCAAACTTGCTGGGTTCCTATTGGTTTCTTCAAGGTCAGGCTCTCTACAGGCTCCTCCTTCAACAGACTAGATTCATGGTGGCTTGTATAGATATAAATTCAATGCTTATGGGGAATTTTTAGAGTTTTGTACATCCAGACCAGACTAGACACCCTTATGCTTACACTTTGTTTATGTCGGTACTAAAGTATTTACTATACCATTTCATCAAGAGATTTTAAATATGTTATGGGCGTATTATAGTCCGAATAAGAGACAATTTTCTTTAAAACAAAAGTAAATATATACAGTTTATGAAAATATTTATAAATTTTAATATGTAGAATAGAATAACAATGTAAGGCTTTGATACTGTAAAAAAAATATATTCCAGACTTTGTATATTTGTTGTCTTTGTCAAAGCTGCAAGATTTAAAAAAAAAATCATTTTGGTAGGTGTCAGCAAAAAAAAAAAAGAAGAAAAACAATCATGAATGTTATGTAGATTATTTTTAACATTATTTATATATTTAAATAAGGTATAAACTTGCTTCTCTTGTATCATAAACTTGTCCTAAGCGTAAACATTATAAGAACAAAATTTAGTTTAAATTATAGCGGTCAAGGTTTGTTTACATTTTTTTTTGCAAATTATATCTAATTTATGGTATCTTTCTATTATTTGTAATTTTTCAAATTGTATATTTGGAGTTTTTCAATTTCTATTCATTACAATAATTTCACAAATTTTGCACAATGATAACTTGCATTCATCAGCAATTTGTTTATGTTGGTTTTATGTATTGACCATACATAACCTCAATGGTAATATTGAAAACCACTGTTAAACAAAATCATGTTCATGTTGGCATTTACCATTCTCATTTTATAATATACATTGTTAATGATTGCAGTTGATCTGTATAAATTTTACAATAAAGTAAAACATCTGGGAGGCTATTATGTGGTGACATCAAGCAGGCTGTGGAAGTACGTTTACGAGGAGATGGGCGGCGATCATGGAAGTACTAGTGCTGCCACTTGTTCTCGGAGACATTATGAAAAGTTAGTATTATTCATTCATAAGTGGGTATAATCAGCATCTCAGAAATGTTAATTCTTAATCTATAGAGGTTCTGTAATTTATAATATTTAAATTTTTTATAAGTTATGATAATATCGTAACACATGACACTTTATACATGAACTTATCTCTATATATCTCACTTTTATAAAGAACTATTTTTATTTACTGCAGTTTTTTCTCTCTTTTTAAATATTTAAGATGCTATTGCTAGAGGGTTATGGTGTATTTTGTTTTCTATTGGTCGTGGTGCAGAAAATTATAATCAATTTGAGCAATTCAGATTCCAATTGTTTAATTATTATTTTTTTGTTAAAAAAAATGACGTTTAATATATGAAATTTTCCAAAATTATTTGTTCATTAACTCTCATTGAAGCTATTCATTTGTTTTCAAGTAAGATCGTTAACTTATCATAAATCTAGTTACTGTGCAATTTCAATATAGACCATTTGTTCAGATTACAAATTGAGGTGATTTCCGGAAAAAGAGACACGAAGACAAAAACTGTGCTTTGATATAACGAAAAATTATCATTACAGTTCATCAATCACAGAAGCTAACCAAGACAGACGAGAGTCTGACAAGAATGATGAAACAGTAAATAACTCGCAAAGCATAATGGGAAGTCAGATGACTAAACTGGGCCCTCTCATTGGCTTACTTGGATTTAGCGGAGTTTGAAACCAACATGGCCTAATCTCCTTTGGATTTGCCAGATTTTTAAACTGAGCCTCATTTCAACTTTATTTTAGTGTGATGTGATGGGTATTGATATAAAATAATGTTTTATTTGAATTCAGCATGTTAAAAACTATAAGAAACTCAATTTTCATAAAAATTGGATTTGGAGTTTTTTGATACTTGTTTATTGATCATTAGTTGTTGACAATAATGTTTACTGTGATGTTTAGGCTTAAAAATGATAGTGTAAATTATTATAATGTTATATTGTTTACAACATTATAATAATTTACACTATGTTTACAATATACTGAGTAGGAAGCTAAATAGGTTTATTCAATATTATTTATTTTTTCAGGATGTTGGGCTAATTATATTTACCAGCTACAGTAGACACTCTTTAATACACCATTCCATGGTTCAGCATGTTCTATAATCTGGCACAACTCGAGCCGGCTCGGTAATATTCGGGTGTGCTGTAGCCTTGGTTGTTAGCCACCATTTTCTCAGTCTGCTGTCAGTCTAGAATCGCATCGCATTGTTGTACTGTACTCTGTTTTATTGTTGTTTTCTGTTATATTATTTGTTTTAAGTTTTAGTGTATTATAGTTTAGCATTATTAATCTAGTTATACTTTTCCGTTAAGACTCTAAGATGTTCTCTAAACTGAGTTGTTCCATCGGTACAAGTAATAAGCGTAATAACATGTGACTCTTACAATCGAACAAAAACTGGACATAGTTAAACGTCTTGAAAAATGTGAAAACAGAAATTGTATCATTTGTGATTACAATATAGGGTCGTAGACGATTTACGATATAAAAAACAAAAAGATGAACTGAAAAAATTTGCTGCTCAGGCTGTAATAGTTAAACAGTAATTTATACACTTGATTCAGTGCACAAAGAGCTTATTGAAACGGCGAAACAATTTCATTGTAAAATAAACTTGCCAGATAAAGAATCTATATTTTCCAATGGTTGGCTTCAAAAATTTAAAGTTTGGCATAGAATCCGTAGACTAGATATGACCGGTGAAACTAGATCGGCTGATGAAAATGTAGCTGAAGATTACATGGGACCATTTAAACCCATTATTTTTATGGCATAATTTAACCTCGTCAAATTTACAATGCCGATGAGACTGGCCTACTGTGGCATTGTTTACTCACTTTAACCCTAGTAGGTATAGTAGGTAGAGACGAATAATGTGCTAAGGACTTTAAGGGGAAAAACAGATTGACGGTTTTATTTTGTGCAAATGCTTCTGTTTATCATCAGTTAACACATTTTATCAATGGAATATACAAAAAGTCAAAAGTTTTAAAATGTGTTTTAAACTACTCTGTGTACATTATGATGCTCAGATCAATGCATTTTCAACTGGTTTTTACATCATTTCATGCCAGAAGTGAAAATAAATTTTAAGAAACTTGAAATGCCTGAAAACAGCAAAGCTTTTTTATTATTGGATAATTGTAAGGCTCACTCAGGCTTTAGATCTGGTTTCTGGGCAGATTTTTTTTTACATTTCTACCAGCAAATGTTACTTAATTAAAGTGTTTCTACAGAGGTTCTTTTGTACAAAGACTGTTGCAACATGACATATTTCCAAAAACAGTTTAATGTTTTTTGCAGTGAAGCAGTTTTTGGAACAGCCTTAGCATAGAATCAAATAATAAAGGTAACCCTACAGAAATGTTGGCACAAACTTTGGCCTTATGCTACAGCTGTCGATCAAGAAGAAGAAGATTCAAGAATCACGAGTGATGGCCGTAATTTGTTGTTAAACATAGTACAAAATGCACCATATAACCTTTTAAGAGATATGCCTCATGAGCTGGAGTGGATGGAAATTGATAGGGAAGAAGCAGTAATTAAGGAATTAAGTGTTCTAGAAATAATAAAAAGTTTTGTGAATCCACAAGATGTGAAGGTTCTTGAAGTTGAATTTGATGAAGAAGGGATAGATGTGAGTCATTCTATAATCTTATGGAATGAAGTTTCTGATGCACTAAACAAATTCATAAACTTTCCAGAGTCAAATAAGAACTACAACTCTGCAGAACTAATAAATTTATGTATAATTAAAAATGAGTTTTTTGAAGAAAAGAGCTGAATAAAGGAAACGATTTGACATAAGAGACTTTTTTAGGTGAGGTAGGGCTTAGTTAAGCCAAAGTGTTTATGAATTACAATAGTTGAAATTTAGTTTTTAAATTTAATTCTTACTCATTTGTTTTGTCAAATCTTAAATTTTAATGTTTCACTACTGTAATACAGTATTGTATTAAAACCAATAAATAATTGTTTAATCTACGTACTGTATTCAATACGTATCAGTGTTTTTCTTTATTGAACACAAACCTAAAACGCAGGCAGTTTGACCATGTATTTACAATTTTTGCCCAATCTAAGAATATTCAGGAATCGTAAATACACAGTTGGGCCGCTTTTGTTATTAGTTCGCATGATTTATCCCATTTATTCCCGGTAAATTTTCCAACATTCGGTAATCTAGCAAAATTGGCAATCCGGCTTCACCCGAGTCCCAACCATGCTGGATTAACAAGCGTCTACTGTAGTTTGATTATGCTGCTCAGATCTCATTTAATCTAATAAAATTACTTATTATTATTACAGATTATTACTAGCCTATGAACGTCATTTAACTGGTTCTGGAGTTGTAAACCGAGCAAAACCTTCAACAATAGTTAAGCCTAGGAAATCAATTGATGGTATAGAAAGAACTATTATATCTCCAACTACTTCTGCAACCACAGTAACAACAATCAGTGATAGTAGAGTTAGCTCTGTAGGCAAAACATCATCACTACGAAGTGTTCGCCTAAAACCAGAAAAGAGTAATTATGAATCTGCAGGAAGTACAACCAATCCACCTCATGATAAAGAAAATATTCCTGTAGTTTCAGAACAAAGTCGAACTTTGCCAGAGATTATAGACTTGGCTTCAGATGAATCTCCTGCAAAGGTAATATTATTTATGCTTTTTTTTTTTAGAATATTATTTATGTCGGGTGAATATGAAAGTGAATACTAATCTAAAAATGGCTTGTTTTATAGTTATATCATGAATTAAAACAAGAAAATGGCTTTGGTCAATATAAAAATGTTATTGTTAAAAAAATATTAATATATTGTAAAATTTGAAAATTTAGTAATTTATTTATTGTTGTTTATACATTTTGTGAAAATATTTTAAACTACATTTTTGTTATGGCACAAAGTTCATTCTTTGATGAAAAAATGTTGAATGAATTTTAGTAAATCAAAAGTATTTTTACAAAACAAATACAAGGGTTATCCAGAAAATAACTCATGTTTTGGAATTTAAAAAACCCAAGTGAAAGTAAAACATTTTTATTATATACCTTTTAAACCTAGATTCTTACACTACTTTTCTGTATTGTAAACAATGTGAAGAAACAAATGAAAGTCGCTGAAATGGGGCTGTATAGAGAATGTTCGAGTAAGAGGTCCTAGGTGTAATGGCCTGAGTACGGACGGGGACTTTTGACCGAGTTTCCCTCTCTGTTTATTTTGTATTAGTCTACACAACTTTATTACTATTTTACAATATTTTTTGAGTTTATTATTGAACTATGTTCCAAAAAGTAGACTAGCAGTACACCTTCCCTATCAGTAAAACACAGTGGCCATAAGTTTTCTTGTTGAAAGAGTTTGCGAGTACTTCATTGCTTTTCTTGGTGAACTGGTATGCCCCTACTGTATGGACTGTTTGACTGTTTTTTGTTTTGTTTAACAAGTCACATGCTTAACCCACGTCTTGTCCCCAGTCACTATGCGATCAAGAAGAGAATAGCTATCTTTGTCGTAGGCATGTAGAAAGTTATGCGTTGTCGTAGGCATGTTAGAGATGCTGCCATCCGTTGAGTTTTGTGGTTTTTAGCCAAAATTTTGGAAACCCATCGCCACAAAACTTATTTTAACCTATTTCCTTGGTCACAATTTCGTGCAATAGGCTCCGTGAAAATTGAGGAAACACAACAACAAACCTACCCCTGTTATCGTGAAATGAAGATTTCACGAATCTTGTCTTTGATTTCTCAACCAGTTAATCTGTCACAATGCTTAGTCAACCACTTCGGTCTTCATCGTGAACGTTCATGTGCCCATCTTTAAACATTATACACCAACACCTCACTCCACTTTCAGTCATCACATATTTACCATAAACATCACAAAGTTGCCGATAAATTTCAATAGGTTTAGTGTTTTTCACCAACAAAAATTGTATAAGGCAAAACAAAAATGAAAAAGCACTTATAATTTCACAAAAAAAACAATTTATTGCTACAGCTGTTTCGCCGTTAGGCATCGTCAGACAACTAAGAACTAAAAACTAAAATACAGGTCAACTTAACACTAACATCCCCACTAACAGGAATGAAGGTGGGGATGAAAGCAGAGGTGGGACAATGACCTGGTTTACCTGAAAGGGACATGGATAAGAGAAAGTATTTAAACAATAGGTTTTAACAAAGGGGATGGGTTATTGACTTGTTCATTCAGGTTAGAAGCATGGCATTTTAAAGGTCATTGTCCCACCTCTGCTTTCATCCCCACCTTCATTCCTGTTAGTGGGGATGTTAGTGTTAAGTTGACCTGTATTTTAGTTTTTAGTTCTTAGTTGTCTGACGATGCCTAACGGCGAAACAGCTGTAGCAATAAATTGTTTTTTTTTGTGAAATTATAAGTGCTTTTTCATTTTTGTTTTGCCTTATTATGGAATTTCACCGAGTACCGACTGTAGTCACACTCAATATAAAAATTGTATAACTGACTGTACTTCATAAGCGGTGAGATTTTTGATTGCAGCACACATTAAATTTTTTTTTACAAACAGAGCAGAAGCAAAGTGAACTTCAAACTACCAAGAGTGGAAGGTAGGTCCTATAACAAAATGGCGATGTTTGCAGCACTTAAACATGAGTTACATTCTGAATACGCCTCTTAATTTTTGCTAAGTTTATTCAAAACCAAATGATAATAATAATATGTAGTATTGTAGTAAGCTAGAATGTAATAGAAATGCTCAAATGTATTCCTTATTTGAGAGCCAAAATCACACATTATTTTTTAGCTTTAATTTTAACAAAAAAGTATATACCACAAAATAACTTTAATTAATAACTTATCCCTGAATTAAATATGTTCATTATTGAATTTTTAAAATAAAATGATAGATTGCATTTTCCCCCATGGAAACTTTTCCGCCCAAGACACATCCTAAATTACTAGGAGCGATTTCACAACATTTTTGATATACAGTATTTATATGTGCTTTATAACATGTTCTAGAGGTTACAGATTGGTCAAATTTGGTATTTAGGGTCTGTTATGAATTATTGTTGGGTAAGTTTGTTAAACAGGAAAACAAAATGATTTTTTTTCCAATTTTTAAATATTTATTTCTTAGGAATAAATTTACCTCCAACAATCCCCAATCATGTTCTATGATACAAAAATAAAATTGTAATAATAGTTCTAATAAATATTTTGTCATATTTAACATGTCAGTTAGGTTTTTACTATTCATTAAATATGATTATTACTATACAAACAATTTCAAAATGACTGAAGTTTGAAACAATTTTTCAATGATTCATTCTTATCTAGGTCGGCCAAGGAGTTCACCAAAAGATACACTCAAAAAAATTCCAAAAGAAACGTATATCCTACCTTATAAATGTCAAATATTATTTCATAATAAAATACAATGCTGATTTTAAAATGTATGTTTAACAATAGCTCTGATGTAAGGATCTCGTAGGATATGAAGTAAATAAATACAATAACAGTGAATGATTAACAGTAGCAGATTCTTTAATCTAAACCAATATTGGTATTATTATAATTGGAATTGGAATGTTATTTTAGCGTCTGGACATGGGGAAACCTACTGACAGGATGTTTTCTTCTTTAATTTTTAAAATAGTTTTTAATATAAGTATAACAACCAAACAGTAATAGTTATCATAGAGGAACTATTTATACTTTATTGCAAGTGTAAGTGAATATAATAATTTGTAAGTTCTTTATGTTAATGAAATTCATAATTTGGAGCATGATATATTTCGTATTAAATAGCAATAAATTGTTAACTTGAAAGATTGATGTATCTTCATAGTTCATTTGTTTTGGTTTCAAACTAATATTGAATTACTGAACATTGCACATCTTATTATTTTATTTTATCAACTCATGGAATTAATTTCTTTTCAGACAAATCCAACTTCATCTCCAAATTTTAAGAAACAGAAATTAGAAATACTAAAAGAAGGTGGCTTAGAAGTTACTCCAATCACATCTATTTCTGCAGTAAATGGAGGCCCTTCAAAACCACCTCCTTCAGAAGAGGATCGACCCTCTGTGATCCGTCATGCAGTACCCCCTGAAAAAGGTCGTGGTAAGGTTTCTATCACAGTTACGCCTGATGTTAGTCACATGTTAGTAGCAAGCCCTGCAAAACCTCCTCAGCGCCATGCTTGGTCTCTAGGATCTCAGTCGGTTTATGGCAATCCAAAAGACATTGTTCATGGTGACGTGCGTGTAAACACGAGTGAAGTGTTGGATCTCAGAACAAAAGGAAATTCACGACCATCGTCTTCATATGGGTCTATTGGATCTAATCTAGAAATCACATTAGTTCCTGCAGCATCAAATAATAATGTTTTGCATCATAGACGGAAACGATCTCAACCTGAACAACCCATCCCTCAACGACTGAATCATCATGCCCCTCCTAGAACAACTCTCCCTCCACAAAAGTTAGTGCATCAACAAAGACCTGTTCATATATCCCAAAGACTGCCCAACCCTAGTGTTATACCAAACGGTCATTTACCACATCCAGGAAAAAATTCTGGTTTAATTATACCAAGTGTGTCGATTAGTGTGAATCAACAGCAACAAAATAATCAACAACATCAACAGAAGAGAGGACGACATAAAACTCCTTCTGTAAATCATTCGTATCCTAATTCCCAACTTTTCCCTGGCTATAAACCTCCAGCCACACCTTATCTGCCTATGGTTGACCCTGTGTACCTTTCTGCAGCTCTATACGGCGGATTATTTCCTCCTAATCTGTTTCCTTCACCTGCTTCACCAACTTCAACCCACCATCAGTTACAGTTGTACAAAGAACTTATTCATAGACATGTACCTGCATCGGCTCGTTCTTCCTTTCCAGATAATTTTCCTCGTTTAATTCAAGATGGTTCTACATCGATCACTCTAGTTGGCCAATCAACAACACCAACTTCTAAATGACATCATGCATCTTTAGAGAACAAAACATAACACCTGCTTAACTAGTGTGCCATATTACAGTATTTTTGTATCTTCCTTATCTACTATGATTTCAGAATTTGTGATAATATCCGTAATCTTTGAGTTGATATATTTGTTATTAATATGTACAGTACAAAATATTGTAGCAGAACTATTTTTATGTAAAAAACTTTGTGTTATTTTATTAAGGTACTAACTAAGTGGAACACTAAATGTTGCATTGCACACCACTTACGATTTTGTATTGTGAATAGTATATTGTATTTTTCATTCTTTTAAATTTACAAATTGTGTTGACTTAAAAACTATTTGTTTCATTGATCCAAAAATCTATAGTAACTTATATTTTTTGAATAATATTGACGTTCTATTTTTGGTCGTATTTAATTGTTGTTCAATAAGTCATGAATGAAAATTGTGCAAGTGGCTCTGCCACATGTTTGAATTACAGTTTCATAATTCAGCTTCAAATTGGCCATAAAACTGTTTAAAAGAAACATATTTAGTTAGTTTACTCAGTTTTAATTTTGAAGTACTTTTAATCTGAATATAATTCGGTACCATGAAATACAAATTCAACTATAAATAATATTAAAATTTATAGTCCTAGTGCAAAAATAATTCTCATATGAAAACTAAGATGACAAGTTTGGTTTATCTTATAGTTTCAGTAAACAATTATTTTCTATCTGTCTTTTTCAGAGATAAATGCAGACATTGTATTATTATATTTCACAAATGAAGATTTGTTTCTGTTGATTGTAATTATAATCTGTATTTCAAAAAGAAATCTATGTTATGCCTTATGGAATTTTTCATTCTGTTCTGTTCTGTGAGTTCTGTTCAATGAAGTTGTGTTTAATTAAAATCCTAATAATATTTTATCGTAAACAAACTAATGTTAGTGGGGCTGCATGGATACTTTAAAAAAATCTATTTTATTTTTCAAAACACATCTCCATGGTAAAAACAAAACTTACTTCATCATTATCACCATCTTCTATTTTAACATTTCTAATCAATAAAATATACTACATTTACTACGTTCACAATAAAAATAACTGGCCTTTGTATTTCTGGTATCGTTGGAAAATAGCTCATCCGGTTTTAATTATTTTGAACAATTTTACTAATTACTAGTTATAAAGTTAAAATTAAATAAATAGATTTGGTTTAGCTGCATATTGAGAAATGTGACAGTTTATTAGTCAGATTAAACATACAAATATTTAAAAATTTAGCCTCCTAAATTATAACATTATCTTAATTTGATTCCATGAGTTAACCATTATGGCTTAAATAAATATTATGTTGTAATGTGGAGAAAATGGTAAATTCAAAACCGATATTTTCAATAAAATTGATGCCATTTATTCTAAAAACTAAATCAAAACTCTCTTAGCTTATCTCGAACAGTTATACTAAATTTTGTTGAAATCAGATGATTAGTTTAATAGGAAATAAATTATATTTATGACGTTAAATTCAAGAAAAAATATGTAATGTATGCAATTTATAATAACTGAATTTAGTCCAACACAAAAATCCTTCTAAAATATAAATTCTAAGTTCTATTAAAAGAGAGTTATTTTCGAAAGAGTTGTAAGTTCTAGCCTTACTTGCATTATTTATGATAAATATTTCACTTTCATTGAGGGCTTGACTGAGATTACTTTAAATAAGTACCGTAAAAATATACAGACACAAAAATTGGTGTAGAAATGAAATAGCAGATAAAAAACTTCGAAAGTATATTTTTTTACAAATAATTATAATTGTGAGTCGTAATATAATAATAAACTATTTTTGTATAAATAGGTTGAAATTAATTTGTGTATTTAACAATAAATATTATGCTATTATTTAAAATATCTGGTTTAAATATAAATTATTATGGCTGGTAAATATTACAGTATATTGTCAGTACATGTTTGTTAAAAAAACAAAAATACTGTATTTAGTAGAAATTGACATGCTTTAAATATTTAAACAATAATTCCCTTTGTTTAAACTATAGAAGAGAATTCAACATTTAGGCCATTTAATTGTAATTAGTTTTAAAAAATTGACACCAATTTGTAAAAAAAAAAACAGTTCACATAGACCACAATGTTTTTGTTACTTTGTTTTGTTTACACAGTTTATTGTGATTTTTCATGTATACACAATTTTTATATAAATATTAAGCGTATAAATATTTATATTTTGTGTGTAAAATGATGTAAACTTTTAGGTAGATTCAAATTTATGTACCTATATCTTTTACTTTTATAATAAAGACAACTTTTATTATATTGTTTTTCTATATAATAAATACCTTAATGAAAATGTTCTTCCTTATTACTCACATATAAATAAACTTATGCACAATGATAAATCAAAAAATTATTATGAATAGCCTGGGAGAAGGCGTGTGGAATAATTGTAATACAGTAAAACCTGTCTAAAACGGAACATGGTCGTTCCAGTATTCTTTTTCCTTTTTGGGAGGTTTCCGTTTTATAGTGGTTCTTAATTTTTTTTTTTAATACTGTACATACTGTATAGTCTAGCTTACTGTATTTGTTTTGTCACAAGAACAAGAAGAAGGAAATATGTACATACTGTAGTTAAAATAAACTTAATACAGTACGTGAAAACTAGATTTATTTTTTAAATCATCTTACATGTAATCCATTCTCTTTTCTAGTTTTTTTGTCCAAACATTTCTTTTAAAGTACACTGTCGCGATGTTTTAACAACAGACCACCGAATGATCCCTTTGGCATCTTGGATTTTTAAGAACCGCAAATTCCTGAAGGTCATTCACGCAAGTTAGCACTTCTCCAAAAGTGTGAATTTGCAATTCCCTTTCATCTCCGTTTCTTCTGTCACTTCCTTTGCGCTATTTTCGAGAGCAATATCGGACGCACTTTTGATGTCTTCTGATGTCAAAAGTTTGTCGTCAAAATTTACGATGACTTCTTATTGAACAAGTAGCATTCCTTGTACACAGAGTTCGGAAATGTCCCTTAAATTATCCACTTCAGTGTCATAATTAGCCAATGATACTTGAGCAGGGTAACCAGCTTTAAAATAAACACTTTCACAGTTTCTGGAAGAATTCTTTTTGTGGCCTGGTGTATCCAGTTAACCATATCAGATTTATCAAAAAAAATTTTTTTTTCATGTACTTCAATAACAACTCTTATTTTATCTTCCAGCGTAAGCGTTTTATATTTGATGACATTACAAATCACTGTACTGTATGTACACACTATCACAAAAATACGTAAAAAACTAATTTAAAAAAGTAACTAAATTACAATAAGTACTGTATGTATAAGTACTACAGTATAAAAACTATTTTTTTAATGGTTCTAAATTTAGTTTACACTTTCGAAAATGTAAGTTATTGTATGTCGGGCAGTAGGCACAAAACTGAGAATAGTGAGACTAATGTACACTGTAGTGTAGACTAATGTACACATGTACCGTATACAGTACAAAACAATTCTGTTATGCAATACCCTAATTCTCAGAACAAACGGGACTTATAGCGGCAGAAAGTAAAGTAATGTAAAGAAGGATGGGGCGAGGGGTTATGATTCCTAGAAACTGCCTCATTAGTGCATGTAGCTGCTGAGTTTCATCAAAGCTGTGATTGTTTGAAGTATACAGAAGTAATGTCGTGGCGGTGGTGCTCTTTGACATCTGACTCTCTTCTCAAGTTCAGTGCATAAAAGATGAAAAACGTCCTTGAAAGTTTTGTATTTGAGCTGAGTAGCGCCAAAGCGGTGATTGTTTGATCTGTACAGAAGTAATGACGTGGTTATACGCGGCACTTTCCCACAACGCATTTACAGCTTATAAAGGGGACTATCTGTACCCAACAAAATTTCTGTTTCCGCGTTAGACAGTTTTTTTATTAAATTACATTGGTGTACGCAATTTATTTTCCGATTACCCAGGTTTCCGTTTTAGAAAGGGTCTGTTTTAGGCAGGTTTTACTGTAACTATAATAATAAGAAACTATGCTGTCACAGAAACACCTTAGAGTTGGTTATTTGCAGAAGGAAATGGAGTGGAACAGCCAGCTTACCTTACTTTTACTCTGCTTGGAAAAATATTCACTGATCAGATTAGATCGTATAAAAAAAGATACATTTCTCTATACTTTTATATTAAAATTTCGCTGAAATATCTAAAATTATTTATATATTTTATTTATTATTTTATTATATCTTTAATATACTTAACCTTTGTATTAAGTATTAAGCTATTTTAATCAGTGAACTAATCCTAATAAAGCGTAGTATAGATAAGTTAAGTTGCCTGGT
The DNA here is from genome assembly GCA_963513935.1 of Aphrophora alni. Classification (NCBI taxonomy): domain Eukaryota; kingdom Metazoa; phylum Arthropoda; class Insecta; order Hemiptera; family Aphrophoridae; genus Aphrophora; species Aphrophora alni. The sequence goes on from OY740768.1 coordinate 46,660,619, forward strand.
ATGGTCTTTCTCATTCTGCCAATTATATTATATAAAATTAAACCCACTGATTTATCACGAAATCTCTGGATACCAGAAGCCTAGAGCTATGAATTTCTTAACATGGTTTGGGGTAGGTCTGTAGATGCATACTGAGGGTTTTGAAAATTTTCCACTCTGAGGGTAATTTTATCCCTAAAGCATATCTCTGGATTCAAGAAGTTTAGAGTTATGAAACTTTTAACTTGGTTTGGGATAGGCCTATGGACGCGTCTTAGGCTTGTGTTAAAAATCTTGAATCTCAAATATCCGTATGCGAAGCTGCTGGTAACAGCTAGTAACAATAATAATTGTTCTTCGAATTGAAGAAAAATTATAATATGTAGAGTCTGCTTTATATGAAGCATTATTGGTTGGACTCAATTTGAATTTGTTCACAGATAGTATGAATTACATAAGTAAATGAACTAGTGGCATTGAAAATTTTGACAGAGATGGGTTTTGGCCAAATGAGATGCATAATTGTAGTTAAAACATAGTTCTTGTATGTATTTGAGATATAAGGTTATTAAAATATTGATTGGACATTGTTAGGAATAATAATTGCAAAGGTTCTGCAGGAGTGAAATGAAAACCGAATTGACACCAACGCAACATCAGGGCACGGGAAATTTGTAAATTTATGGCACCATTGCGAAGTATCTGTTGCACAATGACCTAGTTTCATTTCCAAGGGTGGGAAAACTTGAAGTAGACATTAGGCTAGACTACTACTATGCATGCAAGTAAATTTCTGCTGCTCTTATCAGTTGACATCCTCTATTGAAAGTGTTGTTTGTTTATATTTTCAATTCATTATGTATTCTGTGCTTTTGACCTTCACATTTGCTTAGTTTACACATATCCTATCCTACACTAGACCACTGCTCTGGGCTTGGAGCTTCTTTGCATTGTAGACTTTGTTGACTTCAAGTAACCTATACATCCGAATATCTAAAATTGATTAACACGCTATGAATATTATATATTTTTTAAATTATTTCGTTCTCTTCCATTTTATGAAACCAGTTTTGACACAGTAATTTTTTTATCTATACCATGATATAATTTGTTTTAATTCCATCTTTAATATTGGGAATGGAGTTAGAGACAGCAACATCGATGAGACCCGTTTCTCACTCTCCATTGGATAGATCAACTGGTGGAAAGAAATGACTCTAAACTATAGAACTATTTCCGTTTAAAACAATACTCATGATAGTAGAAACTTTAAGCACAAATATCAACAGATGACTGAGTTGTCACTTGTAAATATAGTGAACATAGTGGTAGGGGATCCAAAATATCTAATCAGTTTGATTGGATGTCTAAGATTTGCGAAACTGTCATACTACTCCACATTTTCACTACTCTTTTTAAAACACTCCCAATTTGCAGCTTCACTCTTGTTACTATCGAGGCTTACAATAGCAGATTCATTTTTCAATGGTCCTGTCGGGGGAAGGTTAGCCCTCATATAAACCCCTCTGAAATACGATATCCTCAGTTTCATGGCATATTTTGAGGTTATGTTTGACACCCTTAACTACCTAATAACTTTTTTAATTTCGCAGGATAGGTAGAAAATCTTCAAAAGACAAAGGGAGAAATCTGCTCTTCCCAGTAGTATGAGATTCTTTCTCACTAAAAACCACCTTCCTACCTGTTAGTACCCCTATCGTGTGGGACAAGGAAACAGGAAAGGTTTTCTATGTACCAAGCTGAGAAGCTCATTCCATGGGCATATTGAGATTGTAAATGTGGAAGAAAGCAGAACGTTATGTATCCGTGCGAAGGGCGAGGTAAAGGCCTGACTTGACAGAGTCCAGTCAGGTAAAACCTTGTGACAGATCATGCAGGAGCCCAGATTTGGTAGATGTGGCATGCAAGGTGAAGGATGGGAGTTACCTTACAATTGGAGGAGCTACAAGCTACATCATCTTCTGCTGCCTACTCGATACGGAAATAAGCGTGCAAGATTAGACTGCATGCAACTGCAACCTGGTGGTGACAGCTTGGCTCATGCTGCTGAAGTGCACTTTTTGGTCTGAAACAGAGCTAGAAAGCAAATAGGTGAAATTTGGGTATGTAGTAGGCTATGCATGGCTTTATGGGCCCAAATGAGAGATCAAGGTTGGTCATGTGAATAAAGACAGCGGCCATCTGTGTTTGTCAAATGTTGTGTCATATCTACCTAGTGAAGAGATTAGTGTTGATGTTGGGTGTGCATGGGCCCCCTTGTAGAGATTAGCTGATAATCATTGAATGTGTTGTTTGATGAACGGCACATTTAAGTCTTTATGTAAGGTCCTAACTCTGGTGCACATTGGTGCTTTAGTGATTATTCTCAAAACCTTGTATTGGAATATCTGTAGCCTGCGCATGTGTGTGTCCCCAGACGGGCATTGACGCTTCTAAGTACAGATAAATAGATTGTGGTGGCTGTTCTCAATTCAAGAGAACTTGTTTTATTGAGCAATGGATATATTTGTGACAGTGTCATGATTGCTCTTTTAATTGTCAGATATGTGGGCGGACCCCGAGGTACTTAATCTGACCCTGCCAGTGTATGTCTTCGTTGAATAAGCGTAAGGGCGTATTAATGGTGTGTGAGTTTCTTTTAGATAGCAAAAGCGCCTGGCACTTGGACACATTTACCTTTACTCTCCAGAATCAGCCATGGATCTAAATTGTTTAGTGAAGTTTGTAACCTACTGTAGATCATACATAGTTGTCATCAGCATATATAGCCATATTGGTGTTATCAAGTGTTGGAATGTCGTTGATGTAGATATTGAACAATACAGGCCCGATGAGCGAATCTTGAGGCACGCCAGCTTGTATTATCCTCTGTGTGGATGTTGTTAGGTCTACATTAACCCTGAACCTGCGGTCTGCTAGGTAAGACCTAATGAGGTGTATCAGCCTAAGGTTTTATTGCCTAAGTTTGTCTATGAGACCACTGTGGCAAACCCTATCAAAGGCCTTTTCAATGTCCAGGAAGACTCACCCGGTCGATTGATTATCATTGAAACCTCTGGTAACGTATTCAACAACTCTCAGCAGTTGAAGTGTTGTGGAGTGATTGGTTCTGAAACCGAATTGCTTCGGCCTCAAGATGTTGTGTGTGTGTGTGTGTGTGTGTGTGTATGTTTGTTGATATGTTTGAGCAGGATCTTCTCAAAGACCTTGCTCATTGTATTCAGCAAGCTAATGGGCCTGTAGGATTCGGGTCTATGCTTGTCCTTCCCCGGCTTGGGATAAACTAATATTTTAGCTTCTTTCGAAGCAGCAGGGAAATGTTGAGTGCGGGGAATTGCATTACATATGTTTGTAAAGAACCTGAGCACTTTCTCCGGTAAGTTTATGAGGGTTGTATTTCCAATAGTGTCTGGCCCAGGAGCTTTCGTGGCCTTTGTGTGTGAAATCACCCACTTAATTTCTGTGAGGGTTGTTTTGTGTATCGAGTGTTGGTGAGGAGAGTAGGCGAATTGTAAAGTGTTGTTTTCAACCGTGTCAGTGAAAACTGGGTCATTGGGCTGAGTATTTGGTTGAAACGCTTGTTCCAGGGTGTCTACAAATAGATTTACCTTATCATCTGGGTCCCTCACCTGTCCATAAGGGCCTATTAGTGGGGGATAGCACATAGGTGCTCGTGTAAAGTGTTTTACAAGTGGCCATACGGGTTTCTCACTGACATCTAGGCTGACCAATTCAGCTTGGAAGCCTTCAGCTCGAAATTCAGTTAGTTCTATCTTAATTCGTCTCTTAAGACGGTTTAGTTGTGTATGTGGTGTACATCTATTTATTCCCTGCTGTAATGCCCTTCTTAGCCTATTGCGGCACTTGATCAGCGCAAGTATGTGTCGTGGTATGAACGTGTGGTGCTGAGACTGGCATTTAATAGGGACAGCGGCTTTCTTCGCGTCCTGTATGGTTGTCGTTAGTTTATAAACAGCATTGTCAATGTCCTGAGGAGACAGAACCTCACCAGAGTTAGGTAACAAGCCATCCAGTTGCTGACGGAACATCTCCCAATCAGCAAGTCTGTAGTTCAGCACCTCTCTCAGCTCGTTGCTAATAGGATTGCCAGCAACCGCCATTATGACAGGATAGTGATCTCAATTCAGATCCCTATCTACATGCAGCTGTGGTGATACCGTCAAACCCTTAGCAACAGCCAAGTCAAGGATGTCCTCTGTGTTGTGAGTGCTAAGGTGTGTTGGTTCAGTGGGAGCCAGTAGTATAGCATTGTTTGATTCGATGTAGCGATAAAGGATTCCCCCACTTGAATTTGTATGTCTGCAGCCCCAGCGTGTGTGTTTTGAATTTAAGTCCCCGGCAATTACAACTCTGTTAGAAGTTAACAGGAGTTTATCTATATCACAGGTGTCAATATTACCCGGGGGATTGTACGCTGAAATGAGTGTAGTGTGGCTGCCATTGAGCTCAAGCTTGCTAGCCGTAGCTTCAATGAATGTTAGTGTGGGCAACAAAATTTCAACATGTTTTATATGCTTATGTATTATTACAACCGTACCACTTCCGGCCTGTTTGTTCTGTCGGTGGGGTATATTAAAAAAATTGTAAGAGTAAATTTATTGTGTGGCTTTGAGTGTGTTTCTGAAATTAAAGCTATAGTTATTTCTTTGCATATAGCGAAGAAATTCTAATTTTTTAATTTTTAATGCCTTGAGCGTTCCAAAAACGTATAGGTACGTAGTCTATTGTCCATTATTATTTATGGATTTAATGGTGTTGAGAAGGGAGGTCAGGAAGGACGAAAAGGTAGTATTACTTAATTATATCCATTTTAGAAGAAAATAAATAATTCAAGTCAAGTAAGTGCTGGACTCTATATTCACACTGCTATATTAGCCTAAACTCTAATCTAGAAATTAGAAAAATGAAATAACTCTAATAATCAAAATTATAAAATCATAACTTTTGTTTCTAAATGAATTTCATTAAAACTATTTTCTCATTTGTATTTTATTAGGCTAGTTTCATATTTGTCAATCAAATAATAGCCAGTATATTAAAAAACCAAAAATAAAAAAAAAGTTTTAAAATTTCAACATTTTGTGACTGTTTATTTCTTATAAAATGTTGTTTTAGAATCAAATTTCATTCTCTACAACACGTATATTAACAACTAATTAGTATAAAAATAATAATATGATAAATAACATATAAATAAAGTAACAAATTAATAACATAACTATAAACTTAGTATACATATTTAAACTTTAATAATAATAAACCAATTGTAAACAACTCTAAGTATCTAATAAAACAAAACGTTAAATTAATTCCAATTAAATATAAATAAATGTTATCCTCAAATATTTGTATTTTCTTATAACAAAAATTACCGTTACTAGTTGTTAAACATAAACTAGTTAAAAAAAAGTTAAAAACCAACTCCTAAGTAATTAATAAAATAAAACGTTACTGTAATTACAATTAAATTAAATATAAGTAAATGTTACCCTCTAATATCGGCATTGTCTTATAACAATTACTATTGTTAGTAGTTAATAATAAACTACTTTAAAATTTTAAAACCAACTTTAAGTATTCAATAAAACAAAACCCTAAATTAATTACAATTATTAATATACAAAAATTTTGCCCTCAAATATTTGCATTGTCTTATAACAATACTGTTATTAGTTGTTAATAAATTAGTTAAAAAAAAATAACTGTACGCTTGTCACACAGTACAGTACTCAGTACTGTACATACTGTATTACAGTAAACTGCTGTGGTATGTTTTACAGTAAACTGCTTCGCGGAGCCTAGAAGCGAAAATAAATGGTATTAATCATTACTAGAGGCTTATTAAATATTTTAAAACTAGTGTTAATTTTAAAGACAGTGGTTATTTGTGTGTTATAAGTATTTAAATTGTTATAATGATTATCGTGTAAAGTTATTAGAGTTTCAATTTTTAAAGCCACTTCCATTTGCTTCTTGCTAGAGTAGATTTGATGTAGATGCATTAATTAAGTACTCAGTGCAAACTGAAAAGCGAGGGAAAACTAAAATAAACATGGCGGTTGAGTCTTGTGTGTTGTTGAATGACTTCGTTGTGTTCATTGGATTTAAACTTAGAAATTAATTCACTATTTATCATTAATTAAGAAAATCAAATCATTACGCTTCTTATTTTTTATGCAACTTAATATAGAATTACCATGATAACAAGAGATTCATTAAAAGACCATTTTGAGGACTTGGGAATTGAAGTAACTGACCAGGTTTTGGATAAATGTAAGTAATATGGGCTGTTTAATTCTCCATAATTAGATTTTTATTTAGTTATAACGCAATATTAAAAGATTATAAAAACAATTCGTTATTTCAACATTATAACAGTAGATCAAATAATGATTTATTTTTTAGGTTGTACTGTTGTAGGTTAGGCTTGTTCATTATGATGATCTCATAGAGTAAGTAAAATTTGGAATATGTACTAAGTACAATTAGGAATAGGTGGTTTTTTGTTTCTCTCAAAGCAATATCGATATTTTAGCTTATAAGTTAGATAGTCATTTATTAGAAATTCAAATCACAATAAGCCTATTTTCACTTTTGCCATGGGCTTAATCATATGCATTATACCTGTCTAGATTGTTTTTATTTCTAGTCGTGACTAGAATAGTTATGGCTCCAAAGTATTTTGGGTAAAAATGCAGGAGACATGTCTGATCGATTTTAAGTGCGAAATCTCCGCATTTCGTCTTCAAAATTGTGTTATTTCCTATACTTTTGAACAATTCTGAACGAAACTAGTGGTTTTTTATTTCTCTTAATTCATTATATACTTCACAATCTTAGACATTGTAAATTTGTTACATATTTTATCATGTAGCCATATTGAATTCACTTGTGAGCCATATGCGCACTTCATTCACTAATACAGGTTGATAATACTAGGCCTCTTATGATATAAGATTCATGGTGACTTGATCTCTGAAACCCAGACCTAGTACAAGAACTATTAGTCAAGTGAGGTATATATATATTATATACAGGACCTTCTTTGCCCTGTAGTTCTTTAATTACATACCTTGCCTGACCTTGTTCCACGACATGATTGATACTAAATGACACATAGTGAATGATACGTTGTTTGACAGTTCTTCAAACAGAACTATTTTCTGCTCGGAATAAAAAAATCAATAGATTTATTTTAAATGATGAAAAATGTGTCAAAATAACCTCAAAATACTATAAAACAGTCTTTTTAAATCGCTATTTTCGGACAGAAATAATGAATTGGGAAATATAAAAAGTGACTAGTTTTGTTCAGAATAATCGAATGTATCAAAAAACACAATTTTATAGGCGAAATGCTGAGATTTCGCAATTGAAATCGATCGGACATGTCTCCTGCATATTTATTTACCATATTTTGTTTACAACGTAATTGTTAAGGAGAGGCTTGACTAACATTTTCCTTATTAAAACTATTATTGCTTTTATAATAAATGTTTTCATGATAGTACCCTATATCCTACATGTTAAAGGAAACAGGTAATTATGCATTGAAGCTCACCCTATTTTGTAGTCCCTTAAAACAATGCAGATTTCAACTATTTACCTTGTTTGAGATTAATCAGATATATTTTAATAACACGAAACAATTTTGAAGCACTGAATAATGAAAAATTCATTAATATTTAAGAAACTGACATTTTTTGACACAAGGAATTAAGGGTTGTATGGGTTATTACGAATGCGTACAATGAGAATGTGAGTCAAGTTTGTGACTGCATTACGAGCCTATCTTTACAAAGGTCTGGGAAGATAATTGAATCAGGTTTTTTTAAAAGGGCGTATGTGACAAAAAGTAAATTTTCGGGAATCTAAAAAAAACCTTCCAAAAGCAGTATTATTAACTTTTTTTGTTGCAGTCAGTATTTTTAGTAAAAGACTGTTTACTTTACCTGTTCAACAGTAAAATTTTTATTTAAAAAAAAAATTTGTGGGAATTGTGGGTAGTCTAAAATTTAAAACATACGCCCTTTTAAAAAAAACCAAGTTGAAACGGGTTGAAATGAAATATAAATAGTAAATTTAAGCAATTTAATTATTGAAATAATTTTGTAAATACTCAAAATAAGTGAAAGAGTAGTAATACTGTTATAAAACAATTCAAACAATACATTGGTATGGCTTTATAATAGCTAAAAATTCAATACAGAGTTAGTTTTTCAGTGCAGTTCGTCTTCAAAGTCACTGTCACCTTGGCATCGACCTGGCAAGTCACTGGTTGGTCATTGAAATATGTCTTGGTAGTACATGTCATACTCATAGGGAATATAATTTCTTAGCTTGATGAGATCATCTCTTTTAGCCTGTTTCAGAGGTACTTTCCCTGTTGGATATGGTTTCGCATGCGGAGGTGGTACTGTGCCATGAGTCTTGGCGATAAAAAAATGTGTGGCGAATAAGGCCATTGACTGATGTGAAAGGCTTAATATAGCCATTTTCCTTGCTTTCATATACAAAATGAAAGAGTTTGTTAATGGAAAAGTGCACTTTTTGATCCTGTCGATACTTCTTTCCTCTAGTCTCAGCTGATATGCAGTTTATTTTATAAAATGTTGGGAGTGCCAATTTTTAAAATCTAAGATACCTGAACCATCTACTTCTTGCACTTCAAATTTTCCAGGCACAGCACTACCTATTATTACCTCTGAAATTTCATGAACAGTGAACAATCGATCATGTTTACGAAGGGCTCTGGATATGGTGCCGAAATCTCGGTCACAAGGCAAAAAACTATCACCATGCACCAGGAAAAACTGTTCTACCTTTTCGAACCTGCCACTGTCAGTTAAAAAAGGCAATATCATGAGAGACACTAGTTCTTATTTTGTCCGCTACAATTGTCACAAAACAGTCTTAGCTTCTTGTATGATGAAGGGACATTAGAAAGGTACTTCGTCCATTGTAAGTTTTTTTAGTTAACAACTCTAATTAAACCAATACAACACACATATACACTAGGATTCAACAACACAACACTGAAGTTTGGTGGTTATGTCCAAGTCAATAAAACAACAGCTGACTGCACATCACACCAACTCTGAGCTAGAGATTTTTTTTAGAAAGGCGTATGTGGAGCACACACGCCCTTTTAAATGAAACCAGAAATTTCAAGTATGATTTTACCATGGAAACAATGACTGTACAGATGCCCTTTTAAAAGAATCTGAAAGATCTATCCTTCAGGAATGTAAAACATAAAAAAAATGAAAATGTCAAAAAATGGCTCATACGCTCTTTTAAAAAAACCGATTCAATTATAAATATATATATTTATATATAGTTACCTTCCCAGACCTCTGTCCTTTAATTTACACGCCATGATTCACACTACCGTAACATATAATATAAACATAGACTGGTAATGCAGTCACATACTTGACTTGTGTTATCATTGTATACATTCGTAATAACCCAAACAAGCCTTAATTCCTTGTATAAAAAATTGTAAGTTTCTTTAATATTAATAGATTTTGAGACTTGAAAATTGTTTCACGTTGTTAAAAAATATGAGATTAATGAAAAACAAGGTAAAATAGTTTTTTTGCATAGTTTTTGACAACTAAAAAATAGGGTTTGATTCAATGTATACATTCAACCGGGAAACATGTTTGAAAGGTTAAATTTACCATTAATTTTAATATATATTTTTGTTTACCAAAAACTCTGTGAATAGGTTAAATAATAATTATTTACAAAGATTGATACAGGTATTTTTGGTGATTTTTAAAAATCAATGTCCTCCTAGGCTATATACCTTATTTCTCGAGAAAAATATTGTATTCAGTTATGTAATATTCAGTTATAATAAGGCCATATTATATGATTTGTAGCCTTAGTTGTTTCTAAGTTAACACAGTTTTTCTTTAATTAACAATGTAATCATTTGAAAGTGCAATATATCATTTTGTATAGAGGGCTAATAATAATCGAGATTTAGCCTATATAAGTTATGAAACAATTATTTTGAGATTATGAGAGGAAAGATTATAATTACTATCTCACTTAATGCTTAATTGTAGGCCAATTCCATATACTTAATTTCTAGATATTTGTAACTCTATTAAATATTTAGGCCTACTCTTCACATATACTTTTTGAAATATTGTGTTTATCACAAAATATCGTGATTACTTGTTAATTTGATTTTTGTATTTTTTTATAAAATATGAACTTAAATGTTGGACTACCTCTATATAGTAGGCTATACGACAAGTTCCACATGTTTTTGTTCATATTTAATTCATAAATATTACAGTTATTTGCATATACATATTGTGTTTAAATAATGTTATTGGTATTAATTTCAGATGCATGATGATGGTTGGAAAACTGTGACTAGGGTTAAATTGATTCAACTGTTGTAATAAAATTAAAAAATATGGTATTTCTATTATTTGGAACTTTTTTAGCATGAGATTGGAAATAATAACAATAAAAACGAAATCTCTAATAAGTAGGCCTACACAACTTATTTTAAAAAAGGAGTCAAAAGTAGTGGTTGAATTTCGAAATTTGCAGACCAGCATTATAAATTTGAATTATTTTTATTTGTAGTCATAAAGCCACTCCAAAAAATAAGTGGACTATAGGGTTTATTTTTACAAGCTACACAACAGATATTTGTAGGTAAAGTCTAGTGATGATGACCACAATGGTTTTTCAATATTAAAAAGCAAGTATAGGCCTGGAGCCTTATTTATAAATATTAGGGTACAAATAATCTTTTTTCAGTCAAAGGAACTAGGTCTAATAATGTCAATAATAGCTATTTATGTAACAAGACTATTATTACCGAACGAGTGGGAATGTTGCATTCAAAATTTTACGTACAGCCACCCTACGACTACACATAATAACTAGAAACCACTAATAATTAATGATTATTTTATTACATTAACTGAAATTGAGAAACCATGACAAAGCATAGTAATTTAACTTCTTGGAAAAAAAAAGTTATATCTATATTAAGTAAATGTTGAAGACACAATTTTTAAATATACCTAAGTTATACATCGGCAGTTGAAAAGGTATTGGAGGTATTTACATCGTTTTGGCCTAACCTTGTATTTTCTGTAATGTTTAACTCCATAATTACTTCTACATCATCACTTTTAGGCAGATTTTTATAGCTTGTGGATGCTTGTGCGTTTAGGCCTACTTTTGTGTTTTAAGTGGTATTCTTTCCTAGGATTTTAATTGCAATTTTCCTTTTGTTTTGTAAGGAATTTTCAAAATATCTCTCTGCTACAGTACTGGACTTCCAGTCTCCATGTAGTTTGATGGTTAGAATGTCAGTATCTTTATCTGTTAGTAAAGACGTGGAGACCGTCTCAAGCAATGACCAGTGTATTGTTCAGTATTCTGGAGCTTTAGAAACATGGCAATTTGTTTAGCCAAAGATCCAAATTTGTTGATTCCTACAACCTGCTTTGTACACTTAGAGCATTTCTGTAGTTTAGGAAAAATTTGTCATGACCAACACTTTTGGGACAAAAGCTGAAAATTTTTTTTATCGAGTTAACCAGATTTACGCCAGGAATATTTCCTGCAGTCACAACAATTCACTGTGAAACGTTGGTATGTTGGATGTGGATGGTATGTGGATTTGGATATAATTATTCTCAAATTGTACATTACCAACAGTTATATTGGCCAATTCTTGTTTTCGGCAAGCTCCTGCCACTCTAATAATCATAGCAACTTTCATGAATAGGTATTTCTCATCACTAGCTTCAGTAAGAATTTAGTGATATCAGTTTTTGTTAAAATATTTGATTTTTTGGATTTATAACCTTCCGACTTTCTTTAAATAAAGGCTATAAGATTGGTATACTTGCTAATGTCTATGTTTCTTTTCAGATACATTAGCCTAACCTAACCTAATCATTGAATAATATGCCAACAAACTAGATGGCTTGTACTGTTTAAATAGTTCGTTAAAGTATGCTACCAATACCTTTTTGTTTGTATACCTTTTCGTAGTGTTTTCTGTTCCCATTGTCTTGCACCAATCCTCACATTTGGTAAAAGTAGTATCATATCTTTCTTTAGATTTTTCTGGTAATAGCATAGACAGCTTCATTAGCTCCTTCCTCAATATTTGTTAGCAAACTGTCTAATTCTGACATTATAACAACACTTTATAATCTTGCGGAATTTTTTTTTTAAATAGTGAGGTTACAAAAAAGAAATCATTGTTTATATAAAAAACAACAAACCTGTAACAATCAGCTAATTTTGAAGCTACACTGTCTTATGCAAACTGTTAGGTAATGGTAACGCTATGTGTCATTACTTCATAGTTTCGTATAAAATAAGTCCTTGCATAACAGTTTAGATAGGGAAGTTTAACATGTGGCCATATTTAAAATAATATTTCGCAATCAACTGATAATTTTAAAACTATTTTAAAATGAGTAATTATGATGAAAGATATTATTGATCTCATCTTTTAAATCTATATAGGTAGGCTATTGGTTTTATTGCAGATTAGGCTTTCAGTGTTATTGTACAAAAGAATAAAGTGGGAGTTTCAATTAATTATAAACAATATGATTTTTTTTTAAGAAATGATTTTAGTTGTGGAGTTTACAGTTTTGCAGTCATCTTGACCTAATGATATACCATTATTAAAGATAAATGAACAATCTACTACAAATAAGATATACACTTATACAGTAGGTAAATTAGTAGAAATTTAGAACTTGGGTAATGATAGAATTTGGTAATGGGCTGAATGATATTGTCGAAACCATAGAATGTCAAAAATCTAATGTAATAACACATTCAAATTTTGGGGACATTGAGAATTTTAGGGTGGGAAGAACTATGTTTTACAGTATCAATTTAAGGGATATGTGAAATATGGAGTTTTTTGGTGGTTTTGCCATATTCTGTGACAGGTAAATGTGGAATTGAGACAGTACTACTCTTGTATAAAAATAGCGTGTTGTAGACATCTCTACAATAGATAAATTGTGATGGTGTTAAACTAACTGAATGGTATTGTCAAATCCATAGAATACAGTATGACATTTACAACTTACATGAATAGGCTACTTCATATCTTAATCTAGGACAAGTTAGGTTGGGTGCAATAGATAATTTAAAATTTATAGCCTATGTTATATTTTTAAAATATTGATTTTTACGATTTTATTGACTGTGTGTTGGAACTAGAAATGATTTTACAATGAAAGTTGTAATTTTATCGAGACAGTGTTTCTTTTTTGTTATTATGCCAGACGAATAGTTTTATGTCATATTGATATTTTTATTAGCCTTAGTTATGACTTGAAATGGTTGTGAACATTATTTACACCGAGTTAAGTTATTTTGTTAGTATTTAAGTTACGAAATGTATTGCCACGGTATTGCTATGTATTCAAAATATTTTTCTTCCTTTTAATTTCTTACATATACCTAGTATGGTATTAGAGAATGTTATGTGATGCGTCAAAAAATTGATGTTGAGTTTTTACGGATATATCTGTTTTGAGGTTCCTTAAGTCCAAAAAAGTGGTTTTTAGAATGTTTGTCTGTTGTGTTCTACAGCCTAAAATTATGTACTGATATTAATCAAATGTAGTATAGGATCATCCAAATACTGGTTCATGTGTAGTTATTGGTAAACAATTGGCTATAGGGTTGTTATAAAATATGTAATTTCTCAAAATAATCTCTACCAATTTCATTCAAGTTTTAGTGTAAAAAGAAAATTAATGACCCAAATCCTTAAGTGCAATATCATAAGTAAAAAATATACGGTTTAGATGTAAAGATGTTAGGTAAACAAAAAATTCAGCTTCTGAATTAATTTGGATGTGCCTGAACGAAGAAGCTTGTTTGGTTTTTGACTTCTTACACAGGGTACTCAAAAGCTCCTGCTGAGGGCAATTTTGGGAGAGCTTTGATTTTAATTATTTAAAGGAGAATTGTTTTTAGGTAATAATGGGACACTGTGGTTTTAGAAAGCATATACCCATGCTAGGAGACCCTCTGTGTAGACTATGCAGGTTAGACAATGAAACTAACAGTCATAATATAATCTTCGATTGTGGGGGTCTAGCTGTTAGGTTAAAGTCGTTTGGAGTCGTTCTGCAGACTACCCGTATGATGACCTGGTTAGTGGTTTATCATAAGGAGGCTAATACAATTACTTTACAAATTAGGTAGGTCCTTAAATAAATAGTACAAATCCCAATATGGAGCATTTAGAAACACCATTTCTCCTACACATACAAAAACTATTAGGCTATAATATTTATCGTGGTCATTTTCCGGCAAATCAATGGAAATTGAGTGTTTGAACTTGATCAAACATCTTTGGAGCATGCATACAAATGTCTATATTACATTTTATAAAAGTAAAATAGGATAATATTTGGCATAGATGTGTTAAATTTAATCAAATATAACTGGATTTAGACAATAAATATTTACTTGTGTATACATTTTCTATGATGAATAAAATTCTGCTAACTTTATTTTATACTTGCATTGTGTAATTAATTTGTTACACAATGATTTGCCTAGTAAAATTAAATGTTTTATAAATAATTGATTATTTTGAGCTATTCAATTAATATTTGGTGTTTAAGATGGTTAGCCTAGATTTTAAAATCATATACCCCTACTATATTAAAATTATGCTGTACAGTTATCCCATTTCACTTAAAATGGAAAGTAAATAAAACCATTTTGGTCATATTAGCTAAGTAAGCCTCTTTCTATAACTACCAGTGTAATATTATATGTATTTTATTATCATATTGTCTTTTCCGTTGACCATGTGTAAATATATAAGTTAAAATAATGTTAGTTTGACGAAAGTTTCAACAATACTGCTTAGAATTACCATTTGGGAGATAGGTGAAGGGGTGGGAGGCGGAATAAACATTGTGGCAGACTTGTACCAAATGTTTGATCATTATCACATCCAAACATGGCTATATATCAACTTTTTCGATCGGCAAGGTTTTGGTAAATGAAACTACAGTAGTAGGAATAATGAAACTATGCCTTAGTTGAAGATATAAAACTTGATATAAAAAAATAAGTTGACAAAAAAAATTCTTGTGAGTGTTATGTAATTCAGTTATTAGAGAAATATAATCCATTAACAATATACAGTACCATATTTGCTATTTATTTATTGGTTATTTTACGAACTTACATTAATTTATTTTTATGAAAGGGTAGGTTTAACCAATTAGATTAAATTTGTTTACAGTTGAATCAAATTTTTACATTTAATATGTTCTGTATTAATTTTAATAAAATGGTATATATTTTAAATTTAAGTGTGGACCAAATTAGTGAATTAGATTTAAATTACCACATCCTTTATTAGTTGTATTGTACAAATAGGCCTATGTGTCTTTTGTTTTAGGCATAGAAATGTGTATTTTGTACAATGTTGATGAAGAAACTTTTGCTGAAACATGGATGGCTTACAGCGTCACAAATTGTTCTGGCGAACCTCCAACTTTAGAAACTATCACCCAGATGGAACGTAAAGTGCTTGTAAAACAGGATATTAGCTTAAATACTCCTACGCCAAGGAAACCTACAACACCTTTGGTGGTGTATAATAACTCAAATACTTTAACCAGCTCTAGGTATCCTTTAATGATCATAGAAGGAATTTATAACTTATTTAAGAGATGAACAGTATACAATTTTCACCATTTCATTCATGTCAAATCTATACGCCAAGTTGATTTTTGTAAACAAAACTTTCTTTATTACTGGATTGATTTCAACAAACAAGGTGTCAAACAATTCCCCGGCATTAAGGTTTTGTATAAAGGTTTTGGATTTTCAATTTTGTTGTTCTGGAGATCACAGGCCACCCTTAAAATTTCGTAATTGTTCATACGATTAGCATTGGGAATAATTTATTTTCATTTTAAACAGCTGTTGATAAGAACATTTGTTACAAGTATGATATAAAATTAAACAGCTGTTGAGAAGAATATGTTATTACAAAATTAAAACCTATTTTGTTTACAACTGTAAGTAACCATAAAAGTTTTTTCTTTACATTCACACATTAAACTAACATATTAGAAATTACAACAATGACGTTGTTATGGTGAGTAGGCCTACAAGTGTTACATTAAAATCATGAAAGTAAATCCTACATCTATATGGTTAACGGTCAAGTTCACCATCGGCTAGGCATAACTGGCAACTATACAAAAAATACCTGCAAATCAATATGCTCAAAGATATTTCTGTGGCATTGAAGACGCAACAAGAATGCGATGTTCTGCAAATGAAAATCTAGGATGCAACTACACTAATGCTTGAATTATCAATTTTACTGACATGATAAAATTATATTGTGATTCAGTGTTGTATCCCCAAAGAATGTTGAGTTTTTTTTATTTGTGATTGTTGCTCTTACATAATAAAAGTGCTCAGAACTTCAAATAACATAATTGTCAATGATTAGAGTTAATAATACTAACTACGAAGGATTACAACTGTGCAGCCATTGGTTAAAGCTCCCAGCCTAGCCAATTGAAATACCGCGCTCGCTACAAGAAGCAATCTTACATGCAACACTACATGATTTATGGAATGTGTTTGGGTGGGTTCTTGGTCACAATGTACCGACTAAAAGCTATAGAACGATTTCAAGATGTAGATGATAGAGTATTTTTGTCAAAGAGATAATACAAGCTTTTAAATTAAGGCTACCAATTCCATTAGAGCTAATCAGATCAACAATCAAATGAACAAGACAGAGTTCGAACAGTTATATCCTGCAATTAATGAAGAGCAGAAATTAATAATTGATTTGATCAAGATTGAAATTTGTCAGATTCAAACTAAGACAAATCATCAAAATTTATACTATCTTGCTGCACATTGTGAGACATGCATTCTAGCAAGTTTATTAGAGAGTATAATGATGCAAATTAAGAATAACATATAGACCCTAGAAATGCACCATAAATACTAGCTTAAAGTTATTACTTACCCAAAAGTATGTAATAAATTCCATAATGCCTTATGAATGCTTTACAATAAGTCTATTACTAAATTACTTACCTTCAGTAGCAATCTTGTGCTTAGTATTTATTAATACTTCATTACAGCTGTTTCGGTATAACATATTTTATGTTTATTTATTTTTGTGCAATGTGTATCAGTGTGTTGTGTAAATGTGTTATTTCATCTGATAATGGTATATTTTATGTTATACCAAAACAGCTGTAATGAAGTATTAACAAATACTAAGCACAAGATTGTTATTGGACGTAAGTAATTTAGTAATAGAGTATGTAATAGATAAATGTGATAGGTTATAGGTCTAGAATATATGAGACCTGTATAATTTTTCATTAGATTTCAACACAATAATATGATTTAGGAATAACATGAAAGTTAACACAATTAAGCATATTTGAGGTTAGACAGAAAGCAGACGTATGAAATTTTAACCAATAAGAAAATATGCAATTTATAAGGTAACCTTTGAATCAGATTATCTCAAAGAAAATATTTGTAAAAACTAGAATATATTTTGAATAAAAACCACCAAAAATTATTCACTAAGTAGAGTAAAATTATAGTGGAGTAAAAATGTAGGTTATAATTTAAATACTGAATAAGCTTTATATGTTAGAAGTTGAACAGATGATAGTTAGCCATAATCACAAAACCAGAGTATAACAGCAGCAATGCATTTTATATAAAGTATCTATTAAATTGAAATAAAGAAACAAACTTTTTCAAAATACAATTGACTAATTCAAAGCGAAATTTGAGTACCACATATTACTTTAAATGAAACAATAAATTAATATAAAAGTGTCCTGTGATTGATCATATCTCCAATCCAGAAGACCCATTGCCAAGAAACTACCAATCATAGGAGTGATACATTACGAAAGCAGACATCAATCAATGAAGAGTAAAACATGGCTGAATATTATAAATTCATACAGAGCAAGCCAGGAAGTTTCTGGAGTATTACCTAACGTGGTCGCTACATAGATTAAGCAATGTTGATCAAATGGATGAAGCTATTATGACACCCATTGCAGCTATAACTTTGATAGATTATTTAGAGATTTGACAATAGATACACTTTGAAAGAACATTCTGTTTGCAGGAAAGATTGTTCTGTTTTCAAGGGATTTTCGACAAACTCTTTCTTTTGTTCCCTGTGCAGGACATATAGTTACATTAGAATACTATTTAAAGACTACTACAGTTTGTACAAACAGCCGTGCGCCCTGAAGGATTAGGGCGACCTTCGCTCCCCAATGTGCTGACACACTCACATGCGTGGCTCGGCCTACCTGCCGCTAATGGTTCTTCTATGAATCACCAACTAGCCTTTGTGCAACAAAATCAAATTTTTCTAGATTTTAACCTTATTTAATTTTTACTCTAATTACTGAACTCTTAATATTATTTCTCGCAAAATGAGTCCAAACATCGTACAAAATTGTGACAACTCCAAGCAGTTTTATGGTCAGTAGGTTACAAAATAATAAATTTGACTACTTAAAAATAGTTATAGACATTTTATTTGAATTAGCACGATCACAATAACATACATAATTACAGTAATTCTATAGTAGTGATTACAAACGTATACAAAAAACAAAGAAACTAAATCAGAATCAAAATAACAGTTAACGTATACTAAGAGTAAAATAAAAAAATATTATAAAACAAAACTAACACAAGCTTATTTACATAACCATCCTATGTTAAGAAGGCCTCTTAAGTGTCTTCTAAAATTTCCAACGTACAACAAAAAAAATAAAATAAAAAATAAATAAAAATACTAATCAGAATCAAGATAACAGGGACCGTATACTAAAGTAAAACAAAATACAAATAATTACAAATTCATTTTAAATGTTACTTTACAATAACTAATAAATCAAGAAGATAATATTATCAAACTAACACAAGCATATTTACATAGCAATATCGAAAGTAAAGGAGGCTTTTTAAAAGTGTCTTCTTTAAATTCCATCGTATGCCAAAAAATAAATAAATAAAATTAGTCTCTCATTTGCTACCACAAACTACCAACAATTCTTTTCTTATGACTTATTATTTCTTCTGGAATTAATTCTCTGCCAGATTAGGAACATTTAACTTTCACTATCCCAACATCATCAATCAGGCCGTCAGGAGTTGCTGTCATACCATTATCAATAGAAAAATTATTTTAAATTTTATTATTACTCTCCACTGCATTGTCAATACAACTGACTGATTTTTTTTTCTTTTTACCATTATTTCGAGTCATCAAACCAAAAGATTTTAAAACCATCCACACTTGAAGATTCGAAGATCCATGGTTTTTTTTCTTTTTGAGTCTTACTCCTCATTGTTTTCGAAACAAGCAACAATAAAGAAAATGTAATTTTAATTATTGAAAAATTCAATACTTAGTTTCTACACATAATAAAATATAAATGACTGCTAATACAAAATCGTGTGGGTACTATTCCTGTTATCACAATACAATTTCTGCAATATGGCACTAATACAACTTCCTCACTAGACTTGACTGACTAAATCTTCTCCCACCTATTCCAACTACAACACAGGAAGATACGGCGTTTTGTTGTGTAATAATCATTAGAGAATAAACTATTTATTCTTATTAAAAAAATTAATAATTAAGATATTTTCTTTTACTTAGAATCTTTAAAAAATGCAACTACTGTACCTGTTTTGAAAAACGAACTTGTCCAACTATTCACAAAACCGAACAAACCCACACAAAATGGTGATAGGATCAGTTGACATTTCATAGTCTCTAATGTAGGAGTTTCACAAGCAATGAATACAAAAGTCCAAACATGTTCTGTATTCAGTACCGTAAAGGAAATCGCAGTAGCTAAACAAATGTATATGTAATGTATACACACGGTATTCGTCACACAGTGAAATGATTTAATAATTATAGTAATTTAATAATTGGCTAGTAATTTTGATTAATGTGAGTAATAATGTAAAGAAATAAATGAATTATAAATGTTTAGCAAAAATAGTTTACATTAATGATTATATTTCGCATTTTGTAAAATACTATGAAATATTTTAAGAATTCACGTGTTTTTAGTTTTAGTAATATTATGAAACATTAAAAATAAACAGGCTTATCAGTGCTAAAAGCTATATTCCTCCGCGTCTGAGTAGTTCTCTTTCAAACCATGCGAAGGAAGCCTTGTACGCATGGGTACGTTTTTTCATTTCATCCGTTGTATCTGCCCTACTATTTAAGTTAGACACTTCGGCATTATGTATTTTAATAGATAATAAATCACTGAGTATTTTCCTTTTTTAAATTTTTCTAAAATATCATTCACTGACTCACAATAAATAGTTAAATAGAAAATCGATTTACAAATGTCCACTCCATTTGTTCAACCACTAATGATTATATCCCAATTTAAAAAAAAAGGGAAACATCCACATTCACGTGATCTTTAGAACGATCTTTTAACAATAATTCTGAGATGAAAATTGAGATCAGTAAAACTTCTCAAGTGTAGCATTATTCTTATGGGAGATGAATCCAATATGGCGGAGGTGTAGCAGAGCCTTAATATTCTTCTTTTAAATATTGATCCTTAAAAACAATAAATGTAATACCAAAATATAAGTTTAGTTCTATGACGGCTTTTATGTAGCATATGTATACATTGTTTCTGTGGTTTTATACTTTAACATTTATATTGAATACCTTGGAGCATATTAATTTTTGTAATGTACAAAAGTATTCTTTGAATATTTAATTTGATTATTTTATCTTGTTAGCCTTAACAGTGCATGCAGATCTAATAACACGGAACACAACTTTAATACTACACCAAAGGTAGGTTTTTATCAATTTGTTGGTCAAATTACTTTAGTTTCTTAAAGTTACCATTTTATTATTATTGTGATAATAATTTTCCACAACAGTTAAAAGCCCGACTTTTTGGTTATGTTTATTAATAATTTATCCTTGTTTTTATTTTACCTAGGTTAATCCCTATGTATACTTATATACTTATAGTTTCTATTTGTAACAACTATTTATTTCTGTCTTGTAAGTAAAGGTTGTTATTTAATCTTGAGAAGCCAAGGGATTTTTAAATCTAGGCCTATATATAAAAGAAAAAATAAACAGTCCTTTGAGGAGAGGAAGTGAAGTAGGATATCATAGTATTTTATTTTGAGCTATTAAAATAAGATAATTTTAAGAATAGATAAATAGAAAACCAATTTGCAAAATTGAAATAAATTCTAATCCATTAAATATGAGATAGCTTATAACACATTGGTATTTACCAATATTTTTTTCTTTTTAGTCGTCCTTCAAAATAAGGTTTACATTGCTTAAATATTAAAAATGTTCTATATTTTCATTTTCTCACCTTACAAGATTTCTACGATTTCAGAAAAACTCCAACTCTATTTAAATTTAATTACAAAAATGGTATATTTCAGGGCGTTAATATATACATTTTGCTATCTCTGGCAATTTCTTGTCACTTGCATACATTCATGATGGACTTTGAGAAAATCATCTCCCAATTTGCCAGTGAGAAGGCAAGAAAGAAATTATTATTATGACCAAAATGAGGACTCTTATTACTTACTACACAGTACCAATAGTAGTAATCTGGTAATAGTAAGTTTTCTTTAAATGTTAAAGTTAGATTTACCTTCTAAAATTGTTATTTACTAACATGGCATATAGCTATAGAAGTTTTTGTGTTTTGGCACTAGGCTATTATATTTTTTAACGCTATTACAAGTTCAACTTCAGCTTGTAAATAAAATAATTTTAAGCGTTCACTTACTTTCTTTATTTGAAACAGTAGAAATTGAACAATATAACACGGAATAATACAGTATATTATCAGCAAATTAACTACTAAAAACTTTTTTGAAGAGTAAATATGTAGACTATTAGCATTATTAAAACTAATTATACATTTTTATTTGAGGATCCTTTTAGCTTAGCATTTTTTAAGGGTTAATATGTTCCAAATTTGACATTGAGTGCAAGATAGGCATGTCCTGTTGTGGATGGGTGAGTGAGAGGGGAAGAGCGCCACAGTGAAATTGCTCCAGAGCACCTTTAGCCTACTTATGCTGTTGTTTTACATATGCTGTATTATTATTCTTTTTACCTTTTAAAAAGTAAAAATAATTGTATAATATTGTCTTTATTAACAAAATTAATTTACAATTCATGAAACAAATTTGAATATCTATATAAATAGGTACAGACATATTTAATGATCATTGGAGGGGTTGTTTCTTGCCTCACATAGTTGTTTATAACATGTATTTTGCTCTATATACTTAACCTTGATATGGTTTGAGTTAGTCCTCTTGTACAAATCAAAAGTGTGAAAACTTTCTAGTTCATTCTGTAGCATTTCAGATTAAAACGTAAACTGCAATGAGTGTCTGATCGGGTCGACCTCACTAGGTCGGATAAAATTTACTGCTGACCCTATGGGATTGGCACTATGTAATTTGTAGTGTTTTATATTGAACTTATAATATATTATTAAATTACAGGTCAATTGATTTATATTTTCCATAATATTCTCTGTGCTATTAGAGGAAAAATAACGCAATTTAATACAATTAATTTACATAATTTATAGAACAATTTTATCTAACAAATTTTTTCTTCCCATAAAAATATTTCAATTAAAGTATCTCAATAAGTCAAAGTAAATAAAGCAGTATGTTACAATATGATAATTTGGTTTATTTGTGAATGTTCTTAAAACAGTTCTTGCAAAGGAATGGCTTCTCTGAACATACTTCACAGAATGTTATGACTATTTCAGATTTTAGGTTTTCTGACTGCCTCCCGAACTTACGGCCTTCTGGTAGCATATTTTGGATTTTTTTCTGGTCCTCCTTTTTACCCACTGATCAACAAATTTAGATGCTTTAGATAAGTAGTGATGTCCGATTAATTAACTTCACAGGCTCAACGACCTGTTCCTGCATGTCTAGGAGTGCATACACAAAAACGTAGTGATGGAATAAACATGTTTTTCTTCTGTGCTGGCCATTAGCACCTACACACTCTTTATAAGCTAGCCAAGCTTTGACAACAGCTGTACCAAAGAGAAATTTCTCAGCAACCTTGTGATACCATCTTATTGATTTACGGACAGCATTACTATACTATAATGGTAGGACACCATTTGGTCAGATACATTAATTCCCATTTTCGTTTTGTTATACTCTACAATTACAAAGGGTTTAAAAATATTCTTGCCTTATCTGTATCATCAACAAAAGTTGCTGAATGTTTTGTTGACAATATTTTCACTTCTCTCTTATCCATCCATTTTATATAAACAAGGGCATTAGGATATTCAAGACAATTCATTTCTCCTTTTTCTAAAGTCAGCTGCTCTCCATTGCATGTACTAGGAATGGTTTTTGTGTGCTGAAACCATGCTCTATTACTAATTACAGTGCCAACAAGATAGGTATTTCTGCCCAAAAGAATGTTATCTAGGTCCATAGAGGTCTAAAAATTGTTTACATATAAAGTATGCTCTTTATCTAAATAATCTCCCATCAAGTCCATTACAACTAATGATGCTAAAGACAAGCCTTATTGATTGCTAATCCCTCTCCCCATATACATTTTTACTTTGTAAGTGTAACTGGTGGTCTCACAAATTTTGAAAATTTTAATCCCATATTTGTGCGTTTTATTTAGAAGATATTGGCGGAAGATAAGTCATCCTCTAAAAGGAATCATAGTCTTATCTACAACAACATTTTCACCTGGGGTTTTTTAAATTTTAAACCGATTGTTCAGCTTGGAAATAAGTGGTGAATCTTAGCTAAACGTCCTCGTGCCATGTTTTCAGTATTATTGAAATGACAGAACCTTAATAACAACTTAAAACAATTCCTGCTCATAACTCTACTTTCAACACAATTTCAGTACAAAATGTTTTTTGACCAACAATCAGTTAGTCTCAGCATTGGAATTAAACCCATCCTTAACATAAGGCCTTCAAATTTCATCATAGTTTGTAGGCCGCCATTTTCGGAGCCATCTGCTGGGATTTAATCTGATTTGGCAATTACCTATGCAGCAATGTAGCATTCCTGTTAGTTTCATCAACGATTAGGTGGAGAACATTGTTTGTTAAAAAATCTATTGAAATACTCAACAGTTGAGCAGTTTGTGATAAATTGAAAGAAAACTGAATTACCAGAAAAAATTTAATTTTGTTGATTAGCCTACCTTGAAACAACTGCCATTTTCTTCCTCATCTTTTTTTTTATCAGCATTCATAATTTTTTTCTTCATTTGCACTAGTATTTATAGTAACATTTCTTCCTTCAGCATTGTTCTCAAGGTCACTAATAGCTGCTGCACCATTCATAACATCATCATCACTCGATGATACAGAATTGACACTTGGAGAGAAGTCCGGATCGTGATCTGTGTCATCCATATCACTATTTACATTACTGCCCCACCTATCATCACGATCACTTAGTTCCATATTATTACGTTCACTAGATATAGGAACATCAATAACTCTAAATATTTCATCGTCATTTAAGTTACCACTCATTGTAACTGAATACAACTGAACATTGTAACTTTAGAGATAAAAAAACAACTGATATAACCACTATCTTAGCATGCGAGAATCAAAGCGCAATGATTGGAAGGGAAAAAAACCACCATGTGGCAGGGTGTCGGAGTGTGGGGAAGTAGTGGAGGGGCAGAGGTGGGAACAGCTACAGTAGTGATGTCAAATCAGTTGCTGTGGTTTACTTTGCGTTTGCTAATTTAATACAATGAAATATCCTGTAAAAAAACCTTACAATACAGGTCTCTGTCCGATTGGGTTTACAACACATTTTGTTGAAAAATAAAGCTGCCCACTTGATCGGTCGAAAATTACCCCCCTCAATTTTGGTTGGTTATTTGTTATAAATAGTCTTATGTGCTTATTACTAATACACCAAAACAAATACAACTTTAAAGCGGGGCAAAGTTAAAGTTGGCAAAACGAGTAAAACTATTAAAGTAATCCATAGCAGTTAATGTGTTAAACCATAGTATCTTCAGCACTTACACAATCTCTCATTAAACTTTTTATAATAATATTTTAATGTTTTGGCCGAATTCGGTTTTTCAACCGAATTTGTGAAGAAATCTGATGTTTCCAAAGTAAATTATAAACTTTTTTTTAAATATTCTGATATATACATAATATATTCCATTTCAACTTTGGTAGTAATCTTATGTGTTTGAGGTAGGACATTTATCAAAACAAAAGTTAAGAATAAGTATGATGAAATATATAATCTTACTTTGCTAAGAGATACATCAACTTTTCTAAATACAGTAGTATAATGGCAGGGTCAGCAACTACAATTTCGAATTTCTAGCAATAGTAGAATTTTTGAATCTCAAGATATACAATAAGGCCTTCTAACAGTTTAGATTAATCTGTTCAAAATGTTTTAATTGAAATAAATTGTTCGACTTTAAACTGTTTTTGATGAAACTTGTATATACCCATAATTTTTTTTTTGCATTTGCGGGAATACAAAAATCCATTAAAGCTTATTGTCTACATTGCAGTAATATCATTTAATTTCTATTGTTTATCCTCGAATTTTCATAAAAAAGCAAGTGTTCTAGCTAAGTTAAAACATTTGAAACTGCTTGTCTTTTATCCTTTATTCATTTTCAAAATGAAAATTTACTAAAAGTTCTAATCCATATTTATGATAATGTAAACCATTTATAATTTGCATTGTGTTTCTAGCAGAGAATTTTAAATTTGAAAATATACTTTATATTTAATGTTCATATATTTATAAATCAACCTTTTAGTGTCAGCGGTAATAAGTTTTTCCCCTTAATAGTTTTTAGGAAGAGTATTAAAATAATGACTTTAAATCAAACAAAAATAAAAACTTATATTTAAAAAAATTAAATTTTGTTCCACTAAATCCATATGGGGATACAAAAAAACCCCATGCAAATTGAATCAAACAGTTAAAGTAGGTTTTAAATAAATCTAGAAAATAGTGTGCTTACACAACTTGTATTGACCAAAAAGGTCAATAAAATTCTTTTTAGATTAGAAATAAAATATTATTACTCTTTAGAATATTTATTTTACAGATATAAAATAATTTAAAAAAATACTTATCAAAATGACTACTAAATGTTCAAATTGGCAAAATATACTTTTTTGTTATCCTTTTAAAAAAAATTGTCTGGATTTTATAATTGCATTCCTTAAAATATTTATAGATTCAGTAATTTGGTTAATTTTATTGTAATAGTTATAATTTAGTTTAATTCGTTATTACGTAGATATTTTTCTTATAAATTAATCATATTTATTTGAAACGCCCCTCTATTGCCCAAGCTTCTTCTTAAAAGCTGGTGTAATAGTGAAGATGAAGTGAATATTTCTTTAGTTTGAGTTTGGTTAGCGGCGTTCGCTAAGCGTTGGGTCACCAGATAAACCAGTCTTCCCGCCTATCCCCTCCAGTCCCCCTTCTCTCTTTCCCCTCCACCACATAACTTTCTTGTGTTTTCTCAAGGCCAAGTAAAAGAGAAGCCAATAAGCCTAAAAGTTTTCGTAAGATTTTTATTTAATTAAATAAAGAGATTGTACGTTGTAAACTATTCGGTAGTTTTTGTAGTTATGAAAGTTTTAAATAGTGATTGCTTGTGCCAGATATAAAGAAATAAAGATTGTCGTTTTCTTCTAAGGTAAGTTTTATTTCTTGAGCAACAAAATTTAATTGACCACCTAGTCCGGTCCATTGTTTGAAGCCTGTTGCTTTTTTCCTTTGGCGCGATACAACCAAACTTTTAGTGAAGTGTATTAAATTTTAGTTTAGTTTGGGATTTGTTGGTTATATATTTAAAGACAATTTTTATTAAAGTTTAGTCAAAATTTGATTTAACGGGTTTCTAACGTTCAAAGTACAAAGAAAGTTCATTGTCTAGCACAAGGCTTCCATGTTTCACCTCCATTATTATTTCATCTACCTTTCACTCTCGAACTTTTAGTGAGGGTGAGATTGCATAAAACTCATGAAAATGGAACAAGAATTGATAAAATATTTAAAACAAACCACGATATGCATAATATAATTTAATAGGCCTATTTAATTGCATTTAGTAATGGCAGCATTTATTTTCAAATTGTAAAATAGGTTTAAACTTTAAACTAAATGTAAAGTTGAATTTTATAATATAATATATATATATATTTTGAAGTATACATCGAATGCATATACTATGTAAGTAAAATTTTATATTCTTGCCCCTTGCTATAGAACATTAAATGTTTTTTACAGTATACAATAAAACTGCCTAGTATTAGGCCTGTATGAAAAGATTGAAAGTAGGCCTATCCTGTAAATTTGAAGTTTGGGGTTATTTTTGGATATCAATGAATTAATTTTCTATACCTTTATTAGTCTTGGGCTTTAATAGTCTAACTAGTAGAGTTTATTATTAGTGAAAAAATTTCCTACCCGATTTATTTTCAATTTAATTAGAAGCCTAGGGCAATTGGAAGAAGAGGGGGGGGGGGGGTTATTATTTTGTCGACCAACAGCAAGTTTTTATTCCTGCTGCATAGGCTATAAGTTAATCAGATTATGAAAAGAAAACTAACCACATTTTATTATTTCTGATTGTCTGTTCATGCTAATGGCATAATTTGTTAGAAAAATACTAGGCCTAACTTTATTAGCCTAGCTGATTTCCAAACTAAAGAAAAACTTTATATTTGCTTGAAAGTTATAAAATATGAAAGTGAAGAACTTATAAAATATAAATTTTATTTACTAATTTAAAAATTAAATTGTTTATAATTTTTTTCCGAGTAGTAGGCCTAATAAGTTAATATTGTCTGTTAATTCATAATAGGTCCAACTATTGAATTTAGATTAAATATTTACTTCACTTTGAATTCAAGAATGAAGATCATAACCAATGTCATCATAAAAAATCATTTTTTACTGATGGCTTTTATTTCATAGTTCCTTTTTATCGCTCGTTGTTTTGTTAAATAAAGTAAGAAATATGGTTAAGCTATATGAAGCAGAAATCTGAATACAAAATCAAAATGAATGTCATATTTTCCTTCCTTAAATTCAAGAATTTGTTTCAGCCTACCATTTACTTTCTGTAACCTAACCTTTTACATTTATTCTACTAAACATGATAGGGGTTAATCTACAATGAATTTTAAGTTATTCTGTATAGATTAATTTTGATTTACGATTTAGTATTTCTTTTACATTTTTTAAAGACTGTTAGAATATAGGCCTACGTTTTGAGTGCTGGTTTAGTTTATTTTACCATAATATTTGCTACCCCACACCTAGAAGAGTTAAACACTTTCAAACTAAAGTGTCACATGTGTTGTTTAGTTGTTAGTATTCCATTTAGAGGCACACATTTCTAATTCCTATGAACATTATTTTATTGTTTAGAAATCATGCTTGAAGAATACTTTATAATTTTATTTATTATTAAAGCCTGTGTAAATGATTATTATTATTAATTAAAGGGAAGGAATGTATGTAAAACAATATCAATTTCAGTAATCCTTAGGACTATCATTATTATTGCACTGAACATTCCCTCAGAAGTCATTTCTTTTGTACGATATAGAGCTCATACTTAAAATTTTATTAAATAAAAGCATGCATTTTCTTCCTAATTTTAATTTTATTATTATAGTTGTACAATAAAAAAACCATGGGTGTAGAACAACTACGATATAACCAAATTGCACTAAACACTCCCTCAGATCTCATTATTTTTATACGATTTTAGCTGAAATAGAGCTAGTACTTGGAAATTTTATCAAATAAAATAAAAACAATGTATTTTCTTCCTAATTTTAATTTAGTTACTAGGCCTATAGTTACTCGAATTGTTCATTGTTGGCTGTTGGCCAACTTGCGATCGTAATGGGAAAACTAAGATGGTGGCTGACACACGATGTGAGAGTTGTAAGGATTGACACAGGGTTTACAAATTTCATTCAACTTATTAAATTAATCTTATAAATCAATAACAATTTATATTTAACTACAAATATTTATAAGTTCTCTCTTGGGGTTTACTGATACGAACTCTTATAAAATCCCGATTACTTTATCTTGCATTAAGGTTAAACATGAATATCTATATAGGTATTTAAATATCCGAGTTCAATTTTATAATGTGGAGATCTATCCTTCTAAATTAAATAAAGTCAAAAGTTTATATTGGAAGTTTTTACCGACTTCAAAAATCATATAGTTTATAAATTTCCTAATTCCCCAAATAGGAGTCTTGTAAATATTATGTAATGGCAGGAAATTACCTCTTTTCTGGTTATACAAATTTAGGCTTTGCTAAAGTATGGTTCTTAAATTCCCTTGTTATTTGTTACAAATACTTTACTTGACACTTTAAAATCACTTCCTATGTAATCATTTTCTACTTGCTATGAAATATTTTATTTTTATCTGAAGCTACAAATAACAAATCTTGCTCCGCAGGGTTCTACAATATGAGTAAAATTGATTGTTGAAAAAGGCTTTGCTTCAGTTTTCAAATAATAGCATATATCTTCTAAATTTGCATATTTCAGTTACTTAAGCTCGGGTTATCACTGCTTCACTTATTTAATTCCATTTATTTAATTCATTAATTTACAGTTGCATATACTTCCAGATGTTTCTTATTTTAATCCTCTATTTTTACTTTTATTATAATTCTCACGATTGTTCCTTGTGTTCAGATTTTATATTACAGTTTTGTGTCCTAAATGTTATTTTTATTCAACTTATTTATGTTGCCCTAAATCCATTATAAATCCCTTTTCTACACATACATTATAAATAATTACATTTTTCCCAATAATAAAATTTTTAATCTAAAATTTGTGATTTTTGGATTAACTTATTATAATCTATTTACGGGTTTGTACTTAGTGTTTTTTATGTTTATATTGTTACACTAGCTATTATTGTAGTTAATTAAGTTGTGTATTATCTCAAACTTTTATTTTATTTTATCTTTTACTTTAATAATTTCAATCCTTTTATTGATTATCTTAGGCCTTGTTATTATGATTTCCTTTTTGCAGGCTATCTGGCATTTCTGTCATGATTAGCCTATATTTATTTTCTGGCTGTTTTAGCTAACTTTATATTTTTTATTTATTCTATATATCCATTTCAAGGTATTTTAATTAAATCTTTCTAAAATATAACTTGTAACACAATTTTTTTTACCTACAGAAATTCTTGACCTTGAAAAAATTAAATAAGTTAATGATAGTCTTTGATAGATTCATGATGAACTTGGCACAGTTTATAACCTACATATTGGATAATTTGACCAGGGTTAAATTCTATTCAAGAAAGTTTTATTATTTATTTATATCTTGGTAAAACACTGGAATTATTCTAGATTGTAAAAATCAAGTTGCAAAAAAAGTCTGGTATTTTACAATGTTATAACTTAGCCATCTTGGTGTTGACTATATTGAGTCTAATATTAGCAAGAAACTCACAAGTTAAGTCAAGTATTTTGGTACTAGAAATCTTTCAATAAGTAGTTGAGATTAGGTAGATTTCAATAATGCTATGTTAAAAAAAAAGTAGCATAGGCCTATAATGATATTAATTATAAAGTAAGCTTGCTTACCTATACCAGTATTAATTAATCCGTTAGGCCTCTTTCATGAAAATGGATAAACAATTAAGTTGGGTCTATTTATGTTTATCATTATTTTACCTCTATGTTCATATTGTCAGTTCCACCTTGGAGGGAAAAGCCGTCTCTTTTTTTAAACATATAAAACAATTTAATAGACAGAAAATGAAAGTAAAAAAGGTGAAAACTCCATTAATCAGAATATTTCGTAACTGAGCATAACAAAATGTAACTTAATTCGAGTTAACTAAATGTTCACAACGATTTCAAACCATAATTAGGCTGCTAGAAGAAATCAATGATAATGGTATATATGACAAAAATATGCAAGCGTTCGTCATAACAATCACATTGACACTGTCTCAGTAGGTAACAACAATCTCTTTATAAAAAACTTTGGTACTTACGTATTAACGCCACCGCAGCAGAAGTTGCTAATGCGCATGCGCCAATATTTGTTTACTTTGCGATATAATTATATATCACGACAGGTTTGGCCAGGTAGCTATATATATATATATATATAATCACCTGGCCAAACCTTTCGTAAGTTTATTGAAGTTAATAATTTGAAATTAGATCATGGATAAACATGAGCTTTAAAAGTGAAGTGCCACCAATCTACGCCTAAAATTTTTGCGACATCATAAAATGAAAGTATATGAATCTCAAAGCTGAAAAAAAATGGAATTCTGCTTCCCTTAAACCAGTTTGCTCTTTATTGGCGCATGCGCATTAGCGCAACTTCTGCTGCGGTGGCGTTAATATGTAAGTACCAAAACTTTATAGTTTCTAACATATACACTCTGGTATAATTGTACAAAATAGGATTTTTATAAATATAATCTATAGATTTTAAATAATCTTAACAACTCGACCTTACCTAACTTTTCCTTGATGTCAAATATTTGTTATGTTATATTTAGTAGATATTATAAGCTACTCATATCATATGGTTTTAACAATATAATTTAGCCAGTTTCTCTTATATTAATTATCTACTGTAGAAGTCTTGTTTATATTACATTCTTTTTGTCAAAAAGATATACTATCTTGATCCTACATATTTTCCTAAACATAGTTTGTGAAGTATTTTATTGCCAATATTTGTTTATTTGCAAACCTATTATTTCAAAATCGTTTATGTATTATATTTGGACCCACACATTTTTTGTGCATTTAATATTAAGTTTTAATGCCTTACTGTATATATATTTGTGTAAACATAACCTCAAATTTAAGTTAGTAACAAATATGAACAATATTACATGAAATATATTTATGACGTATATTTTCCACTACAACCAAAATTTGCATAGATTTAATTTTGATGAACAATATGGTGTTAAATTTATGATAAATGTACTTTACTTTTACTTTGCTTTATCCAATGCCCGTCCATGGCCGTTCTGCCATTCGACGCCGAGCTTCCCAGTATACACTGACTTGTTTTCTGCACTATTGGCTGAAGTTGGGCACATTGGTAGAGGTGTTCACTGTCCAATGTCCATTCTTCCTGCTTGTCACAGGGGGCAAGTGTCTTCGTCTGCTAGGCCGGTTCTGTGTAGATGGGCTTGGAGATAGTCGTGCCCCGTCAGAGTGCGGAAAAGGGCCACAGATACGCGTCGTTCAAGATTACTAGGTATTGTTCCATCAGTTGCAAGGCTCGCTCATATTTTCTCTTCGCTTTCGTTCTTTAACTTCCTTGTAATTTGGCGTGAACTGGTAATATCGATGTGGTTGCGGGCGGCTCGCAGAGATTGAGGCTGGGTGGGCTGCAGTTCCCCAGCTCATTGCTTCTTGTGGAACAATATGTGATTGATGTATTTTTTTTCACTAAGCTAAACAAAATTAATGTTTGCTTTGGTTGTAATACTTAGTACAACAGCTGACTTTATTGCCTTAATCACTGTTGTTGATGGTTGTCAACCAAACCCAAAACAAAAACTATACAAAAATTATCTAAACAATTTTGTGATGAATCTTGCTTCTAATGGAAAAAGTTACTTATACTAGTTTTATGGAAATAATTGTTTCATTATTTCCTTAATATGGAATTCCATCAAGCACAGATTGTTGTCAAATTAATTACTTGCTTAGTTGTTAAGGTTTAACTCTCATAATATTATGACATATGTGATCAGTAAAACTGTTTTATCCCTAAACATATGCTGTTGTTGTTCTTGCCATGTTAGTCATGATTTTGTTGCTTTATTAACAGGCATTCTTTAAGAAAAAAATTAATTTGATTAGTAACTAATGAATTTGTCTTTTATTAGTTATGTCTATTTTAAAGTCTGATTAAAATAACTTTGTAATTGGTGGTATAGCCAGCACACTCTATTTCCTCAGAGAGCATTTTTAACTTTAAAATTGTACTGAAATGTTAAAAATAAAGGTCTGAAGCTAGTACTATTATAATAATTATTAGTGATTAGTTGTTTATATATTTTTATAATTTTATTTAATCACATGGTATTAATTTTAAACTCTAAACTTATATAACCTTTACAATCTAGTGAACAATAATCAAATATTTTAGAAAAAAACCATCTAGGAGGGTATATGATAATCGCAGGCTTAAATAGTTTTTATTTTGTTTCATTTTTATAAATATAAACCTGTTACAAATATCATACCAACAATTTGACAACTCAAAACAGCACTGCCAGTGATTTAGTTATTTTATTCGGACTTTAACATTTAAAAGTTATGTGTTAGTCTACATTTAACTTCAAAGAGTGAAAAAGAAAAATCGCTGATCTAGCATTGTTAAAACAAACCTGAAACATTGTGAATATTAATGAAACAAAATGAAATTCTTGAAATTTCATTTTTGAATAATCAATTATCATGTAATTTTGAAGAAAAATTATTTATAAAACTGCTCGCTTTTCTCATGTTATTATATATTATTTTTGAAGAAATAAGTTTGTTACACTGAAATTTTGATATTGCAGTCTTGTAATACTTTCAGTTTTGGACTTTTTTATTTTTCGCGTTAACTAGAAAAGTAATTTTTACTGGTCATTTAGTTTATGGGAGAAATGAAAAGGAAAAATGCTAATAATTATGAAATAAAATAAGTGAAGCGTAATAATTATGAGCATTTACAAATAGTAATATTGCATTGAAGATAGATAGCTTCATTGTGAGATCTAATATACAATTTTGTCTTACAAAATTTTAAAATTATGGTAAAATATTAGTTGTTTGTTCAATTGCATTTACAAAAATAGGTGAATAATGAAAGGTTATATATGTTTAAGACGATAAATTTGAAGTTTATAATTATTTCAGACAGTTTTCGTTGTATTTATATTCAATAGTTAAGAGTTTCCCCCGCTAAAATCCAATTTTATTGTTAATCTTTAACATTATACAATCATATTTATTTAGCTGCAGAAAATTTTAACTGTTTGGCTGTTGTTGGGTGTTGGTCTGGTGCATGTGATTTTAATTCATGACTAGATCCACACTCAACAATTGACTCCAGTACAAGGATCCAAACCTGGACTTCTAGATCAGCTGCACATAAACATCTGAAAGTCTTTCGCTGTCGGCGTGTGTGGACCTTAGTGCACATTTTTAACTTGTGACTAGATCCATACTCGTCTACAGAGATTTATTGTTCCGCATTCGTTTACAGACCAACATTATGGAATGATTCAGATTGGATAGTTAATTTTGTATTTGATGATTTCTAATTGTAGATTAGGTTAAGTGATTTTAAAATTTATAGGCCTATTAATTTTTTTAGTTAACCTTTTATATTAAAAAAATATATCAGCTAAATATTAAATTAGATCTATTAAAAAGGATTGTAATATTCAGATACTATTGGGTTATTTATGTATGTAGGTTAGATAAATGGTTTTTAAATGTCATCGAAATATTAAATTAGACCTATTATATAATTGATTGTAGTGTTCAGGTGTATAAATACCTTACATTTTATTTCATGAAAGGTTACGATCTATTAAAAATATTTTAAATTATTTAATTGGGTAGATAAATTTTAAGTCAATGTTTATAAAATTGGATGTCTGGACATATTCGAGTCTGTTACTCAAATCTGGAACTTGACCCAAACAGCTTAATAAATTTAGTGCAGTTTGTAATATTCTTTTTCTTCAATGGTCTATCTGTATAAACTTACTTGGAACAAACCTAATTTAAAATTTTTGACATTGTTCTATTGAACAGTTGTTATTTCATGTTAAAAGATATAAACCGTGAATAACACTGGATATGAATAACTTGAATAATAGACAGGACAGTTATAAACTGGATAGTTTCTTAGTTCTCAGGCTTAAGAGTTATGTAAACAAACTATCAATATCTGTTACTGGTCACTAAATCTAGTCATCTAGCTGTACTTCCCTATTTGAAAAATAACTATTAAGCACTTCACTATGACTAGATTTACACTAGTGGTTCTCCTAATTTAAATGCAAAATGGCGATAGTAAATTAAAAATTTTTGTTTCTAAAAAATTTTGTTAAAATTCTGTTTCTTGAATATTATTGTTTCATATTTTTTCTTAACTTTTATTCAGAAAGTTTTGAAAACTATAATACCAAGGTGTAGCTGAAACACAGAGCGACCTAAACCCAATAAACATACTCTGATAAATACCTCTTGAGTGTAAATCATATGCGATAAAAAAAAAAATCAAAAAAAATCTGGCTTTTAATGTTGCCTGTCAAGGTCCATTTTTCCCCTTTCAAATATTTGAATCTTAACACTTTTATTTGGCACATGGGTTTGGTTAGATTAGGTTAATCTTTAAATTTCACTGAAATTTGAACAAAATGAGTAGAACTGATTTTGAGAAAAATGTCTTTCTGACATCATGGCAGATTTTTTTTTTTAAATCTGACATCTTGCAAATTAGCATATGTGGAGAGGTGGTGATTAATATGTTTTGTTTGGGTCTTAGAAAGAAAAATGTAATCAAAATAGTTTTTGCTGATATTTGTATGGCAGCTACCCTTTAATTTTTAGTTTATATAGAATAAAACTTCCTGGGATATTGTACAACTTCTTTACATGGCAAATTTGATTTAAAACATCTATCCACGTGTTTGGACTGTATAGTACTGCAGGTGACAAATGACATTATTCCAAAAACCATGTTTTTATTTGGACTCTACATATCTCCAAATTGATATATATCTACAAAATTAACATTGATGTTTTGGTCTATTGCTTAACTTTTTTCTATATTATTTATAATGTAAGAAAGTAAAGCCCGACAGTATTAAAGTGGCTGACTTAAACTTGGAAATCATGGAAAATCTTATAGCAATATACAAAAAATTGCACTTAAGAATTTTGAGACTGCCGAGAGTATGAACATAATACAAAATGGCAGAACTACACTTAAAATCTTGGAAAAGTCTTTTTAAAAAGGTCATAAATTTGGTCAATCTTAACACACAAATTGTTGAAATTTTGTATTGTAATTAATGATAATTATATATAAATATAAATTATTACTTTATAATATAAATATTTTACAAATATTACATACAAAAGATATTTTTTTGTTAATGCTCAGTATCTTATTGACTTTGGCGTATCTACATGAACGTAGTGCCAAATTACCTCGGTTTTTCAGTGACACAATTTATCCATCTGAAGCTGAACCTGAAAATACACCCTCTACAAAAGTTCTACAACTCGATTCTTTGTAGGAAGTTACAAGGCTAACTATTAGTTTTTCCTACACGTTGAACAAATCGTGTTTATATAAATTTAATTCATAATTAGTTGCATAATATAATATGCACTTATCAAAATACATATTCATTTCTATCAATTGAGCAGTTTCATACCGATCTTTTATTTTCCAACTTTTTAAGAAATTTATTATTTTAAAATAGAATGAATTTTTTCAAAGATTTTCCTATCCATAATATATAACTTGGAGAAGTATAATATGCTCCTTTAATATGTGGGGAAACTCATCATTTTTGGAGAATAGACTCTGCAACAGTCTTAATAACTTGTAAATAATTAGAATAGTAAGTGTTTAACTTTTGGTCACAATGTCCACCTTTCAGGAAATCCCAAACATCATTTACTTAGTGTGATAAAATGTTATATCCCACTTTTTAATAGTATCGATTTTAAGGAAGTGTTGCAAGATATTTTGTAATAGTTACGTCTGTTGAAATAAATTTAGCGTAGAAGATTTTTGATTCCAATTTTAATTTGATTGAATTTTGTAAAAAACAAAAAGTATATTTTAAGTAAAATAATTTGTTGTAATTTTTTTACTCATCTTGTAACTTGAGAAATCAATTTTATTTTATGAAGTCAATTAGGATGTAAAAGAATATAAAAAATGACAGCTATAAATAAGCATCAAATTTCATAATTCAGCCTATTTGGCAATGTGTATTTCGGAGTGTATTTTGATTTTATTTATCTAGATGAATTTTAGCATATTATCTAAAATATTAAAATTTTATTATTGTAAACTGTGACTAAGGTTATAAATAGTGTAATAACTAATTTTGATTAAATTGTTGTCTATTATTATTATTGGTATATAACTAGTAAAATTTACTATTTTTATTCTAAATTACAAATTTATTAGACTTAATTCAACCTTATTTATTAATTATTGATATATATAGTGTTGTTTGTTCGGTTCGTTATAGTTATTAGATCAGTCTTTAGTCTTCATATATTATGTACAAGATTTGTCTATTAAATAACGAGACTGATACAATATAATCCCCTTTCGCATTTGTATACCGATCCAGTTTGGTTTTCCGCTGGTCGAAGGTGTGGGGCAGATTAATTTCTATCAGCTGTTTTAATAAAGTTGCTGTTTTCTTATTTACTGCATCAACTGACTCTAAACACAGATTGACTTTAAGCACAGATTTCACTTTAGGGAAAAGAAAAAAAGCTAACTCCCGCCAAATCACAAGTGTTTGTTGGCAAAAAAAATGGTTCACAGAAAGTGCTGTTGAGCAAGAGATGGGACCATTTTTTCACAGTGCTAGTAGTTTTGTGTGTGTGAATTTCTCAATAATGCTGGCTCACTGCTGTGCCTTGTGATTTAAAGGCAAAAAATCTTGCGATCACATCGTCTTTAAAAAAAATGGAGAAGAGTAATATAGGGACTTCTTGTCCTCGAATACTGTAACGGCACCAGGATCAGATGAAAAGAGTTGGTCTATAGTAAAACGTACACTGCAAAGAAATTGCTCAGATATGCTATAGAAATTTGATATTCAAATTATCAATTAATATAATAGATTAAAAAAGGAGAATTTTATAAACAATTTATAGTGTAATATCAAAAAATATACAGGTTGTTTTGTAAGTTTATCTTCCAGGTGACTAATCTTAATTTTATTAATTTTTTTTTAGTTTTACATATTGGTTACAACTAATACGAAACTATTTTATTGTTTTTGACTAATAGATTTCCCAATATGGGCTATGCTAAGAAGACCTCTTCGTTTGTTTACCATTTACAATTATTTGATGGACTATTACAACCAACTATTTTTTTTTTTAGTTTTAGTTTTTGAAAGAAAATATATGTGTATATATGCAAAAAGCAAATTGCAAAAATTAAAAGTAATGTCTTGGAAAAACTAGAAAAAGTTCAATATACACATTTTTAAAATTGGTTTTTAAAGTAAAAATGGCAATATAAAAATTAAATGAAAATTTCATTAAACAACAGAATTTATTATAATTATAGTACATTTAAAGCTAAACAAAATTTTCATAATAATAAAAAGTATTTTCTTAGCTAGAGTTTGGTTTTATACTTTTTTTCTTTAGTTGAAACAAAAACTTTAGGGTTTGTTTTGAAAAGAGTTGTTGCAGTAAACTTATTTGAAATCATAAAAAAATTAATACAGAATAAGAAAACAGAGTTCTTTAAAAAGTTTCACTGACAAGTTTTACCCGCAACAATAAGTTGGTAAAATACCCATACTTTTTGGCACTATTTTCAGTGCTGGCGAGTACCACATCTCATTTTAGATGTCAGTGTTTCTAATTAATTTTTTAAATATGTTGCAATTGTTTATAATATTATGTATTATACTTAAATAAATCTTGAGAACATTTGGCGTTCTTTGGTATAATTTTTAATGTGTTTAAAATGTTAATAATCACTAGGAAAATGTGTGTTCTATCGATAGGCTACCTAGAGCCTCGTTTACCAGATCTAGGGTTAAACCATGTAAATTTAATTATTTCTTAGTGTTAACAAATTAATATAGGTATTTGTTCACAGAGTGCCCACTTCACAAACTAACTTTTTTAACATTTAAAAACAATGATTATTGAACATTTTAGCACAAAATTTGTTTTTGAACATGACATTTTAACAGCTCTAAACAAAAATTAATAGTGTATGTAATTTAATGATTGAAGTAAATAACAACTTGACAATGGGCTTGTAATATTTTATTTATGATGAAAAATATCTGTGATAAGCTTCTTTTGTTATTTATATGGCATTTGGACTACATTTAAATGTGTACGTAACATTTAATATACCTAATTACAATAAAGGATATTATATTGTTTTTTAAATGAAAAATTGCATTGACAATTAACATAGTATTTAAAACTGTGTTATATTCTTTTTGTTGTAATATATATTAGCATTTCAGGAGAAGATACACAACGATTCATAATTAATATACCTACTCATGAATCCATGTAAAATTGCCATATTGTATCAATGAAACATGAGAAGTTTATTATCACCAGAAATAAACCATTTGAAAGTTTAGTGTACAATAATCTGTTACTAGCTTCTTTGTTTACATAACAATCATATTGTGTGTCTGTACATGCAAAGTTTTATGGTTAAAACCAAAAATTCATACATTTTTTAAAAACATCTTTGTATAATATTTGTGATCTACGTATAGAATATTTTTGTAGTTTGTATCCAGGAAAGGTTAGAGTAGGTTATCTTTGTTTTATGTACAGAAATTAATAACATATTGCAACAAAATTTTGTACTTATTTTAGATGTTAAGATGAAATGTTTGAATTAATTATTAATATGTTTTGTTAATTTGCTCATTGTTATTAATATTCATGTATTTAATACACAATGATGTATATAGTTCTACAAAATGTAATAATAATTCTTTGAATTTAGAATATTAAATAAACATTTGCTATAAGAAACTCACATAACTAAAATACACACAGCGATAATAATAGTAAAAATTAATTTTGGATAAAAGAGGGAAAGGAGAGAAATGATTGTAAACATCGAGATAACGATTTACCAGTTTAGGCCTTATTAAATTTAATCACATAAGGTTCAACAAGGAACACAAGTTACATTCACATATCCAATTCAATAGTCTATATTTTCAATACGCAATTCAGTTATAAGGAGTTCACAAATAAAGAATAGAAATAATTATTTAAACACTTTTGGATAAACAAAGTCAAAATTAAGATAAATAATAATTTGAGTTGTCTTGGGTTAATGAAAGAAGCAAATAACTTGTGAAGGGAACAGCGATGGCCATCTTATCTTGTCGCATGGCTAGTCAATGGAATAGTGGAAATGAAATAGGCTTCAGTTTTATAAAACAGAAATAAATATCGTTGGCGGTAATTCAAAATTACAGTACTTCAATAGTATAATAAATAAGACAAGGAAATAATGTTAAATAAAATAAAATTTGTATTCAATTAACTCAAATAAATAGTAAAGAAAATAAATAAATAAATGAGATTTAGAAAGTTAGTTTAAAACGTTTATATATAAAAA
This sequence comes from Aphrophora alni, assembly GCA_963513935.1. Classification (NCBI taxonomy): domain Eukaryota; kingdom Metazoa; phylum Arthropoda; class Insecta; order Hemiptera; family Aphrophoridae; genus Aphrophora; species Aphrophora alni. The sequence continues at coordinate 46,701,226 of OY740768.1, forward strand.
ATATTGTGAAACTTTAATAACCAGAGCGGTAAGGGGAGGAAGAAGAACTAAACTAATTAAGGAGAATATTTTGTTACAATAATGAAAAACAAGCATTCCCTTTCTTGCTCTCAGCCTAGGCAAGCCATTTTTTTTTTTTTTTTTTTTTTTTTTTTTTTTTTTTTTTTTTTGGTGTTGCTCTTACAGAAGATTTAGATTTGGACTATATATTGGGAAATAAAATAGTTTTTCAACTTATGCAGTGAAAGTAAATAAATACAAGGGAAGAACAGAATCAACAAGGACTGATAAGTATTTATGTATTAAGAATAAATTGGACCTGCATTTAGTAATCGTATCTCATACAAATTTGAATGACCACCAGTAGGCAACCTGGGTCTTTGTAACACCTTTTATATAGAACATAAGAAATTTTTATTATTGTGGACTTTTAAAAGATTGGGCTACTTGTGATTTGAAGAAATTAAAACTAAATTGGGACAATACTTTAGAAACATTATATTATAAAATAACATTAAGTTGGATAGGTTAATTCTTTTTTATGTGATGCATGTAATAATTTAATTTAGACGGTTTGTGCAGATGTATTGAACTTTTAACCCACAGTAATCCCGAGTAGAGTTTTCTCAAAAATAAGAATAATAAAAAAAGTGAACCTAATAATTTGTATAACAATACTGAATAATATTAAAAATATTATAAGAAAATTATTATATGTGTTGTAAAACTTTAGGAATGTAAACTAAATTAAGCTAATAAACTGTAAAAACTTTCTCAGTACGAATTGAAAATGAACCTTGTCTTTGAAAATAAAAAATTAATAGGACTTGCTTTGTATGTACCATAAATGTAGCTTTTAATAACGTTCCATGTTCATTTTTGTTTTTTCCCAATTATTTAATTTGTGTTTTTTCACATGGTTTGAGTCATTAATCTTAAAACATTTTACCTAAAATTTAAATGAAGTTAGTAGATCCGATTTTGAAAATGACATTTTATAATGGTCCCATAGCCAGTTTTTAAATATTTTACTGATAAACCTTACAAACCAGCATTTAGAACGATGGTAACCAATATGTTCTGTTTGAGTTCTTAGATACTACATTAGAGAAAAATTTCATTAAAACCTATAGAGCCAATTTGTGTTTTTTCCTTGTTGCAGCTGCCCTTTAATTTTTTTGAGTTATAAAACGTCTTAAGATATGGTCATAATATATATGCTCACTTAAATATTTGATTAAAATCAATTCACACATTTGGGCTGTAGAGCAGTCTATATACAACAAACAGACATCATTTCCTAAAACCACTCTTTTCAGATTCAGAGGACCTCAGAACTGTGCAAAAATACTCGACATTAAATTGTTGACCCATTGTGTAACTTTATCTACACTACATATATGTGACAAAGTAAAAATGTATGAAAACTGAAGTCGGACTGTTATGTAATTAAGGAAGGAAACTGGCCACAGATTGTCTTAGTTATGTTTACTCATGATTTTAGTCTTTATTAATGCCTTGTTTGTATAAAATATTACATTAAGTAACATAAATAACAATACAAAATTGTAGAATTAGCTAGTAAAGTTGAACATTTTCTAAAAAAAATATCTTGGTCGTGATGCCATGCAGTTTCAATATGCATGAAAAATTCTCTTTTTCTAAAAATATTGCATTTCAGTAAACAGTCCAGAACTAAGTTTTGTTGTTTGTTTTGGGCTTTCCTGAATCTTATAATTGTCACTAAAATTTGTAAATATATATACTCCTATGTATTTGTAATGTTTTCTTGTAAATGCTAAAAGGTGCATTGGAGAAAAAAAAGAAAGAAAAATCCAACTCACCTTTTACAACAACTGTTTGAAAAAGTTTGTAGGCTAAAAATACTAGTTTGTAAAATTAAAATACTAGCTTTTTGTAGTAGTTCTTTTGGAATCATTTCTCTCCTGTAGGTCACAATATTTCATTGTGTAGAGATTTAAGAATCTATCCTATATTTCCCAGATTTCTTTTGTATCATATTAAATAAGGTCACTAAAACTATCTTAATTCTTAAACTTCATAACCCCAAGTTTTGGGGAAAAGGTATTAACATATTTAAAAGACGCACAAAATAAAAATATATAACATAATACATATAAATAAATATTGAGCTTGACTTGTGAGATAATATTAGATAGAATAAAACTCGAACACAAGATCTCACAAAAATTACATTTACGTTTCAAGGACAAAGTTGCCATTCTCAGTGATACATGAGCTACCATAACTAAAATTTGACTTTTAACTTATAGTTTATGAGTTATAGTTTAGTTATTGTAGCTCATGTATCACATAACATGTTGACTTTGTCGTTGAAATCCGTTTGATTAAGTAAATTTGGTGAGATCTTGTGTTCGAGTTTTATTCTACCAAATAATACATGATTAACTGTACTATTTGTGGGCTAATGTAAAGTTTCAGTGTAATTAAAAGATGTATTACAAGAGCAAGAACATTAGGATATGTGCCATGATAAGATTGCACTACCTCTATCATATCATTTCTCTGTAAAGTAATGGTTTTCTCAATCATATCAACTTAGTTGAAATACATACTTTATAAAAAAAAAACAAATATTCATATAATAAGTAATTATTAAACTTTTAATAGACTTATATTTTTCAATGTTTTTGTTCTTGGTTTGCTGATAATTATTATTTTACTTGAAATTAAGGAATATTTACAGAGTAAAGGAGACAGGAACTTGATTAAAGGCAGAGGTGATGTCATTGCCAGAAGCCCTCGCAACATCTTTTCTCCCGCTAGCTACTCACCTTCTGTGTAAGTTTGTGTTCATTATATTTTTCTGTATAACCTCAAACTAAAAATAACTACGTAAGTAGTACTTTATACAATTATTATTTATTTCAGTTCATTCAAAATTATTGTAAGTATATATCAGATTACCCAGAATAAGTACCTGGTTTACTTAACAGAATAAGTCAGTAGGTTTACTGTTTTATTTTCACGAGATTACCTTTATATATTGGGTAATAGTGTTGATGTGCATAATACTGAAATCTTGTACTAGAAACTTGTCAGAATAGTTCATTGTAGACCTTTCTTTATTTTGTGAGCTCACTGTAGTGACTTTTTAATTTATAACAAAATATAATAAAGTGTTTATAAATTAATTTGATTATTAACTTTAATAACTTTTGAAACTAGAAGTATGAATATTTGTCAATGACTCTTCACCCTAGACGAGTATAAGCATGCTTTTTAAATGTGGACTTCAAAATTGGTTGATGCAGAATCTCCAACTCAGTTGCCATAAGTTGTTATCAATAAAACTGTCATTTTACAGTTTTACCTTAGGCTTATACTATAATTTTTTTCTGCTTTTTATGATGCCAGTATGTTGTTTCTATTTCGCTCTACAATCCAAACTGATTATAATCAAATTTTTTTATGTTGGCATATTTTGGCTAAATCTTGGAACTAGGCTCTAACAATTTTGAAAAAATTTTGCTAAGTATGGTCAAAGGGTCCAAACAAAATAAGTTGGGTTGCCATCTCTCCCATCAATAAAAAAAAAAAAAATCTCATGAGCTTATAATGCTACCGTAATTTTGGTTGTAAATAAACCATCAACTCAGGGTAACAACATAAATCACAAGACCCCGACCCCCACCAAAATAGTCATGAACACCAAACTTTTCAGCACAGCCCATATCATACATTAAACTTAATTGTATATAATCATAATATTTCTAACACATATAGTTTTAAACACCCAATGCATAAGTTTTGTTACTCAAAGTGTGGCGAAAATAAAAATTAAAAAAAAAAAAAAAAACGAAGAGAAATTAATGTGAAAAAAGGTTTCAACAGGCAGGGGAAAGAGAAAAAGAGTCATTATTGGAGAGGAGGTGTACAAGCTAGGCAGATCATAAAAAGGACTGTAAAATAATTAGATATGTATAATTTATTTAAAAGAGAACAAAGGTATATCATCTCATATATAAAAAGATATGTGAACATCTCTTCTAACCACTTAATTTTCGAAAAGAAATACCTGATTTATAAATGTCTGCAAAACTTGTAAGTGGCCAAAACCAAAATCAACATACATGGATTAACTACATAAGCAATAACCAACCTATTCTCATAAACTATAAACTCCAATCAATTAATTAGATAATCTAACTCATTTAATTCCTTTATTTTGCTCACATTATGTTGTTCAAACCTTCCACTCATCATCTCATACCAACACCCAAATCTATCACTCATCTAGCCTGTAAGTTATCAACAAATTGATGTTGTTAATGGTACGGTAAGTATTTAATATTTATTTGAGACAATTATAATTATTATTACTGTTATTATTTGCGTATCCATATACATAAAAGCTAGCTGAGACAATTCAAAGACAATACACAAGATTAAGAACTGAATTATATGAATAAAAATTGTAAATAATTATATTGTAAGGACAATAATTGTTTTCAATAAATAACTGTTCATTATTTCGTTTATTTATAAGCTGTTATGAAAGACATTCTCTTAAAATTGATTTTACCGATTTAATTAAAAATTTCGTAAAATATGAAGATTAATCACCCAAACACCCATGTGCAATAATTGCAAGGGAATATATATATATATATATAACTTTAGGAATAATTGACAAAAATTATGTAACCTTGACCACCGTCATTAGTAGTCAATTTTAATCAAATACAATTTACATCAAGTTTATGGGATAAGCAAAGGAAGTTTAGACCCTATTTAATTAAATATTTTAAACCCTATAAAAAATATTATACTTTAAATATTTTTACAAAGGATGCGTCCTTGGGTAATTTGAGCTTTTTGACTAACCACTACCAAAAAGTTTCTTAACAATCTATTATTTCTTAAATATTGTTTACGTTAAGCAATGAATGATTTCTAACAATGTTTTGTTTAATTTTTGATAAAATTTATTGTAATAATTTGGTAATATTTAATATATTACTGTCTTCAAAGTTTCTAGACAACATTAAATTTTTAGAAATCAAAAACTTTTTATCTAAGACCACGTTTATATATTGTCCGAATATATCTCTAGAGCAAACCACTGGACCTATTTTTTGCTGTTTTCACTACTCTCTTCTGTAGATAGTTTAGTTGTGTATTATAAACAAAGCGTAATTTTGAATTTTTATTATTTTAAACATACTTCATAAATTATCAAAAAAATTGTTAATGGGGAGAGGGGTGATCCCATCAGAAGAAATATATAGAGAAAAACTGAAATTGAATAAAATATATTTTTTTTATATTGTTAAAACTTTTTTCCATGATTTTGTCTCGGAACAAATATTTTGCACTAACATCCTCAGTTTGTTATTTATTTATTTCATTATTATCATAAAATATAGCAAAATCAGTAATTCTTGAATTATGATCTCTTTATTGATAATTGTTCCGTTCTGCTAATGAATTTGTTTATTGTAGATCAACACCTTCAAGTAAATACACCAGTCGTACAAATGCAGGTCAAACCGTATGTGTATTTGGTGAGCATGGACAAGGAGATTTGGCGAACTGGAAAGCTGAAAACAGTTTGGTATTTAATATTTGTCCTTATAGTGATGAACCTTTACTTGCACAACAGAAGACTATGTTGGAATCACTGTCCGACAAAGCTGCCATTTTGAAAGATATTATTGAACGTATTGGATGCCAAGTGGTTGAAACTCATGGCTTAGCGAAACCTTTAATCCATGGCACTCGAAGCCATGTAAGTATAGTACATCATATCAGTTCAAATAGTTTTCTAATAATGTTGATTGCAATTGAGGACAATCTTGAATTATTAAAAGTAGTTGACGAAGAGGATCATTTCTAAGCTCTGTTCTTTATAAAAAACAAATTAGACTTAGCTTTTAGTCAGTATACATAGAAATTTGAGGAATGTGTAATTGATTATTAATGTTTATTATGTATAAACCCCTTTTCTTTTTTGGTTTTGTGATCAAATTCCTCTTGCTTCGATAGAAGATATTGATAAACTTATTGATTTTCCAAGTTTTTACTCCATTCCAACATTATATTGTAAATCTTGACTTTGTCTATGGAATAGTTTTTGTCAACATTATGTAGAAAATAAATTGTCAGAGAGTAATAAATAAAATCTCAATTTCAGAGAATTTATGGTGTTATTGGTGATCAAGTCTTGACAATTTATCATGTAATAAATAACGCATAAGGCATCCTTGCAGAGATGTGTTATATCATTGTTAGGCTTTCGTAAGGAAACATTTAAAAGAAGAATTTATTATTCTATTTAATGAATATTATTAACTTTCCCAGACTAATGACAGATATACCTGCATAAGTTTATCTGTTTCAAGGGCGGGATTATATACGCGTATTTGACTGATATATTTATACTGTGGGCTAATGACGGATATATACAAACAGCAGTACAGTAGAACTCCAATTATCCAAATTCATTGGGACCGGACCCGATTCGGATAATTAGGGAACGAAAAGTAACGAATAAGTAATTAAATGGGAAAAAAAATTAAATAGTTGTTTTTACCTACAGTACATAGATAATGTAATAAAAGAGAGGGGTTAATAATTTAACATTTTTTATTTATTTATTATAATATCTCATCTATGACAAACTTTACAACTTAGTATTGTTTGAGAGCACTATAAATATTTATTCAAATTTTATTATTAGCTCCTTTTCTCAGGGCGAAATTGTGAGTTTAAATTTTACAAAGTTTCTCCTTTTTAATAATCTAAAACGATATCAATTCTAATTTTGTATAAATTTATGTATCATTATAATTTGTGATCTTATCTTTAACAAAATGGCTTAAATATTGGTTTATAAATGTATTTATTTATTTAAAAAGATAGATCAGATTTTTATAAGTTCTTTTCCTAGTTTTCTTAGGAAAACCATATTTTACATTATCTTGAAGAGTTAAATTTGGATGTGTATTGTTTTAATACTATTATTTTTCTAGTTTAAATTTTATATGCTAATATTTATTCCTATAATGTTCTTAATGTCTCCTTCGTAAATTGATTCCTTTTATATATTTATTTGAATTTTTTGAAATGATTAAAATTTTAATAGTTCTCCGCTTAGATACCAAAGACGAACTGAATTTATTGTTCTTTTTGCAACAAAGGGTCAGAATAGATTGATTATTATATTTCTTTGTCTTAGAGCCATATACACTTTTTTTCATATATCCATCTTATTTCTCTGTAGTATATATATATATTCCCAATTCTTTCAATTAATTTTATATTCATAATAATATGCACTGCCTTGGTAGCCATAGATCGCAGTTGTATATTGTCTGACATTTAGTCTGCCGTGGGCTCTAGTTAACCTCCCTTTGTATGAAACACTTAACAACACTTATTTGGATTTCATTTACCACAGTTTGAAGCAATTATTATATAATTATTTACACTTATCAACTAACACATATACCTTAATAACTATTTATATAAATCACATTTCATTTATACATCAAACTTTCTCCATCCTATCTCATTATTCATAAAACATATATTTACAAAGTTCATACTTTTATTATGTAGATTTTGTATCTATTTATCTTTCATCATTTAATTCTATATAATGTCAATTGATTTATTTCTGTATCTTACTTCAAAAGTAATCTATAATTTAAACTCCTATAACACAAGATTAATTTTACTTTAGCTGGCAAAGTATATTATTTAATAACATCAGTATAGTTATTTTACGGGTTATTATATACAGGTTTTATTACTTTTATTATCATTGGGATTGTATTAATAATTTTCTAACTGGTTAGGCCTAAAATTCGATCTGATAATTGTTTGGGCTAGCCCTATTGATACCTATCCTTTAAATTTGTTATAATACAGTTGTTATATGTATTTCACTTAAACATCTCTAGTAAATTGCGTTGTCTTGACGTAGTACCAAATTTCCGAGCAGTAAGATCCCACAGGCGAGCAGTTGTACAGCTTCGCATTCCGGTTGCCATTCCATCCACTTAAAGGCATTTTCAAAATACATTAACGCTTCTCTGTGCGTAAAAACACTTTCATCTTCTGTTTCTTCCTTAGTTTCATCATTGTCCTTGTCGTATCACCTTGTTATTCTTCTAAAACATTCTGTGATTTCGTCATCAGTCAATATCTGGAATCCTTGATCGTCTTTATTATACCGCAGCCACTCCTCCACATCATAAACATTGCATTCTGAACAACCCACGATTGCACTAGCCATGTTTATAAAGTCTCCCATGGAGAGTTCCTTCTCTTGTTCATTTTCTTTGCTTTTCTAGTTCAAATTGTTCTTTGGTTGATGTGCCATTTATTTAGTTCCAAGCTCTTTTAATGTAAAGCTTTTAACCATATTCTAGGAATCCACAATTATGTAACGGCAGTTTTTCAAATTAATTTTTAATACAAATCCAGAACTCATTTTTCATTGTGATCTTCAGCCAGTAGCAGTATACTAAGCAATTGATGTCTGTAGTATCGTTTGGTGCACTCAATTACACCATGGGCTGCAGCAGACTGGTCACATTAGGTGGCAAGAACAGACATTTAAAATCTCCGTTAGCTCTCTTGAGAAACTCAAAGGGAGGATGTCACATTGTCAATGATGAGCAGAACCTTCCCTGTTTTTCCAATTTCTTCTTTAATTTTTTTTTACCTCAGGGATTGTAGGTTTTGTTGTATCATTCCTAAAATATAGTGTTCATCCTTGTACTTTTTTGGTTCAAGTAGGTCACTGGTAAATTGTTTACATTTTTGAAATTTCTTGGCTTTTATTGCTTTGCCAATCATTAGTAATGGTAATGATGGTTGCCTGTAGAGTTAGCACAAACGAGAATTGTGAAACCTTCTTTACTGATCTATGTCCTGGAGTACTTTGTTCTCTTTTGGATGCCTAAGTTTTTCTCAGCAAATCTTTCCAGTTCAAACCGGTTTCATCGGTTTTACACAAGTTCAGGATCGTAGTGTTTAGTTTCTAATTTAAAAGTTTCCAAAAACTATTGGCATCTTCACAATTGGCAGAAAGTTTTTTCTCTCTCTCTACATCTAACTCCCGAATGCCATGTCTGGATTTAAAATTCCGGAGTCAACCCTGGCTTGCTTTAAAATCAGTTACACCCATTTTTTCACAAAACTTCCGTGCTTTTTCAAATAAAATCTGTCCTAAAATCGGTTGTCCAATCGAACAGTGTAGCAGAAACCACATGAAAACAGCATTCTCAATCTGCTTGCCTTTTTATTAAATTTTTACAACATTGTATATTCTAATGTAATATTATATATTGTTATATTTATGAAAATAAGCATTTTAGGTATACATTTTATACACTCTAACTTATGTATTTATGATAAACTTTGTTTTTGCTACATTTCTCAATTTTTATATAGTGACACTTGGCCATGTTTTCAACTTTTTATTTAATTTGTAGAACTTAGTATTTATTTGACCAAAATGAACCAATAGAAAGACAAACTTGGTGAGGGTTAATGTCCGATATATATACCTAACACTTTTTGTACAAAATTGTAACAAAACAAACTATTTTAGGCTTCCGACAAACATATTTATAAGGGTTGAATTGTCAAGGCTATTGAAGTCTATAATTATAGATTTTCCAACGAAATTGTTTCAAGTTACTCACTTTGAGATTGGCCAGACATTGTCATGCAGAAACAAAATTCCGTGTGATAGCATCTTACGTTGTTGTTTTGTATATTCCTTCTAACAGGAAATATGCTCAAATGAGCAGATGATCTCATAGTATGCGACAAGAAATCATGTTTTTTTTCAATTTATCATTTACCCTAGTAAAAATCATTGTACCACAATAATTTGTAAACTGTTTTAAAGGTAATGTTCCACAGATTCATATTCATACAACCAAAAGTTCATAAAACATTAACAATTATATTTAATAAATTGGTGAAGTTTGTGTATTTCGTCACGAACGAGTTACACAGCAAAGTAAAACGCAAATTTTTTCATCCATTCGTCTAATTTTCACAAGCCCATATCTACCTTACAACTTTAAAACCTTACAACTTTAAAGTAATTTATTTTATCGTATTTTTTTCTTCTTTCTATCTGTGCTTTCCAAATTATTGTGACTGTTATAGTTTTGGATAAATAAAAATAAACCAAGAATTTTGTACTTAATTCATCTGAAATATCACTTTTTTCCAATTAAACTTTTAGCCTAATAAAACACATGCTATTGTAATAAATAATATACTGTTGACATCTTTATCTTATCTTTCAAGCTTTTATATTCATACAACAGATAGTACCAAAAATGAAAGTAGAAATTGTAAAAATTTGATGAAGTTGGTTTTTTTTCCATTAGGGAGAAGCACGTGACTGCCCACTCATTGTTATATGACAAAATATGAATTTCTTGTTTATATATTTTTTATAAACGTAAATACTTAGCCAAATGCTACAAGTTGGTAATATTTTATAGATATTTTCTTCCTCTTTCGAAGTACATATTCGAAATTATCATAGCTGTCATAGTTATTGAGATATATTACATTCTACGAAGTAGTAACCAAACCGAACCAGACTCATTTTCTTTTCTGTGCAGTAAATTTTCTTTTCTAAATGTGTAATATCGATTACTTACATTGATGTTTTGCAACCATTCTGCACACCATTAAGAAGATGAAATTTAGATCTTTCGTCGGTACAACCCCATTATGTCGTAGGCCTAATATTAGACAAGCATTCTGAACTTGAAATTCTATTGGCTTGCAATGTTTTGTATTTTGGCATGCATAGTTCATAGTCTTGCAAGCTTGGCTTCATTTATTCTGTTTGGCTAGTGAACTTATTTATTTATTATAATTTGTTTATACAAGTTATAATATGTGTGTTATTGGTTCTAGAGTTTATTTATTTGAGTGAATTTTAAGTTTTTCCGTGATTTTGTTTCAAGCCTAACTAGTGCAAAGGTCTAGGTTATGTCAATTTAGGCCTTACTCTTTAGAAAATTTCCCCTCTGTCTATTAAAAATTTTATAAATTGATTTTTGTTTTTACCAAATTGTATCCACAACTATATTAAAAACTTTTGTCTTGAAAAATTATAAAAAACCTTATTGTGTGGTAAATATAGACTTTTATGTGGCATTTTGGCTTCGGTTTTTGTTAGAATTTTTGATTCATGACATACTAACTCCGCAATTTTTACATCTAAAAGTTTTGACATTTCACACATAAAATCTATGTATCTTTCTGAGAAAAATGATAATAAGAATTTGTGTTTTGCATAACAGGCCTATTACTATTTTTATTGAATTTTTCAAAATAGGCCTAACTTTTTAGCAAGTTTCAAATTTTTACGTAAAAATATATTTTTTCTAACCTTCCACCTGATAACGGACCCATGTCGGACCCAGGCTCGGTCCAATAACTTGGCACCGTCTATAAAACACGTATTTTGCCATTCAACGTTACGCCCACTTAAAATTATCCGATCGCAATAAATAAAATACCGTTGGAAAGCTAATGTTCCATAGATGCATAATCATCCAAAAGAAATACCACAAAACGTTATAAATAATATTCCAAAAATTGGTGAAGTTCGCATATTTTTGATGCGTAAAGTCGTAGATTTGAACTCTGCGCCTTTTCGTAAACGCGACGCCATTTTTCGCGATATAATTACAACTCTATTTTTCTGTCATTTAAGTCAACTAAAACACTGTTCTATAGATCACATGTTTCTCTTTCCAACCGTAGATTACAAATTTTTCTGCGTCTCATAGATCCAGAGATATTCCTACTTGAACGTAGAACAAACTTGACGAGACGAAATTCGGTTGGCATTAGGTTTGCATTTCTCTATGGTTTCTAAAATTATATTTCTTTACACTAAGTTGTAGGGGAAATTCCATCCTATAAGTTGGTACCACTTGATTTTGACAAATACTTACTAAGAAGCCTTTGTATTGATGTCCAAACGAAGCAAATGTGTGACGTAAAGTAAAGGCGTGGCACATATTGTTTTGGGGGTTATATATTTGTTATTTTGAAGGTTTGTGTATACAAATTGTATATAAATTGTGTATAAAAGTTACAATATATGTGTTTTTTATATCTAAAGCTTATGTTTTTGTGTGATAGTTTAGTTTTTGAACGTTCTTATTTGCGATAACCTAGGCCGAAATGGTAAGTTTAGGCTATATGCAAATTGTCTTATATATAGTGTTTTATATGATTATAAAAGTGAATATGTGTGTTATTCTTTGTAAAGTATATATTTTCTTAGTTAAATCTAATGGTTTTGTCTTTGACCTATCTTCAGATTGGTACTAGTGAGGCTAAATTGTGGAGGTTACAAACCTAACCTCACTTGTAAAAGTTACCTTTTTAGGGAAAATCGGTATTTTTATTTAGAAAATGTAACATATTATTATTTTTTTCCCCTAAATATATTCACAAATATATGACAAATCTCAAGAAATGGTTGAAAAAAAATCCTAAAAATCTATTAGTATGTTATTCATTACCGTCTCTGTGAAATTTCTGCTCCATTACTCTTCGATTTTTTGGTATTTGACCAAAAAACACCAAATGTGATACATCTAACATTTTTTTTTTCACTACACACCTACATTCTATGCACCTTTCTGAACATAATGAGATATAGAACTTTTGTATAAGATATATATTACTATTTTTAGTGATTTTTTGAAGAAAAAAAATGATCATTTTACCTTTTTTCGTAAACTATTTTTTTAAATTTTTTAAATGTAACAAAAAAATTTTTCCCCTAAATATATTCACAAATAATACACAAAAATTGTGTATATCTTAGAAATAGGTAGTAAGCTATTGATTTTGGGTGATACAGGTATTTCTGAAAATTAGTTAATATCATTTTTGACATCTAACATACTTACTCCAAAACCATTACAAAAAATTTTTTTTTATTACATAGATGGATTCTATGCATCTTTCTGAGAAAAATGATATCTTATAAGTTAGGTTTTGTATACAAATAATATATTTAATTAATTTTTAAACAAACGAAGAAAATTTAACATGGTCAGGGCGAGGGCTAATGATCATTTTTTAAATTGATTTTTGTTTTTATCAACATTTATTCACAACTATATTACAAAACTGTTGTATATCTTGGAAAAAATCAAACCATTTTGTTTTATGGTATATATAGTGGCATTTTCACTTCATTTTTTGTACATTTTTGATTCCTAACTTACTCCAAAACCTTTATAGCTAACATTTTTTTTTTTCCATTACACAGATAAATTCTATGCACATTTCTGAGAAACATGATATATTACTAGTTGTTTTGCATATTTTTTATGAATTAAAAAAAACAAAATTTTTTAGAGAAAAATGGCCCGATGTATAGTAGGCGGGAGTGGAAGGTTTAGATTTCTTAAAGTTTCACAATATGAATGGGTCATTATAGTAATTCCACAAGCAAGACGGCCATTTTGTCCTAAAAACAGTAGCCATGAGCTACTTTACTGAATGTTCTCGTTTAAACTGCTTCGTTCTCGGGGATGGCGAATACCACCACTGCATTAACTGCTCCTTTGTCTTTACGTCCGAATATGAAATGAAGATTTCATCTCCCATAACAGTGTGATTAAATAATTTATTATGTTTATTTTGGTAATCTATTTGAGGTAATCTAACTATCACTGTTCTTATGATAGTTTGTGTCTTAATTGTTATAAATAGACATCTGAAAATTATTTAAATATATTCCTATTTTTCAAAATGTTAATATGGAGATGTTTGAAATGTTAACAATTCATTACTTAATATACTTTTAAGTTAAAATAACCAGCTTATGATTCAGGTATATTATTTGTTTTTATATAGAAAGTAACCCAGTTTGATTTTTTACATTACCTAGTAAATTTTAATATGAGCGCACCCCTTCCTATATATTTTTGATTGTACTAGGAGTAACAGTCACTATGGCACCAGTGATTCTATCTATTAAATGGTGTAAATCCTGGATTTTCATATCACAGACAATGGTTCATAGCATAAGCCAAAAAAAGAAAAATCTCTGTGTAGTTTGATGTTAAAACATGTGGATAATTTAAAAGGGTTCATATTTTCTACAGCTAATACATATTTGTCAATTTCAATATCTTTAAAATGAAATAAAAAATATGTAATTTGATGATTTATAATATAGTATATAATAATAACCACCTTTTTACAGAGTGAATGTGTGTGTTTGGGCCGTATATGTTGTGATTCTGATGGACACTTGAATCCTAGTTCTGTTTTGCTCGAAGGCTCTCTAGGTATGACATTGAAGCTAGATCTATCTAAGATATCACAGTACGCAATATTCCCAGGACAGATTGTAGCTGTTGAAGGTACCAATCCATCAGGAAAAGAGTTTTCAGCGCAGAAAATATTCTCTTCTACTGTCTTACAATCACCTCAACTTGGCCCTCAATTTACAGGAGGTAAGTTTACTAATGTTTCTTGTTTTAGCTACGATGTCACAATAATGTTAATTGGAATGAAACTCATCAATTCAGATTTATATAGCCACTCTTCAACAAAGCGATATTCCACCACAGTTTATTTTAGTTATTAACCCACTACCTGGTAACTTAATTTCCTTCTTTTTGAGAAAAATGCATTAAAAATAGTAATTTTATGCAAAACTAACTTATAAGACATCATTTTTCTCAGAAATAAATCATAGAATTTAGCTGTGCCATTAAATTTTTTTATCTGTTACGGTTTTGGAGTAGGTATGTTAGGAATCAAAAAATGAAGTTAACGTTTTTCAGCAAAATATCAAAAAAAAGGTTTTTTCTTTTTCAAGATATACAAAAGTTGATATAAAATTTTAATATATAAAAAAAAAAAAAAATTAATAAAATGAGGTAAAATGTTAGGTCAGTGTTATATATCATTGTAAAGATAATGTTTCAACCTTTCATAATCACGTAACCGAAATTCTATACGCAATATATATATATAAAGTGCTAATAACTATGAAACAGAATTTTATCTGCATAACCTATAAATTTCAGTAAAAATCCTCAATTTGTTTTTTTCTAATTTGGTCTATTGGAAGTATGCCATGTATATTCATTAAAAAAAGTATGTCATGTTCAAAAAGGATTTATATGTTGTAAATTCATATAAATTTATTCAGATGAGATTTTTTACAGAACTGGTTTTGGTATCATTTTGTAGCAAAATACATCAAGGTGTTTACCTTGTAGATAGATATACATTGATAATTATACAGACATCCCATCTGAAGTCTATTTCCTGCTAAACCTGCAGTCTGCAAGATTCTTGCTCTGAGTTCGACAAGAGAAGCTGGTAAGGACAGTTTATAATATTTATCCTTGATAAATCTCCAGAAGGAAAAATTGAGAGGCGTCGGATCTGATGAACGAGGCGGCCATGCAATCGGCTCGCCTCGAGACTATCCATGAACAACCGAAAGTAGTTATTGAGGAAATCCCGGACCTGAGTGAAGTAATGCATCGGTACACTACCTTGGTGAAAGTGTATGCGGCGTTCTTGATCGTCCTCATCAATCTCTGGGATAAAAAGTTACCAGTATATCTATCTAGGCACACTTCCATTGATGTTTTTTTATTTATAAAGTGATTTTTTACTCACGTCAAATAATGATGGTTTTTTTATCTTGCTTAAGGCTCAAAAGGTGTTAACTTTTGGGCTATCACGAATATGTTCCAACGATTGCCATGGATTTTCATTGTTCCAAATCCGTCAGTTATGTGTATTCACTTTACCCCACTTCTGGAAAGTCGAATCTTCCCCGAAAATTATGTTTGCAATGAAATCCTGGTCTTCATCCAATCAATGTAACATTCTACATAAAACTCCTTACAACAATTCTTATCGGTTTTTAAAATTTTTTTGTACCATTGTTAATCTGTACGATTTGAAGTGCAAATGTTTTCTCAACACACTCATTTTATTATAACTGTCGTTAGAGCATATGGTGGTGCTATTCAATATCATTCACTACATAAGTCAGTTAAAACTTGATCTATTTTGCTTCAAAATGCTACCAAAATCATCTCTAAGTAATCTGAATGAATTTACAAAGTTGTAAAGTCTTTTTATAAAGGCCTGGATGAGAAAAAAAACATGGTTACTTCATAGATAACTGTTCTAAATAAATATGCAGTAATTTTTTTCTATCAAAGAATTATTTATTTGTGAATGTTTTGAAAGAGAAACTACTAGTTCTGAAAAGAATAAGAATACTATATTATTCAAACAAAAGTTATTTATTTGTTACAGGAGTCTTGCAAATTGTAATAGCTTGTGGACCTTTTACACAGACTGATAATTTAACCTACCAACCAATAGAAGATCTTGTTGCTTATATACTGTCACATAAACCTCATGTCGTTGTTTTGATCGGACCTTTAGTAAATGCTTCTCAACCGTTATTAGCAGATGGTTCTTTGGCAGAAACATTTGAAGAACTTTATGACAAGATAGTTCGTGGAATCATGGAGCCTCTTCAGGAGTAAGCTATTTTTTCGATATGTTATGATATTCTCACAAAAATATACATATACACACTTGTAGAAGTAGATTAAATTAAATTTTTTTCAAATCCAACCCAAATCTGAATAAATAAATTAATAAAAAATCTGTATATAAGACTGGGAAGGAGGAGGCAATTTCGGTGTAAGCTTTTCAGTTAAAGCCATCTAGAAAATAATAAATTTGTATTATAATATTTAAATTACAATTAAATTGGTTAGATTTTGTATGGACAGGAGACAGGCTTACCTTGGAAAATTGTCCTTTTTCAAGGACCAAGAACCATTTTCCAAGGTAAGCCTGTCTCCTGTCCATACAAAATCTAACCAATCTAATAGGCAATGTGCCCTATTAATTTCTAACCTAAATTTCAATTTACTAATTCAAATCATAAAATATTCCAATAGCTGCCAACAATGGATAACATACAAAGTTTAACTCTGTAGGCTACGACTCTGTAAAATAAATGATTAAATGGCTGAGCGTATTTGATAAGACACTACCAGCCTATATATGTGCTCATTTTTGATTTACAGTGAACTCACGTTCTACTCGATTTCTATGATTTTTTTACAATCCAAAATTTCAATTTAGTTTACCTATTTATATTAAAATTGCTAAAAATTATTGTTTATTAGTGTAACATAAGATTATCATTCATGAAATCAAGTTTGCAAAAATGACTAATTGCAGGCTCAGTCAAATTGTTGAAAGTAGGCTAAAAACTTTTTTATTTAATCCAAAGTAGGTCTAAAATTATGTTTTCAACTTATATATATATATATATATATATATATATATATATATATATATATATATAGTAGAAGTATTGTAAATGGAAAGATACTATAAATTACCTAAATGAAGTTAAATCTGGGGAATTGGTAAGAATACTAATACAGTAGAACCCCTCTTAACCGGTCTAGTCGGGACTGACACCCGGGCCGGTTGCCCGTTTGACCGGTTAATCCGAGGCTCCCGTGAAAAATCGGTTTTCGTTCAAAGAAAGCTTATTTAATTAGATAGCACTAAAAATTATGCAATAAAGATGTTATTGCAACTCAATTTATGGTACATAAATGTATCGTATATATTATGTTATGTATATTATACATCAAACATGAAAAAATTAAACACTACAAAGCTTTTTTACAGATTCCCCCCTGTCAAGTCTTTTGACACATTTAACCGCGTCTCCAACGAAACCAACACACGCTTCCAAGAAAACTGAAAAGAAATGTTATATTTTCCATAATGTAGGCTATACTAAATTGATTTGTGGAAAAAAAGCGGCCCATCAAACGTTTTTGTCTGTGTATGTCTGCTATACCGACGGATGCCAATGCCGCAGTGTTTTTATGCCGCCGACAATGGGATACGCTATCGCCAAAGTCGTTTGGCTCGCCGCTGCTTTGGTGCCGCCGACAATGCGATACCGATATCGACAAAGTCGTTTGACTCGCCGCTGCTTTGGTGCCGCGGTGTTTTTACGTCGCCGACAATGGGATACCGCTATCGACAAAGTCGTTTGATATCGTCGCCACTTTGGTGTTTCAATTACAATTTATTTTCGGAAACTCTCATCCAACCAGTACACTACGATATAGGCCGGTTAATCCGAGGACCGGTTAATCCGAGGCTGGTTAACAGAGGTTCTACTGTAAATCAGCATCTCGCATAGGTTCTTCATCTGGAGTCTATTTGTACAAAGTTATATCTAGATTATTATTTCGCTATCTATATAGAATATTAACTTATTACACAGTTGTATATGAAATTACAAGTGAGCTATATTACGAGCTCATGCATTACTGAATATGGTGACATTGTTATTGAATAAATATATTATTTGTGAGGAATTGTGTCAAACTTTTAATTAAATTTTATTATACACGGGCTGTGCCAGGCCACTTGTTGCTGTGGCTCTGTCTGCTGCTGTAATTGTAAAGATAAATAACAATTATGTAACTACAACACATCAACTATTTTGTTTTGTTTAATAATAATATTAATACAAATCAGTTATAACAACTATGTAAATTAACATGGTTTCTAGCATTTCGAGTTATTCTACCCAAATTGCTCCGCCTGCGTCTTATAGGCGGTAGGAGTCTAGAGAACTGAGTAAACACATAAATGTAGACACTAAAAAAAAAAAAAAAATTGAGCTTCATAAACTTGCCCTACTGAGTATCAAGATAACAACTCCATATAAAATTTGTTTTGGCACTTATACAAACAATATCTTAAAGATTTTGATTTACAAATCCTAACATAAATAAATAAACAGCTGTTACAATATTTATAATTAGTCATCTGATTAAAATCAAAACAAATCTTTTTCATAACAATAACATGGTAACTTTGAAGGCCAGTGGGGCGAAACTCTAACATCCTATGACTTCAATTAATGGTTTAAAACCTTGGGGGTTAACCTGAATTACTATACAAAATTTCAAAGCAATCGGTCCAGCCGTTCTCGAGTATTGCGCTTAGCAACACATTTAGTCATTCGTTTTTATTTATATAGATGTTATTCATACACTTTTAGGTCATCCTTTATTCTAAAAATACTTGATATTAATATAACGAATTATTGAGAAATTGTTCTAAATTATGATATAAAATATGAGGTTTAATTTTTTGCATATTCATTGTATTTTCTTATTACAGGAGCTGGACTAAAGTAGTAATTGTGTCAAGCAGTCAAGATGGTACTGCACTTCCGGTTTATCCGACACCACCACCTATATATAAACACAACTATCCTAACTTAACCTTTGTATCAGATCCTAGTTTACTTAGTATAAGTGGATTAGTGGTTGGTCTCACAGCAACTGATTCTTTGATGCATTTAGGCAAGGAGGAAATAGCATTGTAAGTATTTAGTATATTATACAAATATTTAGGTACTAAGTATTATAAAATATACAATTTTAGGTTAGAATTTAATAGGGCACATAGTTTATTAGTTTAGATTTTGTATGTATAGGCTAACGAAAACATCACAATCCTATCAGGAGACAAAGGAACTGCACAACATACAACAATCCACAAAGTTGTAACTTTTGATGACTGCTTCATGGCAAAAATTATGAAATCACTCCCTCCAGAATGTAACCCCTCAGAACCTAGAAGATATTAACTGTCCATCAATGGGTCACAAAATCTAGAGAACCTCCTAATAACAGATCCATCCTAGATTACATCAATTTAGTTTTCTTCTTTTTATACTCTCTACTGATTGTGAAAGTGTTTTCTATTTGTGTACTTCTAGGTAATAACCAAGAACCACTTTCCAAGGTAAGCCTATGTCTCTTATCCATACAAAATCTAAAGTATACAATTTGCAGGATTTTCCTTACGAGAATTCCATTTTTTGGATTATGAACAAAATTTTGAATAAATCTATCAAATCTTTTTGTTTGTTTTATATTACATATAAAAATAATATATTACAATTCACACTTGGTAGTTTAGTGAAGGCAGCTTACTTCCTTTCTCCTGGTAACTTCCTGTTATAACTTTAATAACTCACATTTCTTAGTGTTAATAAAAACTTGTGTTTCTTTCACGTGAAGGGTGGCTAAAGATAAATAATATCATATCTGTGTGAGATATGTTCATTTAATTTCTGATATCAATTTGGACGGTTTTTTCTCATTTAGTAGTTCACATTTTAGTTTTTTTGTTGCAGTACTATCCCTCAGAAACCTAGCAAAGCTCATAAAAGCAAGACCTGCTCGGAAAAATGTGCCAAGTTTGTTAAAATTGAACCAAGCTTGGAAAATTGAAGGCTCGATAATTTTGCAGTCATTTGAAACTCTAGCTTGAGCAAAGCTCTCGGCTCAAAATTTTGAGGGCTCGCACATCCCTAGTCCTTGGTATTACCTAATAGTACACAAATAGGAAAACTCACAAAAAAATACTAAAGTTCTGAAATATTTCGTAAACACTGTTCACTTTCTCATTCAGTAACTAATAATTAGCAATTACAGCACAGTTTAGAAATAATTAACTTCATGCTGTAGGAAAAATAAATAAAAT
Organism: Aphrophora alni; assembly: GCA_963513935.1. Classification (NCBI taxonomy): domain Eukaryota; kingdom Metazoa; phylum Arthropoda; class Insecta; order Hemiptera; family Aphrophoridae; genus Aphrophora; species Aphrophora alni. The sequence goes on from OY740768.1 coordinate 46,721,881, forward strand.
AATATAAATATTCATAAATAATAAATACCTTCGTAAAATAATATGATTTTAGGATCATCCTGTTATCCAAATAAACTCTTATTTTTCTCAACAACAAACAAAAGGTGATGCAAACTATACCTAATCAATTTGTATATCTATTCTAGTCCTGCTGGCGGAAGTGATAGACTTGGAAGACTAGCTTCACATCTTTTGGAGCAACAGAGCTTTTACCCACTGTACCCTCCAAATGAAGACATAGCAGTTGATTCTGATCTCTGGGATTCTCACGCTTTTTTCCCTGTCACTCCACATATTCTTGTAATCCCATCTGATCTGCGATATTTCATTAAACTTATTCATGGATGTGTTGTTGTAAACCCTGAACGACTTGCTAAAGGACATGTGGGTGGCTCCTTTGTAAGAGTAGAAGTACAGCCGGAAACAGATGGTGTATGGTCACCTGCCACTCACATTTCGGCACAAATTGTAAAAATATAATGTCTTTTTTAAAACTTTAAAGTAATAGATATTGTGAAATAAAATAAGTACTGTATATTAACAAACTGGTTTACATTATTCCTCATTCTTGATGAAGAGAATGCTTTTTATAATAACACAATTTATTGATTTTGTAGGAAAAAATTCGTCTTTGTGAAATTCCCACAGATTAAAAATTGTGTGCATCTATCAATCATTAATTTTTATCAGAAACTACAAAACACCACAATTATTCCTATAGTTAGTGGTACAAATAAGATTGAAAAATGAAAGATATTTTTCAACCGATATTAATTTCTTAGATGTAGGTTCTACATTGAGTGCTGTACTTCATTTTATACAATTTTAATGTGTATCTATTATACCACAGTTTACCTACTACAGGTATAAATAGTAGAGTTATTAAGAAGAATAATATTAACACGTTCGCTACCACAATGTTAAAAAAAATCGTAACCACAGACTGCCGCCGCAATTTTGCTGCGGGCGTGTCCTACTCCTAGCCCAACGCCGCAGATCTGCGGCGGCTGGGCTCATTAAAATAGACTGCCGCCGCAGATGTGCGGCGTTGATTTCTTGATACTAAATGAGAAATTTCTTCGCAACAGTCTATTATGAAGGTTAGATCGTTTAGGCACGGTCTACAGGATAGTCCGCCACATATATGCGGCGCTTAGTCTGTAGCTAGGACTATTGCTGACGTCACTGGACATACTAATTATGAACAAATTTTATTCGTGGTCTGTGGCGAAGGCACAACCATTAGGACCAGTCTACAGGGAAGTTCATGAATTTAGTCGTGGGCTGTGGGAGTGACCCGGCTGCCGCATATATGCGTCAGCTGGTAGCGAACGTGTTAACCTGCAAATTAAACCACGAAAAATTTCATCTATCTACAGTAGCATTATATACACTTTGATGTTCTGTACCTAATTATACTACATTTTATCAACGGAAGCTATAGATTTATTGTTAAAAAAGGGAATTTAAACCACCAAAAACTGCATCTATTTCAGAAAAATAATACTCAATCTAAACATTCAGTAGGGTTAGAGGAATAGTTGGGTACCAGTAATATAGTATCATATTTTTGTCATCGAATAGTATTTAAAATAAGGTTTATAAATATAAATATATAGAAGGTTTATAGTTAATAAATATCTTTGTATGGTCCGTTGGCAATCTTTAAGTTAAAAATCCTTTCATCATTGCCATCATCAGTAAGCAAAAATAGTTTAATATGACACTGCATAAAACATGATACTATTTCATACCCATTTATATCATCTTAATCAAGCAATTTAGTTTTCACATTAATTTATACTTTATGTTTGACTTGCAATTAATGGTTATTTCAATAATACTCTTGAGTTGTACCTACATGCAAAAGTAAATCTATATTTTAAAATCTAATTTAATTTGTATTTTACTAAACAACAACAATAAAAATTATGACCAACTAGAGTGTAATATTTAACAATTATATAAAACCAATTAAAAAAAGGGTCGGTTTTTATAAAATTGGTATACATATCAAGGTCAGCCGTGATTATTGTCTTGTGCGGATGACTGTAATACAGTAGAGTCTTGATTAACTGAAGTTCCGTATTATCCAAGCCTAATGTAAGTGAAAAATTAAACAAAGGATTTGCTAAAGATCACGAATTGTGATCGTGTTTTTGCTGGTAATAGAATTACTTTAACTGGAACCTGAATGTAAGTGAGAGTTGTTGCTACTTTTATTGAAACCTGACTGTACGTGAGGTTGTTGACTGCAAGAGTCATACCCCCACCCGTTATAACCAGTCTACCTATTTTGTCTCCTCTTTTGTAAAGAGGATGTTAATTGCTTTCAAACAGTGTGAGTGAGGATTTTGCTATCATAGTGTTTCTACAATGAGTACAAAAAGAAAATGTTTGATGCTTTCATTTGAAGACAAGCTTTGTGCTATCAAACGTTTAAATCTGGGTGAAACCTTGAAAAAAGTGGCAAGTGATTTGGGCAGGGGCGAAGTCACTAGGCGATTGGAGACGTAAAAAGGCACAGATTGTAGTGAGGGTGACTATGAAAAATAGTGCGAACAAACGTCGGAAGCATTGTTTTTATGGTTTCAGCAGATTAGAAGTAAGGCAATCTGTTATCTGGAAAGATGTTACAAGCCAAAGCTCTAAATTTTTTTCATCGTTTTACAAACTTAAACTTTTAATGATAGGTAAAGGAAAAAAACCCTATTTTTTTCAAAAATGTGAATATGAATAATCAAACCAAAAAAGAGCTTGGATGGACTCTTCAATCTTTAAAGCATGGTTTTTCGATGAGTTTGTGCTGAGTGTAAAGAAGTTTTCTGATGGAAATAATGTGTCACTTAAAGCTCTTCTGCTGTTGGACAACGCACCCACTCATCCAGATGAATGTGAATTGGTAAGTAGTGATATAAGAGCCCTTTTCTTGCCTCCTAATGTTACCTCTCTAATTCAACCCCCTTATCAAGGTAGAATTGAAAATTTTAAGCGCCACTACTGCCGAATACTGTTGAAATATTTGGTTGAAGACCTAGACAATGATGTAACTGATGTTGAGAGACAAAAGGAAATCAACTTTATGGATGTCATTTACTGGTTGGATGATACATGGAATGAGGTTAAGCAGTCTACATTATAGAAAAGCCGGAAAAAATCACCCCAAAAAATGATGCCTTTTACCCTTTTGAAAACAGGCATTTACGATGAAGACAAATTTTTACTGTCATATTTTGATTAAACTTCTATTTACTGAAGCAATCACAGATAAAGACGTAAAAAATTGGATGAATGACGACGAACAGTGTAAACTTTCTGATGAGGCAATTGCAAGTCAGGACAGAAATTATAAGAGTGAAGATGAAAATGAAGACGCATCACCTGATGTAGGACTGTAGTCCAGAATCAGTTATACTGATGGATTGAGAGTTATCGAGAAGGTACTGTTCTACGTTGAACAACAAGATGATATATCACCATTGATTACATTTTAAGCTGATATCCTTACATTGCAGGGACTATGCAACATGGCGGCCAAGAAGCGAGGCAGTGGAATCAAGCAGAAGACTTAAGTACTTTTATCCAAAATATTTGTCTTGATTTTTTTTTCAGTGTTCCAGTACATATTATGTACTCATATACTGTATTGTTTTGTAAATATTGTAGTCTTGTATTATGTCACTATAGTGGTAGAGATGTTTTTGTAATTCTATCGTATTTTTTTCATTCTTCATTTTCCTGATCCATATATTGCAGTACTATATATCTGAGTTAACCGAGAATTTGCTTATCCCGTGTTTGTTGAGGTTCACATTAACTCTGTTAACCGAGATTACTGTAGTTAACGTTTCACTAGAATGATTTTCAACAATATATTTTTCATAAGTAAATTAGCACAGGAACACCAAGATACTTTTCAAGTCACAAAATACATTAGTTTATACATATTTGTTTTCGCCATTCCGACTACTGATTAATAATTAGATATATTAATAAGACTTACCGTCACAATAGTCTATATTTGTCTGTAATTATATCACTACGGCCGTTTCGGCTATTCAGCCATTTTCAAGTGTTATGCAGGTATTACCGTTGTCTTAGTTTAAAATCACAAATTACGAACACAAGACACATAACAAACACACAAGTTCTTTAAACATTTAAACAGTGGGCCTACTGCATCATGTTTTAAATGTTTAAAGAACTTGTGTGTTTGTTATGTGTCGTGTGTTCGTAATTTGTGATTTTAAACTAAGACAACGGTAATACCCGCATAACACTTGAAAACGGCTGAATAGCCGAAACAGCCATAGTGATATAACTACAGACAAATATAGACTATTGTGACGGTAAGTCTTATTAATATATCTAACATTAGTTTAGTAGAAAATTAGAAATATAAAAGTACGAAGTGCAGCTTAGATTATAACTGCCTATCTTAATATTAATAACTGTGTTAGTCAAGTCAGTCAATGTATGATCGCTTGTTGAATCTCACATCGCTTGATGAGACCTAGTAAAGGAACTACAGGTCTGGGAAGTTAATATATGGTTACCTAATCTCATTTGATGTTGACACATTTTTAATGTTTTGAAGACATCGTTTTTTGTCTCCAGAGCTGTATTTTGGCATAAAAGCCTAAGCAGTACGGATATGGGAATTCACCGAAATACGGGTTTTCTTAACTGGTTTTCACTCTTCTCGGTTCTGGAAAGTACAGTTATAAGATTTTTTTTCTTTTGTGGCTATTCAGAGGTTTTGAAATGATTTGTTGTAAAGGTAACTCCGTACTATGACTTGGTTGAAGGTGACAGGCAAAATTCAAAACCAAAGTTTTGCAATAATAACAGATCTCTTTTACAGATTTGTCTAAAAAATTTTGGCTTTTGAAGATAAGTAGTGCTTTTTGTATTGCTTGTAGATGAAATTTCATAATCCTTTCCAATTAAAAGGTCCTCCAGATGAAGATCATATGTTAGTTCTGAATATATCGGATTTGTAAGATACAAATTACTTTGTAAATGTTGAAGAGATTTAGTTTCACTTCTTCTGGGACTTTTAAACAAGAGGTCTACTTGAGCAGAATAGTCTTTAGAAGTTGTAGATTTATCTTCATCTGAAGGATGAAATTCCGCATCTTTATCAGAGTCATATTGTGGTGAATAGGGCGATGGCATCTTACCATAAATAACGTTTTTGCCTGAAATCAACTGAAGATGATGTAAATTATTAAAAACAATAATATTGGCAATAATTTAACACAATAATCTGTGTGAGGTTGTATCACACAAGTCGTATATCCAGGGGATGAAATAGGTAAAAACATTAGCTAAACTAAAATTTATGTTTAAAAAATGGAGGTTACCATTACTTTTTTTAACGAAAGTAAAAGTACTGTATATTAATATTAATTTGTTGTCTTGTAGCAAGATGTGTTAACAAAAATTTGAGGTGGTTATTTACTTTTTAAAGAATTAAATTCTTTCAAACTTTATGTATTATGTAAATTGTGTGTTTTTGATAGTTTTTTAAGACCTACGGTATCTCAATTTTACAGTCGGTATAAACTATCTTAGGATATATAATTTTATCTAATGTTGATAAAAATATTGAAATAACTAAATCATTTTGTAATTGGTAAATAATCTATACAAATATATAATCAGGAAATGTATACTATAAATATAAAGGGGATATTTTAGTTTGTAATAATTTAAACCCTAAAACGAATCATTTAGTTTGTAGTGATTCTAAAAGAGATAACACTGCAAAAATCTCAGGATTGAAATTAATTATATATATACAGTATTAATTTCATTATTTGGCCAAAAAATTTGCTGCAAAAAGTAACCAATATTTGGATATTTACAGTATACTTCGATGACATATTAGTAAAGTTAACTCAGATTCTGATTAAAAACTATAGCTAAACGTACATTTGTGATAAAAAATGATAATAGTAACTCTGCAAAAATATTTTAATTATATTCGCTCCTTTAATAGTACAATAAACTTATCATGGGGACAATTGTTACAAAAACTCAATATAAAAACGTCAAGGTAAGCCCTAGTAGGTTACATGTACATACAATTCTTTAAACCTATATATATATATATATATATATTTAGATTTTTTTTTTTTTAAGTGATCAAAATGATGATGAAATTTAGATTTTTTAAAACTTCAAATTCTTAAAATTTACTTGGTAAGATACTAAATAGAAATTTATAAAATAAATAAGGTGGACATTATAAATAATAAGGTTAAATAGAAATAATGTTAAAGTGTTAGAAAGTTGTTAATGAATGAACCTTTACGTAAAAGAACTATATTTTCATTTACAGTATTAATTTTTACCATACCAAAGACATGTTGTAACAGTTTTTAAATTTCATAAACTACCCAACCAATTTCAATAATCTTTGACTTTTTGTAAAGATATTTCAATCACTATTATAATATAAATTTGCATGGTTTAAAAATTATACACAATTTTAATTATTTTTTACAAATTACATTTTGTATCAAAAATGTATAGGCTACCTACATGAGAAAATATTTATTATTTTACTAAATCAAAATCAAATAAACATAATAAATTAATGCTTAGTATCCTATAGACAGTTCCTGTATATTCTCTTTAAAACCTAACAGTATAATAAATAATTCTGTACATTAAATTAACATGTACCTTAACAATACTTAGAAAATTATGTAACAAATGTTGAATTAAAATGATTTAAATTTGGTAACAAGTTCTAATTAAGATAATAATAATATTCATTAATTTCCACACTAACAAAAAGTAAATTAAATTATTATTTATATTTAAATAACAACTAAATTAATAATGTTGGTAATAATTAATTGTACTTACATTAAATTAGTGAATTTGTGTCGAGGCAGGATAACATTTAATTACGTATTACAAGTGTCAATTACATATTGTTTTTAAAAAATAAATAAATAGTAGGTGGAACAGCCAAATTGATAGAAATATAACACATATATAAATATACACACATACAGACACCATACACAAGTCAAAGGGAGGGTGCTGTTGTAGACTGTAACAGAACAGAGACAGACAGATTATTAAAAGGTTGTATCAGAAAAAAATCTTTGACCTTGGTTATTCTACTATAGTTTCAAAAAACATTCGGTCATATTAAACGCTAAAGTGTAGGTTTTTCTAAAATGATCTAATTAGTAAATCTGGTTTGAATCCAATGCGTACAATAATTCTGCAGAGATACTTCAATTCGAAATAATCCGAATATTGAAATCTTTGAGACTGATTAATTCAATTATCCATTTCACCCGATTATCAACATTGCTAAACTGAAGTAAACATCTGCTGGCGAAATACAAGGTGTATGGAATAAGGGATGGGGTGGACCAAAGCCGACTGTACTACAGGAAAGAATGTCGCTCCTCTCCAAAACACACTACATTGACTACATCATAGTTGTGAGTGAACTCATCCCACTTAATCCATTATCTGACCTTGAACATCTGGTTTAGTCATTTGTGCAAGACACATTGTTAAAGTAGTTTCATTTGAGATGTCAAGTTGAGGCAAATTGTTGTGTCCCAGGTTGTGCTTCTAATTATTATAGATCGGATAAAATATTTAAACCGGATAACAGCATGAGAACTTAATATTCTCCTCTATTTTTGGTTTCACCTTTCAAATAAAATTGTAGATATCTTTTCATATTTTCATAAATACTCGAGATGTTTGAGAAAGACAGGAGACAAAACAAATTTGAGTTTTGCCATTTTTGATTTTCCTTCAATAACCAAACGGAAAATGATTCTATGAATCTAATATTACATATATACGTGTTTGTAGTAGTCGTACGAACATTTTGTGAATATTTCGTTATACGGTTATCATTATATGAACATTTATGTCAACGGAGGAAAGTACAAATAAAATCTACACTTCAACCTTAATTTTTGAATATTAAATTTTGAAGTTATTAAGTGTAAGTTGTAAAAATTTCAGTATATATCGAAAACGAGGAGAAGATAAGGAGACCATAGAAAACTCTATATCATGAACAGTTTTTGAAGTATATTTTTTTATTAAAAAAATAATAATGCATATATATTATTATCTTTACCTGTGAAAATTTTAATGCAATTTGTTATATGGTTCTTTTTTTATGTAAACGGAGTAAAGTATAGATAAATTTTATTGTGTACTATAACCAAGATTTTATTTGAGGGTCGACGTAGTCTACTATGTTATTTAATTTTATGTCCAATAAATTAGTGGACTAATTACACCAACTAAAATATTTTGTTGATAAAGTAAAACATGCTCTGCAAAAGCCAGATGTCTGGTCACTCAGGTCGAGTATCTTGAATTGCAGGTTTTCATATTCAAAACAATTTCATTGTAGTACAGTGTACAGTGTTGCCAAATAATGGACACTAGATTAGCGATCTTTCAAAATCCTTGATACACGGAAAAATATACAGAAATTGATGGTATCAATGGAATTTGTATGAACTTCTCCAAGAATAGTTTTGTTCGTTGATCTATCTTTTTAGCATTGTAACTATTCTATAAAACTGGGATGATTATTAATGTTAATGTTAACATTTCAATTAAAGTTGGGCGCCATTTTGTAATGTTTATTACAAAAAAATAATAATGTTTACAAAAGATTACTCTTGAAGAGAGCATAAAGTTTCTCTGAGGTCGCAAGTTCTTTAAATAGTGTACTTTAGAGAATCTTAAAAATAAAATACAGAATCTTTCTTTCTGAAATGCACATTTTGTTATTAATAAACTTTTTTGATGTTAAATTTCATACAAAATCAAAGTATTACCTGAAAAGACAAAATTATACATAACATCTTACACTCTATATTAATCAAAATTATATTTCATTAAAATCTTTATTCAAAAGGTAATATTTTTATATTACATAATCTCTTTTATAAAATATTTATTCTTTTAAAATTTAAAACATCTAATTCAACAAGTCAAACAATGAAAATCTTTTAATTACAAAATTCTTTAATGATTATGTTCAAATAAAATATTTTTTCTTATTGAAAAAACATGTGATAATTCTACAAACATGTCATTCAAGTTTCATCAATGAATTACAATTTCTAGTTATTTTTATATTAAAATTTCTATAGAAAATAGTTTAGGCATGTTATACCAGACATGCATTTAAACACAGAAGTTAAATTGTACATTTTACATAAAACTTTCAATTAATTCAGACTATTTCCTGGTTGAAACCACATGGCATCGTTTTAGCAAATATCCCGTCTCTTTTTAGAAAATAACTTTTTCAGTTTTACTTTTCACTCTTCTAATAATCACAATTGTCTACTTTGTCTTATTCAAAACATTTTAATTAAATCACATCTTTTCTTAAAAACACAATTACTTGTCCTTTTTTTATATATGTTTTCCTGCTTACACAGTACGGCTTTGTCTATTGCATCACTTTTCACAACCACGTCTTTTTACTTTAAAAAAAAGTTTATTTCTCTCTTATTTAAACTAATTCACATAGTCACATAATACTTCTTTAAATATAACTTCTAGTCCTTTATAAAAACACTTTCTTTCGGCGATTCGGCTTTGTTCCGACAAACATATTTATTTTTGACATGTCTTTCCTCTTAGAAAATCTAGATCCAACTGGCGTAAAACTTGGTTAGCGACAGCCTCCAACTATTATTCACAATGCTAATGTAGCATTTTTTCTTATAACTAAAATTATACCTGTTTTTAATATTAACATACTTTCAATAAATTTCTCTGATCATTTTGCACTTTCTTAATTTATTCTCTTCAAAAAACAAAATACGTTTCCTGTTTATTGCATCGAGTTAACCGTACTCCCCATTCAAACTAAGATCACTAAACTGAAAATGTACACTATTACAGCGTCCCCTCAGTTATAAACATCATCATCTATTTTAATGGTTATTTTTATAAAATAAGGGTTTGTCATTGTTTGAAGATTTAGTTTTCATTTACTACAAATCAGTGTTGGTGTATAAATTAAAACTTGAAAAATAAGATTTTTCATAAGGATTGTAATCCAGCGTCTGTATACCGGACGCTGAATTACACCTGGATGCTGAACAAAATGTAAATTGCATTGATTCGGAGGCTAAAATTATAGCAATGTATGTATATATATATATATATATATATATATATATATATATATATATATTATTTCATATAATGCTTATCCTTGTATATTGTTCTACTATTTATCAATTAAAAGATATTAAAGAAGTATTATTTTATTCTTACAGAAATACATATATCTCGACCTTAATTTAAAATTTCCATGGTATATCCATAGTAGGAATAAAAGCACCAGCAGCACATCTATTTTCCGCATTAACATAATTAAATGTTGTACAAGCTTTGCATGTTGGTAATAATTCAAAGCTAATATCGTGTAATTGCATTAACTTTGATACATTAGTATATAGCTGTTGTGGAATATATGAATCTTCTATGCCCAATATCAATATATCTATCTTTGGTACCATATAACAAAATAAGGACAGGCTGTCTTCTGTGATTTTTTTCTTATTAGCGACGGTCCATGCAATGACCGTATGAGGAAAGATGATCATTGACCCAAAAACAAAAAATCCATTGTTGAGACGAAAACCTAAATTGTTGTATGAATTGATCATTAAACGACTTTGATTTTGATTTAAAATTGTCACTGTAGATTGGCCTTCGTGGTATCGCCTTGATATAGAACATATTGCTTGCCTTTGTGGATTCCTGCAATAAAAAAATAATATTTGTAAGAATTGTAACATATTATAGTATTCAGTTATATTTTGTTGTATTCAGAACAAATCCATCAACATTTTAAAGAAAATAATACACATTAAAACATTTCTTAAAAAAAATATGTTTTTATTATATATGTTACTTTTTTTTTTTAATTTGGCATTCTAGTACATAGCAGGAAGCAATGTTTTGAAACACAGTGACATAAAACTTCATGAAAAATGTTACTTAGTGAATATTACTTTTTTTTATTTTTCAAAAATTGCATGAACCGCTAAATTTTTATTTTTAAAGGAAGAATTTTTTTTACACCACCACTTCAATCCATATGTGGTGGTGAAATCTACCACTAAAATTTAAAATGTTAAAATGGATGAATACACTTCATTTTATAGCTTGTAAAAATTTCTTTTCAATGGTCTCTCATTTTGTAAATTTGGATTATAGTTTTATAGAAATTGTATTGTGTGGGAAAGTTAATAGATTTTTTTTTATCTAAGCACATGACTGGACACCAACCAACAGCAAGGGCATACACACAAAACTGTGATCAAAACGAGATGACCACATGGATCTGGTGACAATGGTGGACTCCATGCGAGGATATACTAACAACGTCACTCACAATTTAGCAACAGTGAAAAGACAATAACAGAATTTCAAAATGATATGTATAACTTAACTAGGCTAAGTAACAATGAATTGTATAATACACTTATTACATATACATTAACACAACAAACACAAATAGCTTACAACACCCTACTCACAATGTTAAACATTATAATGAACAACTGTAAAACACACACGGCCACCCAAATGACAATACCTCATACAACACTCACGACAGACCTAAAAAAAAAACTAAGGTTACACCTATGCAAAATACAAATGACACTCACCACACCTCAAAATGTCGAGGACGACATTTAACGAGGAAGGGGAGTCAGGAGTGTCAGGAATAACACATTAATATTATTTATTAATATTATCATAATATTATTAGTACGTAGATTAGAATATAGTAATAATTATATAAACATAATAAGTCAATGCAAACCATTGAGGGAATATGAAGCAACACCTCAAAAGCGATGCAATACTTAGACAAGCACGAGCACACAACAAATATGCCAAGCAATAAGATAAAGGAAGGTGACTCCTACAACACAGGATCTTTTTGTGTGAAGCCGTTGCCCGTGAAGGAGCAGGAACGTTTATTGTCGGGGACGATCATTACTGGATAACATTAAGCTGGGCACTTACTGCAAAGAATAAGGTGAGCAAATAAGAGATCAAGTGTATTTGTGTGTGTGTGGAATATAGCATTTGTTAAAGTAAATTGTTAAAAGATAATTTTGGAAAGACATTCTTGATTCGGGGGAGGTCAATTTTAAAGCTTCGGTTCACACAGGATTGCGTTGACTTAGGTAGAAGGGCTTGTGATAAATGTAAGGGTTAAATCATTTAATCAAAATACTAGCTTGGTAAAATAATGTATAAGCATAAAAATCAATAAATTAATGTAAATGTAAAAGGTTAGAATATATTTATGTAAATATTGGTTGTTCTCGGGTTAAATGATTGTTAGAGTCAATTAAGCTAAATTTATAAACATTAATAAAGAAGGAAAGTTGTATAGAAGAGAGAGATGCTTTCTTTGTGAGAAAAACCCTTAAAAAAGAGTCTCCCCTAAGTTAGAACCCAGGGTAAATATATAAAGATTTACTCATAACAGTAAACCACCTAAAGGTTTATTCAGGCGCCATGTTAGGTTGAAAAACAAATTACATAAAGAGAATGTATATTTTTGCAAAACATGTGATGAAAAACCTTATTTAAAACCTAATACATGTTTTGAAGTATACCATACCACACATAAAAAACACACTGCTAGAACAATAAGCGAAGCCACAAACAATCCTATAACAAACACTTTATATTTGCTTCTTCATTTATGAATTAGAGAGTTAGGTTTTTATTTTTTATCTGATGCCACAGTTAATTAATTTGTTAGTTTTAACAAAAATTATAATATAAAAGCAGACTACTAGAACAAAAGTGACGCCACAAAATTTGTCTAACAAAAACTCAATCATTTGCTTCTTCATTTGTAAATTTTAGTGCTTATTATTTTTAAAAATTTTTATTTAATTTCGTGTCCTTAGTTTATTTTTTTGTTAGTTTAACAAAAACCTATAATTCATGTACAATAAATTTCCTTATTGCATGTTTAAAAAAATGTTTTACCAAATAACACCAATAATACCAATGTTTTTTATATGGTTTGCGGATATATTTGCCATTTTTTAAACCACAACAGATGGGTGGCGGATATATCCCCATATAGTTTTTACATTATTAAACGGGAAAAAAACTCAACTTTATTGTAAATGTGTAAAATATACAATAAAAAAAATTTAATATCTCAAAAAAAATAAAATATATCCCTAGCACTAAAAAATACCATTTTGAGATCTATTGAATGCCATCTGGGAAAAAGTTAACTAGTAGGTACATCTCTATAGGCAGAGTGTTTAGCACAATAAATCAACAAGGTTAAAGTTAATAATATATATCTAACTCAAAATGAAAAAGAGGCAATTGTATAACATCAGATGTAGCCTACACATATTTGAATAACTGATTTTTGAAGTGAAAACTTCTATAGGCGCGTTGGGTACTTTTTGGGATGGACTTTTTCAATAGAAATCGCGTCATGCACACTACCGTAATGCAACTTTTGGGATGGACTTTTTCAATAGAAATCTGCATCACGCACAGTAGCGTAATGCAACCTTAATATATAGACAACAGATACGCGCGCCCCATACGAATTAAAACTAAAAATATTGCACTAACTTTCTCAAAATTCACATACATAGTTAAACTAAAATCAATGCAAAAATATCGCACAAACTTTCTCACATACCCATATATATTAAAACTAAAAATCTAATATTGCACTAACTTTCTCAAACTCATATACATAGTCAAACTAAAATCAATGCAAAAATATTGCACAAACTTTCTCACATACTCATATATATTAAAACAAAAATCATAAGTATATAAGCGTTACATACTGTTCAAACAAGTTTTACTTCTAACGTGTGGTCTTAAAAGCACACCCAAATATTTTTTTTGTGTAGGTTATATATTCACTAAGCTAATTTTGTAATCATTTGAAGAGTAAATTGTTAAATTTTGTATGAACTCAATTCTTTAAACTTTTGTTTTTATCTCAGAGAGAAAATTAATTGTCTACTGCATAGTTTCATTAACAAATTTTTAATTTGTTTTCACCCAGGAGGGACATATATACTGTATATATATATATATATATATATATATATATATATATATATATATATTCCTTTATATTTTCAAACGGAACCATCCAAAAATAATAGTACCAATGTTAAAACATTTTGATATAAGCACATTTTGAGGGACACCTGTCTACATGTCTCATCTTCAAAATACTAAATGGTAATTTAGAAAATATTATTATTTCTTCTATAATAAGGTACATCATAAATTCAAATAATTTTGTGTTATGTCCATTTCACCAAAATAAATAGCTAACTATAAGTTTAATATAATATTTATAAGTTTTGTATTCTTAGATTATTTTTTTCATACCTTTTAAGTAAATCTGAAAATTTGCTTTGAGTCTACAGGTATTCAATTTGTTGATGATGTTTCTGATTTGAGCTGCCAAATAAACTCTGTCTAAAATTTAGGTGTAAAAGCTTTCTTACAGGTCATTTGCTTTGTTGAAAATAATATGAGTTATTTTGGAGAAAAAATACCTATATTTTAATGCAAAACTATTGCTTAGATATCAAGTCACCTCTGTTAGAAGGAAAGTAATCATCTCTAAGACATAAATTTAACAATTCCTATAAAAAAAAAATAAGGGTTTTAGCTGACTTATAATGCACCAAACATCAGCACTAAAATCAGTTCCGAAATATTTGTATTGACAAATTAGAAACAATATTGTATATTTTAGAATAATATGGACTAATATATTTGAACTTGGCATTATACTCTATATTAGTATACAACATTACAAAAAATAGGTTTTATTGATAAGTCCAAATTAAAGAGATCTAATGTAGTTATCAAAAGTACAAAACCAAGACCGTCGAGGAAAGACTAATTAGCTTTGTTATTTAGTGATGAAGTAACCCTGAATTTGCTGAATGTAAATATAAAAACCTTGCAAAATTTGTAAAAAAGTGGACTCTTTGGCCAAGATTTATAAAAGTAAAGGAAATACAAACTTTGTTGAGTCTAATCCTAACAGCTGTCCAAGAGGACCCCCCAGTAGGAATTATTCTCTATAGATAAAGTTAATGTAGGTAATAAACCAATTATGATTGAGTTATGTATCTGTGGTAAACAGAAACTTGACGCAGGGTTTAGTATTTCTATTTTTCCACCAAAATTTTATAAATTTAAATTTTTAGAAATCAACTTGATTCCTACTAGGGTTAGGCCTAGAATTTATGAATATACAGATATAATTCCGGTTGTTGAATTTGCGGAACAAGTAAAATATAAAAACCTAGTTGATGAGAGTAATTTTTTATTTTATTTTTTGGTTAAAGATGGTATTGGACCTTTACTGAATGGGATCTAATAAACCTTTTTTCAAAATTAATGTAAATTACTTAAATGTTCAAAAAGAGAATTAGAATTAATTATCCAAATTAAGGATCTTTTTAAACCTGAGTTAGGATATTATAAAATTCTGTTGTAGAATTAAATGTAAAAAATAGTATGAGATAAATCTTTTTGGAAACTTAGAAAAGTCCTTCTCATTTTTATAGGTAGAAAAGAATTGGATAGATTAAAAGCAAATGGGTATTACAAAACCTGACAATTGTGACTGGGGAAATTCATTGTTGAAACCAAATAATGAAGTCAGGATTTGTGCAGACTATTTTGAGGAGAAGAAATTTTTAATGGATTCAAAGGGGTTGAAATATTTTTCCAAATTTGATTTTTTTAAAGGCTTACAACCAATTAGAGCTAGGCGACGCTACAACAAAATTATTAGCTGGAGTACACACAAGTAAATTTATATTCCTAATAGATTACCTTTTTGGTGTTAAACCTGCTTGTACAATTTTTCAAAAAGAGTAAAAAATTTGTAGGCCTATAGGGTTTAGATAGAGTAAAACAATTGTTGGATGATGTCATTATAACTAGGGAAAATGAGGAAGAACATTTTTAAAAGCTGTTTTTATTAGAATAAAGAAGGCGGGTTTTCAATTAAATTTAAATTAATATCGATTTTTCAGAGATAACTTTTAATTAAAACTGCTGATTTTAAATTTTAAAATCAGGAATTGAGATTAGTAAGAATCGATCTTTTTAAGGTGGAAAGTAAGAGTAATGAGGTAGAGAAAGCTATTGAAATTGAAGTAACTGGAAGGAAATGTGATGATGTTAAGTGATAAGTTGGAAATAAAAAAACGGGAGGAAAAAGTAAAACTCCTATTAAGACCAGATAAAAGAGTAATTAAACCACTTTGTAGGTTAAATTTTTAATTGTATCTGATGACTATTACATATTATTATATTACATAAGTATTTTTGGTTATACTTTTGAGTTTAAATAAAAGTTTTATATTTTAGGTTTCGTGTAAATTATGTAATTCCTATAATACTTGCCCTTAGATATTTATATTATTGATGTAGGGTTTTTATATAATGTAGTCAAGATATAGTTAGTTTTTAAGTATGATTATGTGGCCATTAAGACAATTTAATGACTGTGTTTTCAGTTGTATTAAAAAAAAAAATTATTTATTAAAAAATTTTTTTTTTAATTTTTTTATAGTTATGTGTTGAAGGTGTATTAATAGTGTTATTTTATAATAAAAAAGTGTTATGTTCTATAATGGATGTTATTAGTACTATTTACCATAAATACGACTGGCCCATTGTTTTATTTAATGAACATTTAGGTAATTGTTTACAAAGAGTCACAGCTTTTTTTGCAATTTTATTTTTATAACATGTTCTACATACCTTATTTCTTAATAATTAAATAAGTTTTCAACGTGGAGTTAATTTTTTCACAGAAAAAAAAATCCATTAAGCGAGTTACACGTTAAAATATGTATGTACACAAATTTTTACCTTACAAGGTTAAGTAAGATGGCTATATATATTTGTATAAAAAAGAAACTGTGAATTATTTCCCAAGTTGTCACTCATCCAAGTACTAACCATGCTCGATGTTGCTTGACATCAGTGACATAAATTCATTGAATTCTGTAGTTTTGAAATTGCGACTTTTCGGTGAAAAATTAGTTCCTTGTTGAAAACTAATTTTATTATTAACAAATAAGGTATGTAGAACATGTTAAAAAAAAATGCAAAAAACAGCACTGACTTTCTTTGTAAACAATTACCAACATTTATGCTTCCATCAAAATTTAATCGATAAAAGAAATTAATTTGGGCCAATTTTGAAATATTTAAGACAAAATATTTTGAAAAGTCTTAAAACAAAGTGTTGTCATCTTGTTTGTAAGCTGACTTTAAATTAATTATTGAAATTGAAGACTTTATTAATACACTATTGTGTGATATATTAACTTTTCCCCAGGTTTTCTGATTTTTTTTTTACTTATCTTTCTATTGTGTAAACTGATCATGGTGCAATACGTCCAAGAAAGCTGAAATATTGGCTTTCTATAATTTTAGTAATAATGGTTCTTTTTAAATTAGATCTTGTCATGCCACACATAAATACAATAATATTGTCTAATGTGTGATATGAACATCTCTGTCTAATAATGGACCAAGCTACTAGAAACTAATTTTATTGACTTAAAAGTACAGCACTGTATTTTATAACTACCGGTACTGTAATAATTATAATATACTATATTCACCACACTATTCAGATATTGAAGTTCAATAAATTAACTTAAATTCAATACCATTCATCATAAAAATCATACCTCAATAAAGAAATTGCAATTCTTTTAATTCCCATTCTTTAAATTAATGATGTATACCTTTTCCATATGAATAAACTAGTTAGTTTGAATGTTTTCTATGCAACAAAGATTTTCAATATGCAGCAAGTTATTTATTATTGAATAAGGTAAACACAATGTTTACTACACAAGAACAAAAACCATGGTTCTATTTAATTAATTATTATTGTTAATTCAAATTAACTTAACCTATCTTAAATCTGAAGATTTTTCAGTTGTTTAGTTATCTAGATTTGTATCTATAGTCTGAGTGACTCATAAAAAAGAATCAGGAATCATTGTACCAAAATAAGTTTTGTTTGAAAGGTATACTATACATAGTAAATCATATAATATACATTATTGAGGTTTAAAATATTTTAAGTGAGATTTTAAATTTAATGTATGGTATAGTAAAAATTACCTTATACTAGACTAAGAAATTATGTCAAGAAAAAAAATTTAGTAATCAATGGTCCAAGTCAGATAATGATCCACTGAATTTATAATTACTATAATATAATATATTATAGATGTGCATGTTAAAGTGACTGAAAAAAGAAAAAAGTCCAACTTCGAATTTTGAACAAATTTGAAGATATTAATTTTCAGTTTTTAATGAAATATGATAATTAAATTAAAACTAATAAATTTACAAATCCAAATATGCAATTGGATTATTATTAATTATAAGAAATTACTATAACTCAACCATCTATTTATTCTGGCTAGAGAAATAAATAATATAGTAAATAAGAAGTGTATTACAACTCGTGCCTCCTAGATATAAATGTGAATAATTAAACCATCAGGGGCTCACTTTAGTGAGAACAGGGGCTAGATTGAGTTGGATAAACACCTTATTTCATGTAGTTTTGGAGATCCCACTCTTTCATCATTCCTATCAGGTCTCTCTTGATCAATTCTTGTTCTTTTCCGACCATGACGTTATTAGAGTTTCGAGAATTTAAGGTCTTTAGTTTATGTCAATTTCTTCATTTTTTATAAGGCGATAATGATCGAGAGGTTTTTTGCCTCAACAACAATGGGAGGGGGGGGAGATATGTAAATAATTAATATCCCTTATGAACTACAACAAACACATCCTATAAGATATGCATTGAACAACTTGTAGGCTACTGAAATTATTGTTTATTTATTATATCAAAAATAAAAATTATAAAACGTAAAAATTAATTGTGTTTTTTCAGATGGTGACATTTCAATTTTGTAAATAATGTAGAGAAATACTTAGATATGATTTTTTAAATTGTCAGCCGCCATATTGAAACTTGTGAATGAAAAATTTACTGGTTAACGAACTTAACCGATATCTTTATACTGTAATATCGAATTTTTCACCAAGATTCGATAACGTCGGAAATTTTTCAAGGAGCACACACACACCATATAATTTTAAACAAATTTTATGTTTGGAATCTTGGTGTCGTGAGGATTAAATCTATGTATTTATTAGCCTTATTTTCTATCTATCAAAAGGAAGGTCGCAATGGCTTCTTTTTATTACTTGGACAATTCATAAATTATTGAGTGGGTAAACTAAATGAGATATATCCGTCATAACAACAGAATCCCCCCTATTATACCCCAAGAATTTGGAGAAATTATTTTGAAATCTCCCAAATGCGTCAAAAGTGTAGTTTGGGGGGGGGGAGTAGTTTTTGGGAAATTTTCAAATGTAACGGTAGGTTAAGTGATACCTAATATAAAGGTATTTGTTCACTGATCATTTTAATAATAAAAGTTTTTATTTATCTTGAAGCTCAAGTACAGGGTAGTCCAAAACGTCTAAAATTCAGGGTTTTACAGTTATTTTTATTGCCACCACCTACAATAATGTAGAGGAACACAATTTTTACCAAAGCTTAATGAAAGGACGCCCTTTCCAAAAATATCCTCAAATGTCCCATTACCCCAAAATTTACATATTAAAAAAATACATAAAGTTTTGGAAAATATAAGAGCTTGAAAGTGAAAAAAACTCAAATAACTTCATTAAAATGTTCCTTAAAAAACAAACATTTTCTGCATTTAAATTTTGACTCTATCTCCAACGGTTTCGAAACTACATTCAAAAGGTTCAAAACCATCAGTGGCTCTGTCAAGGTGTCGTCTTTTTACAAAACATTTCTAGATGTTGACACAAAAAAGTAGTATTTCTAGATGAACGTAGATTAATGCAAACATTTCCAAAGACATTGGATGGACCAATGGAGCATAAATTGGTTAGTAAACGCACCTCTAGGAAAAGGTAAAAGGTTAATTAATTATATGCCACGCTGGAGGGTACAACGATGGGATCGATTCACCACCCCTAGTCTTTCAATCAAGAAAAACAATTAATTGCCATGAATTTCGAAGTATTTGAGAGTTGGTTTTTCGAAGTGCTGATGAAGTCGATTCCAGCTGGATTAACCATTGTAATGGACAAAGCCCCATACCATTCATGGGTAGTCAATAAAGCGCCAACGTCAGACTTTAGAAAGAGTGAAATGGTTGAATGGCTGAAGTCTCGAAATGTTATATTTGCTTCAGACATGCGGAGGTCAGAGCTGTAGAGCCTTATTAAGTTGCATAAGCCACAAGTGATAGCCTACGAAATTGATAAGAAAACTGCTTAACTTGGATTTAAAATTATAAGACTCTCACCATACCACTGCAACTACAACCCGATTGAGTTAGTTTGGGCAAGTTTGAAAAGATAAAATACCTAATGGGCTCTCCTTCCTTCGTCCTCTTTAAATTCTCTGTATAGGCCTGTGAATGAATTATTAAATAGCGATTTGTTAGGATTTGGTACTAAAATGTTGGCAAAGGTGTTTGGTATTACACTATGTAATGTGTACAATTATTTGACTTGTTCAAACTTTGAGAAGATAAATAATTAAATAATATATATATATATATATATATATATATATATATATATATATAATTTACTGAAAAGCCATGTTATGTCCATCAGTTCCATATTTTCTGTACATAAAATCTAGTTCAAGTGTTTTCCGTGAATTGCGTGGAAGGTTATGTAATATGTTTCTGAGAGCAAACTTATAATTTGATATTTTAATCTAACTGTTTTATTATTTAGTAATAATACCATATTATGTCCACGATACAAAACGTACAAAGTTATTAAAGTCATACTGAGGAGATTTTGTAAGTCTATGTAACATTTTTAGTTAAAAAATATAATTTTCATTATCATGAATGTTCATATTTTTTTGTAATAAATAATAAGGTAATGAGCACCTGTATTATGAATAATAATATAGAATTCGTAAGAAATATATTGTTTGTAAATTAACGATTTGTAAATTCAAATAACTGTGGCTCAACTGTGATGTGTCGTAAAAATTGTTTAGCTGTTAAAAGGTTAGACCTCTATGTGTTATTGTGAACAATGCCGTTTCCAACCTCTTTGCTTTGAAAAATTGTTTTCGTCTTGCCCCTTTGTCGCCATTAATTGTGATGTGTAATGCTGTATTATAAGTCGTTTAACGTATTTTGTGTAGTTAATGTTCGTAAAGGAAGGTGTTTGAATTTACGTGTAAAAATAGCTTCGTTTCACTCAAATTACTTACAATTCCTAACTTGCAAAACAAGTAAGTGCCACATTGAATCAGAAGGAAGTTGATAAAGAAATTAATTTTGCATCTTGATCATGGATTCTAATGGCAGTGTACGTAGGTTAAAACTAAAATTCTGTAGGCCCTAGAGAATTTCTGTGCCAGCATTATCATCCGGGAAATTTAAAAATAAATCGTTATTTTAATAAATTAAATCATTTAAATTTTGCTATTAATTTGGAAATTCATTCATGTTATTTAAATGGCACGCTTTTTTCTCACAACTTTTAGGCATTTTTTCGTTGCCTTGTATGTAGACCTATTGGGAGCAAATATTTTTCTTTTTTGATGATTTTTATTAACTTCCTTGAATGTCATCTGAAATTGATTTATGACTATTATTTTAAAGCAAACCATGATTATGATTTTAATACAACATTGTCTTGAGCCTAGATATACCTTAAAATACGTATTTCTCGGTTAATAATCTAGTCTAGGCTTTTTTATTATAGGCTATTAATTTTAGCCTAGGCCCAAACAACAGTAAACATACACCAACAGTAGGTTTATTAGTATTAGCCTAGGCCTAATTTAAAACAACAGTAAATTTAAACAATTCCTGAATTACTGTTTAAAGCTTTTAACTTTGTTGTAATATAAGTCTAAGTTTAGCCTAAAGTTAATTTGAAAATTTAGGCCTATAAACCAAAATCTTGCATACTACTAAATGGTTACAAGGCTATTTAAATATTCATGTTTTGTATGCCTAAGTAATGTGTGGACTGTTGTTGTAAAGGTTCAGCAACCATATCTGTAGAAGCTTGTGCAAAGTCTGGCAATACAGGGTTTTTGTGTTAATTTTTCCTCTTGCCTAATCTTTGATTACAATAAAAGTTTTAAGATTTAAATGTACAAAACAACAGGAAAGGTTAGGTAACTTTTGATATTTGTTTTAAATAAATGACAGAGTAACCTTTCGATATACGTTTATACAACATATTCATGATTGGTTATTCATTAAATATTGGTTGCCAAATTCACAAGGGATATGGTTATTGTTTTGGGAGTAGCTTAGAAGTTTGTTCTTTTACATTGATACTTTTGTCATTTTAATTAATGTTCTGTACTGTTGCAAAGTGATTACTACGATTCAATATGTAAAATCTGTGACTTATGTATAGTGTGTAAAATGGTCAACAAGCACCTAAGCCATTTATAATGCACCATTGATTTTCATTTTTTTTTGATTTTTTCGTGTTATATCAGTTTTGGAAATTATGAATATCGAATTTAATGTATTTTGGGAATTTTTTTTTTCTAGTTCACAGAAATGAGATCATTCCTCTTGGAAATCAAGATTGTATGTGTATTTTTGGTCTGTTTTCCATAGAAAAGTCTTCACATATTTTTGGAACAACTTCTTTTTTATCCTCCCTTACTAAAAAAAATGATCTAATCGAGCAGTAGGTTATCTAGGCTTACCCTACACTAAACTGGAAAATTTTAAACCGGTAAACCCTTTAGTAGATGACAATCACTTTCATCATATTTTAAAGTGCAAATAGTTTTATAGTTAAGCATGTTATAAACTGTAGTAAAAAATATATAATAGTTTACCAACCCTTGTGCTTTGATATGGAGTAACCCTGTAGTTATCTTACAGAGTATGTCTGAAAAGACACGTTTCTATGTGTTGAAATATTAAAAAAAGATCTATGGTGTCTAAAAGTAATACATTCAACAGATGATTGGTGGAAACAATTCTAAAATGTAAAAAAAAGGAAGAAATTGATTTTGTACCATGTATTTTGTCCTATGGCAGAGTCACCATCATCTACGTTAAGTAATTCATATATTGTGTTACTCTATTAAGTATTACTATTTTGTCATGTTCTGAAAGATTGATTTGTGTCATTATGCTATGACGTTGTTTTCATTTTGGATAATGAGAATGGAGGCGCATGCACATGGAATAATTAATTGCAATGAATTATTACTTAAAAAAGAGATCTTCAACCATGTTGCAAATTAAATTAAAATCAACATATTTCAAATTAATTACAAATAGGCCTTTGTTTATGTTTTGGTGTATCAGCTGACTAAAAATTCAGGAAACTAAATTAAGGAAATGGAATTAGATGCTAGATTTACCAAAGTAACTTAAAATGTGTTTATCTTAATTCATCACCTGATTGGGAAAAAATCTGATAACTAATTAAATTACAGCCAATATTTACCAAACTAATTGAAAATATGTTTATGATTTGTACATCAATTGACTAAAATTGTTGGTAGGAATGAAGTTAGAACCAAAATTAACTTAATGTTAAAATCTATGTTGTTTTTAATTGAATAATGTCATGTGTTTGTTTGAATATACAAATATAACCTGACATAAACTAACCTATCATGGAGTTTTTTTAAAAACAAAAATGTAGATTAGATTATTGATAGCAAGAATCATCACAAATAAGTTAGTTAGGTTCTTCATGTATATTTAAATAAAATTTAAGAAAAAGTAAAGAAACGAGCATATAAAATGTTTTTGCTAATATTTGGTTTGTTAAAAGCTTATTTATAGCAATAGAAGATAATATCAATTTTATGTATTATTGATATACTTAACATAGGCATTAGATAAAATTGATATCTTTTATTGCTACAAATAAGTTTATAAGGTAATTATATAGCAGAGCTGCCTCACTTCAAAATCAATTTTTATGGGTTTTATTCGTCAAATAAATGTTGGAAAAATATTTTATTATCGAAAAAAAGTGTCGGAAAGATGATTACATAATACAATAATACAATTACACAAGTAGTTTTTTCGTGAAAAAATTAACTCTGTGTTATCTTTCATACTCATGACATTCACTTCAATAAACGTACGGAAGGTTTGGCCAGGTGGTTATATATATATATATATAGCAACCTGGCCAAACCTTTCGTGACATATAATAATACAGCCCTACATATGCGTACACTGAAGCACATACGCAGACAATTGAACGTCAATGGAGGTAGGTGCGAGGAAATGTGCCGCGATATGGAAATTCAAAACAACATTTCCATGGCCATATAGCCGAATTTATGTTTAAGAGAAAGTACAATGAGTATAATAATCGTTTTCATCATTTATGGCGAATTACGAGTGAAATACATTTAAATTCAATAAATTCCTCATCTACTGTACTGAATTTGCAGCAGAATTTGACTCTGATTAAGATTTTCTTGTGTAATCTTGTGAAATTATGTTATGTAATCATCTTTCCGACACTTTTTTTTCGATAGTAAAATATTTTTCCAACATTTATTTGACGAATAAAACCTTTAAAAATTGATTTTGAAGTGAGGCAGCTCTGCTATATAATTAGGCCTACCGTTTATAATAAGCGAAATATTAGCGAAAACATTTTCTATACTCTTTTCTCTTTACTTTTATTTATACCATACATGAAGAACTATTTATAACCTATTGTTTTTTTTTCTAGAAGAAATTTATAATATATATATATATATATATATATATATGTTCTGTAGTTTGAGACAATTCAAAATGGGTTGTAGATAATTTAAGACTAACATTATCAAGGAAACTCGAAATTGAAATAAACAACAGCCCTGACACCTAGCGGCAGTCACGACCATCCTACTACTAAATAACTACTCAATTTCAAATGATTTCAGACATTCAGTCAGAAAAGTTCAAAGTAAAAATATTTCCCGACAATATTTTACTAATTCCCTTATCTAATCTAATTTCAATAAATTCATCCATTTAGGGAAATTAATACTAAAACATAAAACAAAACTATAGTGTAAAGTTAATATCGTAATTTTAAAATCAGCTTAGAAAAACTTTCTACTACAGTATTTCTAAGATGACAAAATACTCAGAGAACTATAGGGAAAAGGAGTTATACTATTAGATCAATCAGAATTTCCTGCATCAAAAATGTCTTGTACGAAAAAACCATACGTAATTAAATAAAAGACGAAAACCAATGCTTCTTTATAGTATATCAATGGCGGTTGAGCAGGATGTCATCTCAGAATATGAGATACCACTTCTACTAATATAATTTAATTTTCCATTTTAAAAGTTGTATGTTCCAAAATATATCATCATTCAATTCACTTTCATAGAAGAATAATCATTTCTTAAATTCATCGTAAATTGACACGGACTTAAGTGCACCCCTACAAGAAGAAATACAGATGGTGTTAGTTTCGAAGTTTCTGAAACGCTGATTTGAGTGCATCCAATTTAGCATTGTTGAGGAAGGCCCACAAGCGGACGGACGTGTTTCGAAAAGGAAAACAAAAATCCAAAACCAGCCAATTAATTTTCAACATCCAAACGTACTAGTGAACTCCAAGTAGCTACTAACAGTGCGTTTCAAAAAAGTAGTGATTTTTTAAGGTCAATATAAACACTGAAGAAAATTATTTAGTAAAATTAAAATTGCTAATTTTGGTCAGATCCTTCTATTTTATTATATGTACTTTCTAACTATTAATCTATTTGAGCATTTTGTTCCACTAAAACTCTATAACCCACAAGGACTAAAGTAAAGCTAATACAATTTTGCTGAGTAATTAAACTCTTAAAACTAGCTAATAACTTTAAAAATCAAATTTGTGATTTCACTCATAATTTACCCTTACATTTCATCCCATATTGAAGTAACAATAATTAATTAACAATTGAAAATTTATTTTCCTTGCTAATTGAATTGTAATAATTCTTAATAATGTCATTTCTTTATATATTTATGTATGTGTTTTGCTCAACCCCCAACTTGGGAAAAATTGGCACCACCCCTACCCTGTTTTTAGATTCTGTGCTAATAATTTGAAATAGACACTCTGTAACCATTCCTAAGCAGGCGAGGGCTAATATAGATAATTATTTTCCTTTGTATATGTATGTAGACCCACCTTTTATATTTCAACTGTTAAATAATAACTAAGGGATCTACAGAAATATTCTTGCATTTGGCCTGTTTTGATTGTGTTTGATGAGGTACCTTAGAAGTGAAAATAGACTCATTACTAATAATATTGGCAATTGCGATTTTTTTCTTCTTCTCATGAGTGTATAAGACTTTCATAGACTTGAATATTGTGAATAACTGTCTATTTTCAATTTAACCATTGTTATTATCCATTTAATTTGATTGTGATTATGTTTACTTCAATCTAACAAAACAAAGTTTTTAACTTGTCATAAAATTAATTATTTTGTATTGGTTTTCTTTCTCACTATGTAGGTATTAATATATTGTGATGAATTTCCATATTAAAAAAAAATCTGATAATTTATGAAGAAAGTATTTATATGTGGGGTCTATAATTAATTACAATCTTAACAATTTGATCAATTTTATTGCACTTTTTACAATCAGATATTTTAGGACAAAAAAACCATTCAGTAAATATAATAATATTATTTTCAGACAATTATCTACTTTTGTATATGTCACTCCAATGTGACGCTTTTCACCAAACAAAATACTAAACTAATAGTGTAGTAATTATTATTTACACCAATTTATGCATATTGTAAGTTTATATCCATAGCCTGATGGCAATAACTGAAATCTTCAAACTCTTCAGGGTAAGGAAAAATGAAGTCTAATTGTTAATGTGAAACCCAATTTTCATTTTAACTTTATTATTCTAGTAGACTTGCATACAAATCCATTTTATTCATAAAAATATCTTAATATAACTACTAAACAATATTACTGGAGATACATGGTTTCAGCGAAATTGTTATAACAGATACTTGTTAAAATGAATGATTGGAGCACTGTGGAGAATATACAATGAAATCATTGTTCTTGTTGAATCCACAATATTAAATGTCATTCCGTTAGTTAAGTTAGTATTTTTTAAATTTCATTATTATCAACCATTATTATTAGTTAATTTATATATGTAGTTTATTTATATATTTTTCATACTATGATTTTAAATGTAACTCCATTTGTTTAGTTCGTTTTATATTCATACATTGTATTAGAAGGCTGCAGGCGTTTTATCCCTATTACAATTATGTAACAAGGCTAACTGTGATTGGCCTAGGGGATCAGTAGACGGGCGGGGGGATGCCTCGCTGGAGTAGTAATTGTATTTAAGGTTAGTGTGTGTTGAACCTCTGAAGATGATAGCAGTGCTATTAAATATAAATAAGGTAGAATAAACATAACTATACAGTCTTTGTCTGTTGTTAGTGTTTTTTGGGGGGGGGGGAATTTTCTTTCATCAGATACTTGTTGTTGACAAAGCTGTTTGACGGATACATGATATTGAAAAATCACTCAGATGCAACAATTACTTGGTTTTACTCTAGTGTTTTATAATTTTAATACATAAAATTATGAGTTACATACTAGTTTACCCATTGACTGCACAAGTGTTTTACTATCACAGTCAGTCTTAAATCCAACTTAAAATACAATATGTTAGCCAGAGCAACAATATAAAACATTAATGTCTAAAACTTCTTTTCCTTCTACACTAACTCATTGGCATGAGGAAACCATCATAAAAGGGATGTGTATCAACTGGAATAAAAGCTTTAAGTGCTTGCAAATCTTTGAATTTCGACAGAGAGGAAGTTTGGATTTAAATATAATGGCTGGTAATCTCCTTGTTTACCATATTTCAAAATATTTTTGGCTCGCTGAGGAAGTTCGTAGTAATCTCATTAAAACTAAATTAAAACTAAATTTGAAGTTAATGACTTTCTTATATGGACCATATTGTAAAGCTCTTAAGTCCTTGACTTCCGAATCTCAAGCACTCTTTCCAGACCTTATGGATTTATAAATTTCAAAACTTTTGTCATTGAAGTCAAGAAAATAATAGTAGTTCAAATTTTATTTTCTCTTATATCCTAACCATTTTATTTTCTCTTTGTATCCTAGATAACTTTGACAATTCATATGAGGCTCTTAGCTTGATAATGTTTCCACTCTTATTTCTTTTCTTCCGTGTCTGATATTCATTCATTTCGCACACACTTCTGACCAACTTCAGTATCTTTTTCCAACATAGACTCAGTTGGCTCTTGACTGTCAGAGGTATTAAAGGCAGTTTGTTTATATCATCTTTGTACATTTATAGTTTCATCAATGATTTCTTTATTAACAACTACAGAATCTGCAATTTAAGTCATGTTTGTAAAAGGTGCTCAATGTGAAAGTTGTTTCAGAGCAACCATAAAAATCATGCTTTCTATTCTTTTACATCAGTATTTTATATTAGGTAATTGTGAAAGTCGCTCAAATTTAACCAAAAATAAATAATACAAATTGAAATAATGAAAAAATGTCTATCCTTTGCAACTCTGGCCTTTACTAGAGCACTGTGGTGAATATACAATGAAAGAAAATTTCCCAAAATCACATTGAAGCACTAACAACAGAAAGACTGTGTAGTTATGTTTATTCTACCATATGTATATTTCAATAGCCCTGCTATCATCTTCAGAGGTACAATAAACACCTCTAATGATAGCAGTGTTATTGAAATGTACATAAGGTAGAATAAACATAACAATACAGTCTTTGTGGTATTAGTGTTTTATTATGGTTGTTGGGAATTTTCTTTCACTGTGTGTAGTACTTAGTATTTCTCCTTTCTGGAAAAAGAGAACATTTTATTTATATTATTATAAATTAAGTCGTAATTTAAACTTTCTTAATAATATATGTTTTATTATAGGTAATAATTATTGACATATAAAGAAAAAAGATTGTTTGAAAGAAGAAGCTGTTTGCCTATTAGAAACACTGCTGTTTAATCCAACCTAGTACGACAATGCAGGTAATGTTCACGAGTGCTTTCTTATTGTATGAAATTAGTTTTTATATAGTTGTACAAAGATTTTTGTAATATTTCATTAACCTATATAGGATTGTCGGATGGATGAAATAGGTAATTTCTTATAATTACATTAATAATTTATCATACACAATCCTGGTGGCTACTACAAAAATGATTAAATTTCAATAGCCTTCGGTTATTGTTATTTGTATAGAAGTAGGCCTATTAATTTTATGTTATATTATCATTAGGCTTAATAATTGAAAATTGGCTTAATTTATCCTTTAGCATTAGTGTAATGTTAAACCATCCTGCAATGCATCGGTAAACATAATCCCTTGCAAAGTTAAATTAAACCAAACATCTAGGCCAAAAAATATATGAAATCTCAAATATTTTGACTCTTAAAACTACGCCAGTCACAAAATCTAAGGGATGTATTTATGTAAGTCACTTGCACAAAGTATTTGTGATTTCATAAATTTTATTGGCCACAATATTTTATACTAATTTTGTAACATATTATTCATACTATTTTCCACCAGAAAAACTTGTTTATTATATATCATGCATAATTTCAATTCTGTATAAATTTGATGAGTGATTTTTTTACCACTGAACAGTTTTGGTGTGATTTCAACTATTTTTGTGGCGAATAAATAAACACTCAATTTTTTATATAGGTGGTAACAATTTGTAACATTTCACATTTTTGGGTCTCTTAAGTCGGGTTAGTATGTGGTTCTATATATAACATAAGCGAGATATGACGTCATGAAACTTGCATCATCTCTCCTATTGCACTAATATCACCCATACCGCATCCTAATTGTATCACTTATTCAACCTAGTCACCCATCCTTCATAATCATTTAGCCTTAGTGTTTTCTGAAAAACAATATGTACTATATATAAGCCTAGAGTTAAGTCATTGAACGCCAATTAATAATGAAAAAATATAATATAGACTACATACAAAGATTTAAATAATAAAAGCTAACCGAGGTAAAAGAACTAAAATATATCAAAAAAACAATTTAATCATTTGTATATATTTTGTAAAGTCAGAATACAAGAGTTCCTTTATTAATTTAATATTTTTCTGTACACGGGAAACTGTACAGGGTGTTTACAAAAGAACTCCTTGATTTAAAGTTTTATTAGTACAGTACTACCTCGTTTATCCGGACCTCATTCAACTGGATGTCCGGATTATCCGGATCGATCCGGAACAAAAAATAAAAAAAATTAATCAAGGATAAAATAAAGCAAAAGCTTAAAGTTTCAAAATATTTTAATAATTACTGTATTTTGAATAATATTTTAAATAATATTTATAATATTTTGTAACTTTAAGCTTTTGCTTTATTTTATCCTTGAATATGGAGTTTCAACAAGAAATATCTGCTATTACATTAATGTTGATAAAAACGTGATTTCCTCAACACTACAGTGTCGCCTCGAGGTATTAGGGCGGGTTGTTGATGCACTGGGAAGAGAAAGTGCAGGAGCAATGACCTCTGCGTCACCACCCCCCTACTCCGAAGCGGCATGACAGTGACCTTGTCTATTGTCTATGCCGGCGGGTAGTCTATCACGTGCTAGCGACCGGAATACATCATTACCATATCGTGCTGTGCCGTGTTTAGTTTCTTTACATTTTTGATCGGATACGGTTAATAGTATTACAGGGTGTCTAGCGACCGGGAAAATCGGGAAAACCGGGAAAAGTCAGGGAATTTGAATTTTCTGGAAAAGTCAGGGAAATGTCAGGGAATTTTTTAAAAAACCGGGGAAAAAATAAAGAATGCCTGATATTTTAGAAAGTGTAATACAATGACGATGCCTGTAACGGTCCTTAAAGAAAATGTACAACTGTGAAATAAATACAAACCAGGTGCATGTTTACAACGCATCATAAACCATCATGTCATTTTTACAACTTTATTGTTGTCAGGTTGCTAAGACTCAAGGGTGTAAATCAGTAAATGTGAACATTTTGTCACATCTTAAAGCGGTGCCGCCAGCTTTGGGAACCCCGTTCTTTTTTTTTTTTTTGCAGTTGGCACATCACATCCCCAGTCGGGAGTATCGAGGAGGTGAATGAGAATCGGCATAGTATTTAGAGGTGGACGTTGTTACTGCTATTTATTTATATTCGTGTGTTAGCGTTTGTGCGTGGAAATGGCGACGAAACGAAAACGTAATGTGCTTACAATGGCCCAAAAGTTAGACGCATTGAATCGTATAGACAGGGCCGCATTGAAACGTCACGCCAAATTAAAACAGAGGAAGATAAATGACTTTTTTGTAAATAACAACTAAACCCTGTGTAAATTAAAAGCATGTGTAAATATTTCAGGTGTGTAAATAAAATGTTTTTCGTCATTTACAGTACATTGTGTAATTTCGTGTATTGTGTAAATTGAATGACTGTGTAAATATTGTGTTTTTTCATGACTTACAAATGGTAAGTTATCATTTTATATTTTGTTTTATTTATCTTTCTATAATTTCGGATTATCCGGATTTTTGATTAACCGGATCCCTTTCGGTCCCAATTAGTCCGGTTAAACGAGGTTGTACTGTACACAATAAAGTTAAATTAATAGTTATTAAACCTATATATTATTAAAGAGAATATGTTCTCAAGTTTTTTTTTCATACCTAATAAAGTTCTATATGAGCACCATTTGTTGCCCTGGCCACGTCTAAACGATATTCAGTTTCTTTCCAGGTATTCAGCAGCATATCAGGCGTGACGGATGGTACAGCTTCAACAATTCTCTCCCTCAGATGAGCAATGTCACGGATATTCTCGGAATACACAATGTTTTTTACATGTCCCCAAAGGAAAAATCTAGTGGAGTCAGTTCTGGGCTCCTTGGTGGCCATGCAAGTGGCCCACATCTACCAATCCACCTATTAGGAAAACGCAAGTTCAACGCATCACGGACACAGTTGCTGTAGTGAGGTGGCACGCCATCTTGCTGGAAGAAAATCGGTCCCTTTTCTTGTTCAATATCATCTATTTGTGGGAAAACGTATAGTTCTAACATATCACAATAAATATTTCCATTAATTGTCTTCTCTGCGAAGATGAAAGGTCCGACGATACGATCATGCATCAATCATTGACTTTGGGCGAGTCTCGCTGATGTTCTATGAATTCATGCGGTGGCTCTGACCCCCAAATCCTACAATTGTGTCGATTGACAGGCCTACTTACGTGAAATGTCGCCTCATCAGAAAACATGACATTTTCCAGGAAGTTCTCATTTTCTTCAATGCTGTCCAAAATGAAGACTGCGAAATCGACTCTTTTCACTTTGTCAGTGATCTTGATTTCATGCAGAAGTTGAATCTTATACGCACGTAATTTAAGCCTCTTTCACACCACTTTATACACGGTAGACTTAGGTATTCCCAACTCCAAACTTCCGTCTTGCCAATAACTTTTTAGGGCTACGAGTACAAGACGTACGGATTCGTTCCACATTCTGTTCAGAGACTGAAGGCCTACCCGGTGACTTCCCTTTAAAGACACTACCTGTTTCTCGAAACTGTGTATACCAATTGAGAATAGTTTTGTTAGTAGGTGCA
The DNA here is from genome assembly GCA_963513935.1 of Aphrophora alni. Taxonomy (NCBI): domain Eukaryota; kingdom Metazoa; phylum Arthropoda; class Insecta; order Hemiptera; family Aphrophoridae; genus Aphrophora; species Aphrophora alni. Next base: position 46,754,723 of record OY740768.1, read on the forward strand.
ACACCGCCATATTCACGTCTATAATTACGCTGAACTGTGATCACTGAACTTGATTGAATAAACCAAATCACATTGAGCTTTTTCCTGTGGTGTAGCCATGACTGTTGAATAGTGACTGACCGGCGTTCTTCCCCCACCACGTTCGCTCCAAGGTCATGCACGGGTGCCAACTGCGATCGAATATTAGCCAAAAAATCTTGACAATATACTGAACTCAAGTTTGAAAACCGAAAGTTTATTGCTGGTTTCGTTTTTTAATTATGATTTTTTTAAATCAAGGAGTTCTTTTATAAACACCCTGTATAACAACCCATCAAGTTCTTAGATTTAAGTAAACAGGATCTGTTCACACAATCCATATCCACCAACTTTTATTTCATTAATTTAATTATAGTGTGAATGAAAAAGGGTTAAACATTGTATTAATACAATACCATTTAAAATAAATAAACATTGTAAACGTTTATAATAAGTAAATAATTTTAAGAAAGAATAGTTATCCCCAAATTTAAATCATATTAAGAGTCAGAGCAGTGTGTAGTGCACTAATATAATCGTCAGGTTATTCCTAATGGCCCAATAGATCCACCAATCACAGTATTTAGCATTCAGACTTGTACAGACGACTTCTTGTAGAGTTACTAGCTCATCTTCGTCCGGCGAGAGTGGTCATGTGTACTCTCTTGTCACTACGAGACCTCATTAGGCTGATCGCCTCAGATTTCGCTTCACTTCCAGAGTGACACAATAAATGAGATATTCAGTTAAAGAAAATCAGTGGTCAGGGTCCTGGTATAGACGTTTAAGTTGTATTTCAAACATAATTTTCACTAGAAAATATATTATTGGTTATCGTAATATACATAACTATAAAAAACACTAAAGAAACATTCTAGTGGTATGTTAAAATCTTGAGGAAAAGACTATCAATTTGTAAATTAATCATAAAGTAGAGACATTGAAAGATCTTTTAACAATAAAGATAATTTGCGAACTTTGAACATTAACTTATAAAAAACAGACTTTGTGAATTTTTCCCTAGTTTTCAAAAACGGTCATTTACCGTGAAGCCCATTATTTAAACTATTATTATGCTTGCTCTTAAATTTATGTATTAGTTTTAAGAATTGTATATGTTGTTTTCAGGGAGTACTTTCATAGTTGGAAATTATTCTAGTATATTCATGTAAGTATTTCAGATGGAGGATAAGCGTCTGTGCTTAAAATTAAAGAATGGCACCCAATGAAATTATTTAAGGTTGTAAATATAAATTCATCAAAATCAATAAATCTAATTTCTTAAATCCCTGGTTAGCGAGATCGTTACAAAATTTCACCAAATATTATACACAAATTTGTTTCCACTGTGAATCGGGCAAGCTCTTTAATCAGAAAATAAAAACTTGAATATAGTATCAAATACATTAACCCTTGGGGAATAGTTAAAAAAACATAAAAATAAAGAGTACAAAAAAGTATGGGGGTTTTTTTTTTATATGGGATGATGCATTTTGTAAAATAAGTAGATTATATATATATAAATTATAAGATTTATAGTAACGGCTGAAGGTACTTAGATTTTAAATCCAAGTATGTTAACTCCAATCCATGGAGTTGGAAAAACTCCATGTTAAATGAAGCACAATTGAGCAACTTGCGTTGTAATATTCTCCTTTTCACAAAATTATATTTTTATTTTATTACTAATATTCTCTAATACCTTATTAAACATCCTTTCAACTAAATTATATTGACTAAGATACAATAATTAGTCAGCCTCTTAGTACAAATTATTTATTCACTTTCCTTTTTACATTAAATGTTATTTCATTTTAAATGTTTAATTATGGCTTTAACTGTCCTGAATTAAATAAATATAATGTATAACTCTTAATTCCGGATTTCTGGTACGTGGCTTTATTTAAAAAAATTCCTTGGTTTTCTTAATTACGGTATTCCTAATTTATGCAAATTTCAAGATTCTAAATTTATTATTATGCTTATATTATATCTCTAAATGTCTCTATTATTAATTATTTAATTGTTCATTATACTTATAGTTCATGCTTATTTTACTCTCACAGTGATGGTTTCAAATATTTTCCTTTTAATTTGGCTTGTTCAATTAATATGGATTTTTTCTAGGCTTTTCTTTTCTCACACATTCAAAGTTCAACTTTACTTTCTGAAATCCTTTTTACAACTGCTACGCATTGTTTTCATATATCGCGGCTAAAATTAGTTCTTCCTTTTTTCTCCTTATCCAATCAGAATATTCTATTTTCATCAGCTGTCTTTGCTTATTGATACTAGAGAAATTCTAGCCTCGAGCGGTAGCCTCAGTTCCGATATTTCCATACAATTTAATTCACTCAGTGACTACGCGTATCAAAAGTTCTACTATTTTTCTTTCACTTTTTATTTTGTTATTTTTTTTATTTGTCCTTTAGCCTTTCACATTTATTTGTTTATGTCACTTTGTTTATTTTTTAAATCACTTTAATTTATTGGTTGGTTCACTTCTTATCCATCTATATTAATTTATTCTAACCTTACTATTTCTATTTTACATTTAGTTGTTCTTTTGACTCTTTTTATGTTTGTACTATGAATTCACCCAAGTTTATTTTCATCCTTACTATATCGTCACAGCATGTAGGAAAAACCTAGCTTTAAAACTTAAATTTCTGACATTTGCTGCAGTATTTGGAATCAGGCTATTTACAGTTGCAGAGATCTTAGTAAATATTTTCCTTTTCTCTACACTGATGAAACAAGATCATTGTTTAAATATTGTGCAAATAGATATTATAAGTAAATTTATAAATTTCACCAGTGTAAAAACAATTTCTTCATAGATTTCAAAATGATTTATTTAATATGAAATATAAATCTTTTATAATATAATCCTATTTATACTTGCCTTAGCAATTCATTTTTATACGTTTCCACTGTTTACAGCTGTTTCACCTATTCATTTCAGGCATCATCAGAACTAATATTGCAAAAACACTTTTTTCGTATTTACACATATAACATAAATCTTTTGATATGTTCTACTTGTAATATTCCAGACTATGAAATTAGTGTTGAAGAATACGTCGGGAGAGACAGTGTCACTGTATATAAGGAATGATGAAACTTTTGATGACCTTAAAAAACGAGTCAAAGAGGAAGTTGGGATTTCATTGGACCTTAATGATCTCACAATCAAAGGGAGGACTATTAGTGATAAACAAAAAGTTGTTGACTATTTTACAAACCAGGGTAAGTTGAAGAGACACATTTTTATTTTGTCTGTTTTAACATTAAATATTAAATACATTTAAATCATTGAACATTTAATTCAATTTTTATAAGTCTTTTATGATAAATACTCATTTGTATAAGACACATCATCATATAAAGATAAAGACAATTTTGTAATATAGTAGTGTATAGTAATTATGGGCATTGGCTAAAAATAAAACAATACTAAGAATCATAATTTAGGAAACAAATAAGTGATGAGGAGAACAGTAATAAATTGGTCGAAAAACAAAATAAAAACTGTTCAAGAAATAATAAATAATTGTGGTAATGAGGAAGATTACAAATTTGTGGATTGTATATGGGGACACAACCACGATCTTTGTTGTGAATTCGTCTGCATTATTAAAGGATGTATGAGTGTATGTTATTAATCACCTAAGCCAAATGCATGTTAAATGAGCTCAAGTCAACTGTTATGTTAATGTTTATTGATTAAGTAAATTAACTAAATCTTACAACAGACTTCTTTACGAATTCACAAACGTATGTTTTTTTTTTGTGTATTATAATCTTTTTGATATTCAGATTGATATTATTCAATGCATAATCACAAATTCATAATCATATTGTTCATATCTACTAGAACATGTATTACCATACCAACTATACAATTGTTTTCTTCATAACACAAGTGCTTTATTTTCATATATAGTAATTTCAGAGAAGAACATGTACCATTGTTGATGCAGTCATCTTTTTTATGCTCTCTATACGATCAATTTGCCTAGTTTGGCATTTATAATTCTTTTTCTTTCCAATGATATACTTTTCTTACATTTTGTTTCATATTTCCTTTGCAATTTGTTCGAAATTTTTAAACTTTTCTTTAACTTGGTACACTTATTAGTTTATAACTTTAGAAATTATATTTTATTGGTAGTTATTTCTAAATAATATTGTAATCCTATTATTCTTTACAAATCGGTACAGATTTTAACATATTGTCTCGTAGCAATCCAAAGTTATACTGCAGAGACCTCTCTATACTGAACTGAATTTAAAGACTTATTCACATCGAAAATTTTCATTCCTTAGTTGATTGGTATTTAAAGCTAGTAAGGCAGTGATGATAAATAGTTCTTTCTGCTCGGAATATGAAATTAAATACCCTAGATAAGGATAAAAGTATAAACTTTTAAATACAATAAATTTATATGGTCAATGTTGAATTTCTTGGAACTGGTCTCAAGAGTCATGGTGTTGTTACTTAGATGGAGCAACAGAGCTACGATAATGCTTTTAGTATTAAGTGGTAAACCATTCTTCGTTCAGGCTATTGTGCAGTTCAACAGTATTCATATCTGGTGGGCCGTTTCAACATTTAGGAGAATATGTGACAAACTTTCACTATAAATAAGCCTTGAGTTTGCTAATGCTAACCATTACATCCCAAACACAAAATAAAGAATGTCTTCATTTCACGTCTTTGCATACAGATTCATATTGTATCATTGAAATTGGTAATATCAAAATATTATCTACAATTTTTTATCTCTGTATCAAATAGTAGAGAAGGCTCTGTTAGCTTCAAAATATGCTCTCACTACAGAGTGTGTGATAAATTTTTAATGTGTTACATCGAGAAACCTTTTTTTTTAAATTATACACTTTCGTTGTCAGGATGTGCTGAAATTTCTAATTCTTACTATATTTCTAATATGTGTGCAAAAATGTTGTAGATGAATGACAAATTAAAAAAGAAAAAAAAAAATTATCAGTTTGACAGTCTTGAAAATATTATAGTTTAGGTGAAATCCTATAAAGTGCTTTTATCCTAAAATTGTACATCTTTGATGGAAATGAACCTCCTTGCAAGTGAATAATGGTTTATTATGTTTCTTTATTACAATAGTCAATATTAAATTTGTTTAATACTTAACATATTGCCTTATATTTTATGTATGATAATTAAAGCAACTTAATATTATGTTGTAGAGACAAAAGCTGCTGAGGAAGAAAAACAAGAGCCCGAGGTAGATTTGAAGTGTTCTGTTCCTGGTTGCGAGAATACAAAATTCTCATGCCCTGATAAAGCATTTTTTCATTTCCCTCTGGAGGAAGTAAGGTATGTATATTTTGTTTTAAGTTTGAATTGTTATTTATTTTTTAAAATAAAAAATACTGTGTATATAAACTTTTTCACAAATACACATTATCAGAAACGCAAATATGAAATGTAACCACTAAGTCATATATTTTAGTGTCTGGGATCAATGTTCATTATTGTTTACATTCACTAAATTTAATTTGCTAGAGTCAATTTTGTTAAAATTCTGCCTTTAAACGTAGAAGTGTCTTTAAGCTACCAGTTTACAATAAGATTAAAAAAAAATAAAAAAAATATCTATAGAACAATCTTAAAAGAGTCCCAATGTGCATTAAAGCAAATACCACTTAAACAATAACATTCTGCACTTTCACACTCATGTAAGAGATAAACTATAACAAGGTGTAACATTTATCGAAGAACACATTAAATTATATTATATTCTTTATAATCCTATGTGGAACTACAAAGTCTATTAGCTTTTTATGAATTGCCAATATATATATATATAAATTAGTTACCTTTTTCAGTAGTCAGAGCAATTCTTTTTATTTTGTAGAAACACTACAGCGCTGTTTCGCCATTCACAGCCGGCTTCGTCAGGTGTAGGCTTAACACTTAAATAAAACACATAACGACACTGAACACACACACACACGATAACATGACATAAAATACAATATAAAATCTATCTGAGGTTAACTCTTCGTCAAATGTCATACAAACTTTATACTGGCGTGGTCGCAGCATAGTTTCTGTGTTTCTGAACGGAGACTGAAGTGAAGGTTGATAATGGATTCTCAATGTCAGATGGGTTTGTTAGATTAGACATTAGGTCGTAGATGGGGTTAGCTGCAAAGTTCAATTATTTATCATTAAGGAGTGAGCTAGGGTTTCTCTTCTAGGAAGTGTATATATTATATTCTTCCAGTAAGTTGAGATGACGAGCCAAAATGACTACTAAAAAAAACCTGTCAGGTGACCTCATTCCATCAGTTACGTTGCTATAAAACCAGTGTTGTGCCTACCGGCTCTAGTACAGTTTAGTGTGTTAAAAATTATTGTTTTGAGAGTTTTTTGCTTTTAATTTATGGTGAATTATATATTATGTTTTGTTGATATAGATTTATTTTCACAACTATATTCTTACAACTATTGTAAGTGTTTTGAATAAGTCCAAACAAATTTTTACGCAAGTTTGTTGGTGGTTTTTAAGTTAACATTTTTGTGATGTGAAGACAGTTTTTCTCATTCTTGATTACTTCACTCTAAAATGTATCATTATAAAAAAATTATAAATTTACAGTTCAATTTTATCTACATTTCTCTTAACAATGGTATATAAAAAGTTGGATTTGAATTAAATAAATATTTTCAACAAAATTTTTTAAAATAGGCTTAACTTTGTACTATATTCATAATTTTTAAAAAATTTATGTTTTTTTACATACTTTTATTTACAATTACACTACAAACCTTTTGTATGTTTTGAAAATAATTAGAATATTGTTTTGTATATGCTTTTTGTTGTGTTTAGGCTTCGAAGCTAAGTCCAAAATTTGTATTTTTTAAAATTACAGACATAAAGCCGAGTTACCTGCCTCTAACAAATGATACACAAATTACATGTTGGGTTATATTTTACATGTGTTATAGAGTAACTATTTTTACTGATTTTTTCAAAATAAATCTTCTTTTCAGCAAATCTTTTTTTCATTATAAAAATTGATTTTTCAACATGTACATTTTATAAATTGATTAATTTTTCTATCGACATTTATTTACAACTACATTATAAAACCTTTGTATATCTTGAACAAAATAGAAAAATAAAATATTGTTATATAGTATTTATAGTCTTTTCAATGACATTGTCACTTCATTTTTTTGTGCACATTTTTGTATTCCTAACATATTAACTCCAAAAGCTTTACATCTATACATCTAACTTTTTTTTTTTTATTACAGAGATAAATTTACTGTACCTTTCTAAGAAAAATGATATATATATATATATATATATATCAAGTTGCTTTTTGCATAATATTACTATGTAAAATGGGCTGAATTTATAGTTGGAAGGGTTAAAAGTTAGGCTTATTTTGAACAAAATGATCCAAAACAACTTGTTATAAACCAGTTTTGGTAGAAACATACATACTATTCATCTGTGTAATAATAAATAATAAAAAAAAAAAAAAAAAATTAGAAGTAAAAATTGTAGAGTTCAGGAATAAAAAATGTGCAGTAACGAAAGTCAAAACGTCACAGAAAAGCATATATATTATAGAAAATATTTTCTAAATATTACTCAAGTTATAAAAAACTTTAGTAATGTAGTTGTGAATAAAACTTGGCAAAAATATCAATTTGAAAAAAGTTTATTAGAAAATAATTTTTTCTCAAAAAAATAGCTCTAAAGTTTTGAAAAAATCACTAAAAATATTTTTTTGTAGATTATCGTCTCAAGATAGGTTTATGAATTTATTGAGAATGTTACACTTTGATAATAATAAACCCAGCATCAATGGAGACAGGTTATCAAAAATTTCTACTGTTTTACACACTCTGTGAATGAAATTCAAATGTGTTGTGATGAAAGTCTGTTACAGTGGAAGAGCAGACTATCATTGAAACAGTTTATGCAGAAAAAAAGGCACAGGTTTGGAGTCACTTTATTTATTTTGTGTGATTGTAAAACAGGGTTTGTTGTTGATATGGTTATATACACAGGGAAAGAGACAAGTATTGGACATTTTCTAGACATGTTATGTCCCACTGAAAAAAAGATAAAACCCAGAAGAGCTTGTCATGTGGGCAAATATACAACTTTTGGCCCTCAAAAAAGACAAGATGCTCACTGGATGTACAACGACTGTGATGTGCCGCTCTGTCTGCCAGAGTGTTTTCGTGTATACCACACGAAGAGGAGTTTTTGACAAAGTAATTTGTATTCATATTTTATAAACTATTTTTGTAATCCACTGTATAATTTATTTTTGTAATGTTCAGTATAATAAAAAAAGATACAGAAGAGTAATCTATTTTTATAAAAGGCACCTGTATATGTTTCAGCGGTTAGGTTAGGTAAAGCAGTTTTGAGGACAAATATTTGAAAATATGTTATTATAAATAATTAAAACAAAATTTTTTTTAATCTTTTCTTCATATTTTTATATAATAAGAACAATATGAAAGCAAATAACAAAAAAAAATAACGTAAAAAAAACTCGGAGCTAAAAGGAAAACCCACTAATCAACAGGTTAACACTCCTAATGTTCAAATTTACAGCAAATGTAGTGATTTTTAAAAATTAAACACAGGGAAAAAAATATTCAGAGTTAAGAGGTGTTGGTGAAACCAATTGTGACGGGCTCCTCGTTGCTGGGTCCGACTTATTGGAGTTCCAGGGCGATGGCATGTCTCTGGTTGTCTGTTGAGGACCTTATGCACTCATTGCTGCGTGTTCGAACGGTTGTCAGGAGGTCGAAACAGCAGGCGGCGTATAAGTCCCTCGAAATTAGCTCAGGTGAGAAAATAAAGGTAAACTGTGTATAATTAATTAAACTATCTTTTATTACCTTGTTTTATCTTACTAACTCGGGTTACATACTTAGGGGGATAAAAGCAAGAACATGGAGGTCTGTCTCTACTCACGGTTCTAGCCAGACTCTGCTCCTTTAGGTCTGTTGCAAAAGCATCTGCCTCAAAATGTCCCCCCTCTTATTTTCTAAAATCATGACTGCTGCATTTCCTAATATACCCAGTTTAGTGTATAAAGAGCCTTGTTGTACTTTCCTGTCATTATGTAAATGTATGTTATAATATTATATAATATTCATAATAAAAGATGAGTAATATAAGATGCAGAGTACCTGTCACACAACTATTTAAATTGTTAATTTGTGTTTCAGATGTCACCAATGGGCTTTGTATTGCCAACGTTTAAATATGGATTCTGGCAAACACCGACTTGCCCTCAACCTGAATTCTGTGATCTGTGCAGATCATTTCCGTAAAGACCAGTTTGTGAAGAACACAACAACACTATTGAAGAGAACGGCTGTACCTTGTATCAAGCCTGAAATCCCATTAACTCCTGAATCGTCTCTTGTTAAGCGAAGAACTCCTTTAATACGATCTACATCTGGAGGAACTACTGGTTCTAGGAATGACATAGATTTATCTTTGCCTATTCCTTTTACTGGGTTGGAATCTGCATTTACTTCTCTTCGGAATAACTTGGCCCAATCAACAACAGGTATTTTTGTATATTAATTTATGTAAGCATATATAAATCTGAATAGTAAACTAAATTCTATCATAAATATGGTTTAATCTGACTTTTTCTGTTATTTGTTTATGTTAACTAATATACAAAATTTCTATAGTAGGAATCAGCTCCTGTTATCAAATGACATATCTAAAACAAAATTATAACTTATGAAAGGTACTTTCAGTATGTGTCTCAAGCTGTAAATGTTATGATGTCAAGCTGGTGTTACATCAATTCATTAAAGGCGCCAGCACAATCAGTAGGTAGATCTTCCGGCAACTATGTCAAGATATACAAGATACGTGTTAGAAAATAGTTTTTGAAAAAAGTATATGATTTATCCAAAAACACAGAAAACTATTTTTTTAAATCTTCCAAAACATTAGCATAAACCCGTTTCATTGACAATGTCATCATCTTCAGTAAATACTTGCTACTTTGTTGTGATTAAAATAAACAATCTTTTCAAAGTTAAAATAATTTTTTACTCTCTTCAGCTATATACATTGATGTAAGATTAAACACACTTTATAATAAGAGTTAAAAAAAAAAAAAAAAAAAAATTGCTTGGTGAGGTTGTTTTTATAAGCATCAATTAAATATAATAGCTTTGAAATATGTTTTAAAATATATATCTCTGGGTAAAGTAGTTTGTCAACAACTATCTTTATGCAGTAGTAAAATATCTTAGTTTAACAATTATAAATGAAAACAAGTTGTTTATTCTTAACAATAATATTCTTCTAATTTAATCAATCTTTATATTAACAACAATAATAATATATACAATTTTATATTCCTTAAAAAAAAAGTTCTTTTTATCTTTTACAATTATTTAAACGCTCTCTTACTTCTGGGGTATCATATCTGGTCAATTAAATATACATTCATGGGTGTAATTAATTTCATATGTTATAATATCATACTAAATAGTTTCTAATCAATTTCTAAGTTTTAATCAAAGTTCAAAAGGTTTCAGTTATTAATAATCAGTTCAGTGTTAAGACTTAAATGTTCCAAATAGATTTTATAAATTTGTTAAATTTCTTATATCAATTTTCTAAATTATTGAAGTTAATAAATAATTTCAGGTTAGTATCAATATTTCAATTTTGTTCCAAATAAAATATATAAGTAAATCACTTTTTAATCTTGAGAATGGTTTTGAAAAAATACAAATGGTGGATATTCCCTTTGGGGCTGTAGTTGTAATTTAGGATACTTTTTGTTTGACCATAAAATGAATAATTATTTGATTCAGCCTTTTTATTTTGTTAAATTACACTATAGTTTGATGACTGATTTAAACTCTGACTTTTTATTTATTTTTCAATGTTTTATTAAAAGATTTCTTTGGATACAACTTTTGTTAATGCTTCTTGCTTGAAGATCAATTCGGAAGTCCCTGTATTATAAACGAAAGTTATTTAGCGTCCACTTCCAAGAATGGTCAAAGCCTATTATTTTCTTTTCCACAGATCTTATTGGCTTATAATTATAATAGTATCGAGTCCAAACATAATATTTGTATATTTGTATCTACTGAAGATCTTTATTATTTTAGAATTATTAAATTTATTATTGTCTCTATTTATTTGTTTAAAATTTACATTTGAATATATTTATTTTTATTCAAAAACAATTTAATATCATAAGTTTATATATTTCGTAACTTCACAGGTTCACAAATAGTTTATAGCTTTTGACTGCTGATGTCATAGACAGCTGTTGTTATTTGGTTTAATTTTGTTCCTTATCATTTAACTTTCACTTCAACTTCCTACACCACACAACCTAAATCTAATTTTTTTTCATAATCACAATATTTTCTTTTTCAAACATTTATGTACTTATGATCCTTCTCCACTTATCTTCATTTCATTACATGTTTATCATATTAGTTTTACTTTTACAAAGCCTATTAAACATAATCTGGTAATTTGGTAGCTCGGAAATGTTCCAACTATCCTCCATAAAATTTATGATTTCTTTGTTAAACAGAATAAAATTTATAACAAGTAACATTTTTGTGTAATGGTTTTTACCATCAACATTTCAACACATAGTAATTACAAATCAATCATAAGACATTATTAAACATACAATATAACATGATTAAATCTATGTTCAATAATTATATATATATACCATGTATAAAATTCTTTTTCCTTCTTTTTAATTGAAAAATAAGCAATGATTATTATTTAAATTAACTATTCACTTTGCAATCTCTCATTATTGTTATTTTTTTATTAATCATTTTCTCAATACATTGGTCGATTTACATTTCTAAAAATTATTGAAGTTGTTACCATTTCTCTTTTGATTATTATTTCCATATTGAAATTGAAATTTATTTTGATTTCTCCATATCTATTTTTTTTTGTACATCTTCACTTTTTGTAATATTTTAATTTTTCTGCTCAATGTTGTCCTCTTTATTCGAGAATCTTTCAATTTCCCTAATGTCATAATATTATAATACCTTTTTTGCATCTCTAACCATTTCATCATATTGTCTTACTAACTTTCTTATAATTTCTTCCTCTGATGGCATAAGTGTTAAATTGCGTATTATTTACCATGATTAAGTTGTTCTCCTGTGCGATATGTTTCAACAATAACCATTTTCTAATCCCTTTCTGTGTCTCGTCATTCCAAAACTTTTTATAAATCTTTCTTTAAAATTTTCCCAATTATCTACCTCTTGTCTACTGCTTGCCACCATGTAGCATTTCTTTTCATACATGAACCTACAATGTCCTTATACTCATCATTTCTCTTTTTTCTCTTACACTTCTCTCCTCGATCTTTTCTATGTATCTTTTCAAATTTCTTAGATATTCAATGGTATTTAAACTATTACCATTGAATTTAGGTACATAGATTTTTTTACTATTACTATCGCATGATAAACATATTATTTGATGATCACCATTTTCTACAATACCTCTTTTTCTAATATTTTCTTCATTTTCTTTTAATCTATCTTCTAATGTATTGGCGATTCTACTTTCAATTTGACTTTGATAATACACTCGCTAAAATCACACTGACAAATGATGATATTAACTTGAGACTTCCTTGTGTTACATGTAAGTAAGATGATAGGTTAAAGTGACCGAACCTCTGAAAAAGGGAATCTATGTCAGAGACGACTCGTCAACTTTGAATATTATGTATTAAAAACATAAGCTGTAAAGGATTTCTTGAATTCTTTGTGTCTAATCTAAGTATCTTGAAAAAATCCTCGTCTAGGGGGGGGAAGTTGCACCCCCTGCCTATTGCTTGGGTACGCCCTTGTCCTCTTCCAAAAATGGGCAAAGCCTGTTATTTTCTTTTCCACAGATCTTGTTGGCTTATGGTTATTATAGTATAAGTCCAAGCATAATATTTGTATCTTCTGAATAATTTAATTTATTTTTTGGATAAAACTTAATTTGAATTTATTTATTTTTATTAAAAAACATTTCAATTAGTTCATATATTTTGTATTGTAACTTTGTGGGTTCACAAATAGTTTATAACTCTTGGCAGCTGTTGTTATTTCCTAGTTTCATTCCTTGTTGTTTAACAAGTTGAAAAAAAAAAGTATTAATCTTTACTTCACTTTCCTACATCAGAAATTTAATTTTTTTTATAATGACAACATTTTCTTGAATATTTATATATTTATGATCCTTCTCTACACATTTAGTTTATATAGACACAAATGATGGCAAATGTCTGATTAAACCATATTAATAGTATAAACAATCCATCATCAAATAACTTTAAAACCATCATAAACCCTTAACATTTTTCTAGCGGTTTATGTTAAAAAATATTGAATCACGAACGAAAACACACACAATACAAAACTTACTGTACATCACTACAATGATATCTTAATGACTCAGTTACTCATTAGTACATTGAGGGAAGAAGTGTTTAGTTTGTTCTGAAACTGAAATAAAATTATACATTGTTGAATTTGAAAGATGTCATTTTATCTGTAGTATCTCTTAATCACTTATGATTTGGATCTAGATTTTTTGTTTACTTGATTCAATTCCTCTGCTTTTTTACAAATTTTGACCTGCGTTCTTGTTGCTATTCCATTTAAGTTTTTAGAAAAACTGATTTTGTTTGGTGATAACCTTGGTTTACTGCATCAGATAATTTGAGAAGTATAAACAACGGTTTGTGTAGATGATCAAGGTTTACAAAATGTATCTGAAAGCTCTGCAGGAGTGATTACAAATTTTATTGTTTTGGCATAAACCTTTTCTTCTGAGATAAATTTTACCAAATTCCATAAAAACTTGCTTCAATTATACTTTTTTTTTTGTAATGAAATTAAATATAGAATGTTGTCTACTTTTTAAATTTTTGATTTCTTTATTAAGTAAAGTACGTAAATATATACTTTTTTAAATCACAACTTTATCCAATGTTTGCCTTTAACTAATGTACAACAAAAACACAATATTTTTTTCTTCTGTTTTATTTGACACATGTCAACAGGATGAATGAAGTAAATTTATTTCCTGTCAATTTAACATGTAAAGAAGGAAATTAGTAGTATGATAAGGCAAATTTTAATCTAAAACTTAGGTACTGTCTCTTGATCTTCCCATAATTTTTGGAGGTTTTTATTTTAACAGACAATAATTATAGCTTTTCTAAAACCATAAGGCTACCCACAGTTACCTAAGCTACCCTAAGTTATATGCACAGATTTTTATAATGTGTAAGACGTTAAAGCAAAATATAGATACGACGTTTGGTTCCTAGTTTGACAATCCTCAAACATTTTTTCCAAAAAAAAAAAAATTACACCAATTCTGAGAAAATAGTTTTCTCAGATAGTTTTTTAGTAATTTGGGTAGTTTTTTTTTTTTTTACAAATGATCAAACAAATATGTCAGAATTAATTGTACTGTTATTAAAGTAAACCTTACTTTCTCCTACTTCAGGAGATTGTAAAACGTGTGTAAATGGGAAGTTTGTCTGTTGAGGCTAATAGACCTGATAACAAATTAATACAAACTAATTAATCAAGCCGAACTAGTTTTCCCACCTCATTTTTATTAGGCTTAACGCTAGTCATTGTCATTATGTTATTAAATTTTGTGTAAAGTAGTTAACCGAAATTCGCAGTCGGTAAGTTCACATATTTGTGAATTATATTACCCTTATTGTGAAACCAGAAGTTTATTCTTTTATTTGGCTCGATTTTTTCTCTCTTTTTTTCCTTGATCCGAACTATCTTTATCTACAAATCCATAATTAATGTTCCGTATTTGTATTTGTTAGAAAGTACATGAATGAAATGGAATTGTAATATAATTTGACAACAAAGGAGGTTTGTATCCTTTAGTTTGATCGAGAGTGTCTATTTCCTGTCAATTACAGCTACTTCACCTTTCCCACTACACTTGTTTATTCGTATTGCCCATTCCAAAACAAAAGATCGACATTATACTGATTATTATTTAATCTAAAATTTATTGGAAGCTTTATAAAAACTTGAGCTTGTTAAAAAGGCTTGATAAAAGTTCAAGCTCATTAAAAAGTAGGAGCTTGTAAAAAACTCAAGTTCAGTAAAAGCTTGAGTTCGTTAAAAATCTCAAGCTTGGTAAAAGCTATAGTTCGGCTCAATTTACCGAGATTCAGCTCGAATTAAAAAATTCGGGCTCGCACACCCCTAGTTTATATACCTTCCCAGATTAGTGACACTTTGTATTTTGTATTATATAGTCAGCTATTGTGACACTTTCTGATATATTTCACAACAATAGGCTGCCTTCTGTGTATTGTCTTGAGACTTAGAATAAAAATTATATTTGATAGTCTTAAGAATCATTCTTAACAACTATTCCTAACAATTATTCCTAACAATTTACAAGTAGAAATGGTATGCAAAAAACCTAAACAATAATTATTTTCCACAACAAATTCATATATTTTTGCTGGCTGCATATTTTGAAGAACATTTGTAAATGTTACGTGAAGTATTTTTCTAAACTGGTGTTTACTGTAAAATTGGTAGTTTGGTAAAGATGTTTTAGTTGTCTAGGTGGTTATGAATTAAAATAATGTTTTTTGATTGTTGGTTGTAAGTTTGTGGTTGGTTATTGAGTTTAAATACATTTTAGAAATATGACTAGTTCTAAATTGTGCATCTTCCTTGTGATGACATTCTTCCAGTAATAATTTTACAAGTTTAATGACATTAGGCACAGTATGATACTTAACAGGGCGTATATATTCAAAACATTTTGGGTGTTACAACATCTAATTTTCTTAACAGAAGCGTGATTAATGTAAAATCTTGACTTATGTCGTAATTCAAAGCTTTCACCTTTTAATTAAAAATGTTCAAAAAGTTGCGTATATTTTTGGGATTTGGTGTGATATTAGGTATATCTATTATTTTATTGACTAAATGTCTAAAATTTTGATATCTGTCTTTTAAACTATCCAGTTACACGATAATTTAATGGCTTTAAAGACAAGCCCTTAATTGCATTTAATGGTTCACCCTGTAATGTGATAACACATAAGTAAATTTTTCTATTGGAGGTAAAGAGTTGTTTTGATTTATAGTGATATCAAACATGTGATAGAAATTTGTTCATTGGGACAAGTTGTCAGTAAAAATTAGTAAAGTTAATTCAGGTAATTTTGTGTTAGTTTTATAAATCTCTGAATGATGTGATGCATGGCTCTCATTCAGATCACCTTCTGTTGATTTTAGTTGTTTCAACAATTCTTGAATTTTAGTTTTAGTGTCAATAATTATCAATTTTGAAAATTCATCTTGTAATTTAAGAATATTGTCTAGTTCAAATTCAGCTGTTACATCATTCACTAATAATTTGTCTACTAATGTGTCAAGTTCTATGTATTTACATATAACTGTTTCATAGTATGCTTTAAGTTTACTAGTGATTTATACTTACAGATTTATAAGTAATGAAAACTTCAATTATTCGCTCAATGATTTTGTTGATTCTGCCCATAAGTAAATCTGTTTGCTTTTGAACAGTTGTGTATCAGATTTTGAATGCATATATTGTATCAATAATAAACCATGAAATATGTGAATAATTCACATTATAATAAATAATGAAATAATAAAGCGTTAAATAATGTTGTCCTATTCTACAGTTTATTTGTAAATGTATTTCTCTTTATATACACAAGTTTATTTTACCAAGTAATAGATTCATGTGTGTAGACATAAACTGACATTATGTTTAAACTGATAGACAGCATTGTACTCGTATATCTGTTTGAACTAAGGTTTGAATTTTATCATGAGAGTGTGTTAGTGTTCTACTGAGTAGGGGTGGACATTTGTAGTTGTAGTGCATGCACAATTGATTACCCTCTCTAACCAAGAAGACAAAATGGCATGATGGTTACATATGAGGTTTATTGAATGCAATCGAATGATGTAAAAAAACGAGAAGAAAACTGTAGTCTAAGCGTGTTTCACATATCAGGCCTTGGAGGACTAAATGTTTAATAATGATCAATATCTGGTTCCAATAATACTAATGATAGAATTTAGAATGTGATAATAATTGAGGACAAGTTAATTAGCCATAATTAACACCTTGATTTATTCATGTGAAAATACACTGTGCCGTATATAAACATTAACATCTATGACCTTGTGCATTTGACTCTCTAGTGAAATTGCATAGTTGTTTAGTATGAACTGATGATACAAAAAAATAAAAGATATCACTTTTATTATGTTCAAACACAAATGAATGCACATCTATATGCAAACATAATTGAAAGAAAATACTTTCACTTGATTGTCATTATAGTTCATTTGCATTCAATTTAATTTCAACATTAAGCAAGTTAGTTTTATACATTGAGTTGTACAATAGTGAGTAAATTTTATAAATTGACTTGTAAGAGAGTGTGAGAGCGGCAAGTGAGAAAACGTGTAACAGCACCTTATTATTTTTCTGTTCCACCTTTCTTCTCGGCTTGTGTTATAACAAGGTCTTTAGCAGCCTTGAAAATAAGAATTATTCTTGAATTTTTTACATCGGGAAATATCCTTGAATTATGCTTGAATTTTGCTGGCAATTGAGAATTTTTCCAGGAAGATTTAAAGTTAAGATTTCGTTAATATAAAATATTTTTGACACTGGAGCTTGGAAAGTGTAAATTATTGTTTTTCAAAAATATATTTAGATTAATGTTTTGGTCTCATAACAGTGTAATGGTGGACGAATATTGCTCACATAAAATAATAGCGCTTTCTTTAGTTGAACTTAACCCTCCACACGTCAATGTTAATTTTCTTCATTTGTTTAAAAATTAATAAAAAATATTATTTTTATACAAAACCTAACTTATAAGATATTATTTTGGCTTCCACTTGACAACATCATTCATATTTGAATGTTTCATATTTCGTGTTTCAGTAGTCGAGGACTTGCTGCTTGTTTCAAACCTCTAAAAATGACCCACATTAGAAGTTATGTTACAGAGAATTGAATAAAACATGTGTCCACCACAGTAGATCATTTTAGAAAGTCTTTTAAATACATATATGTAGAAGATGATTCAGAAAGTACTTTAAAAAAAGTTTAATAATACATTTCTATAAGCTTTAAAAAAATTAAAAATACTTATTAAATCATTCTTGTAGGATTTTGAGTGAAGTGTTATCTTGTGTTTTATTGGCTTATATCTTCAGTTTCTTTTCATTTAGCTCTATTTAATTTTATCAACCAGCAAAATATTAAATATTAGATATGACTCTGTTGTCCTTATTATTCCTTCCCACTCACTATTTGATTATATTATATAAACTACATTATTTATAATATTTTCATTAGATGATTAAAATTAAACAGTAGTTATTAAAATGTTTCCTTACTTAACTATGAGATAAATATGTTCAGTTCCAGGAGAACAAGCAATGTTATGCCGTTTATGTGCTACCATGAACAATGATGTTATATTCATATATGATGATATTGGCTGCAAGTTGAAATTAGCTGAGAAAATCAACATATGTCTACCTGTTTCCGTAAGTATGTTTTATATGTTTGTATGCTGTAATGCGTAAGATATTTTACCACCATATCTCTCTTTTATAAGACTTTGGGGCACATGTGTCAAGTTTGTGCAGAGAAATAAATTTAAACTGAAAACGTGTAATCGCTAATATTTTATTAAACTATCCATGAAACTGAAAGGAGGTGGAGGTAGACAACATAAAAGCTGAATTTGTACGGAGTATAACAAACTTAGTTGGTGTCATCATTCTATTACATTGTGAATATATGTATATATATAATGATTACATATCATATTTTTAGGTTTTTGTATTCCATATATACTTATTTGCAATGATTTAAACATTTGTAAATTTTAGAGTTGCTATGAAATTCTTCTTGCACTTTATTTAGGGCTCATTTTTGAAAACTTTACACATTTTATGTCATTACATGTGATATTAGTTGTTATCAACCAAGTATTTTACCTGTACAATAAAATAATTTAGACATTTCTTTTAAGAGTCTATTTTAAATCATTGTGATACCATTTTTCTTAATAATTAGAATATTGAAATGATAATGTTACATAATATATTTGTTTGTGACTCAATAAAAACCTGAATAATAAAAACAATTAAAAAATATATATTTCTACTGATTTTTATATAGTACGGTATATTATGTTTGAAACAATTATAACAGTAGTTAATTTGAAAAGTTTTATTGAATGAAGTTGGGTGCCATTTTGTAATGTATTGTTTACAAAAACTGAAAAAAAAAAAAAAAAAATTAAAAATTCTATTAGTGAATATTAATATCTCTTGGGTCGTGAATTCTTTTAAAACAAGTGTACTGAATAGAACATTGGATAAAAGAATAGAAGTCTTTTTATTCGGAAATGCACATAATTTTTTATTAAGATAAAATTATTGAGACATGTAAACATATATGAAATCAAATTCCTATAAACATTTACTACTTATTAGTACATCCTATATATATATATATATATATATATATATATATATATATATATATATATATATATATGTTATTGAGAAAAACCTTAAAAAAGAAAATTTTATTTTATTAATTCTATTAAATTTAAATTTTGGTTGCAACCGTACTATTATAATTGAATTTAATAAGATTTTATTTTAAAAAAATTAATAAACTTTATTCTTATATTAATATGCAACAATATTTATCAAATATTTAAATCAAAAAGAAAATCTCTTATATAGGTTTTAAAATCTTATTATTACTTTCAAAACAACATTTTATCTATTATAATAAAATATCAAACAAAATATTAAGTACTAGATTAAAATATCCATCAAATTTGCAAGTTATTAAAAAAATCACATTTTATTTTTATATAATAATAGTTTATATGCTTTATCAAACACGTGTGTTGGTTTAAAATAAACTTTTTATTTGAAAATCACTTCCTTTCCTTGTTGTAGCTGTATGACGTCGGTCCTTATCAAACACGTGTGTTGGTTTAAAATAAACTTTTTATTTGAAAATCACTTCCTTTCCTTGTTGTAGCTGTATGACGTCGGTTCATCACTATCACTCCAACTGTTATTGAAAGTTAATGTTTAAAGTCCACATTTCTTACTAATAAGAACACGTCAATTGTTCATTTTGTGAAAAGAATAATTAAATATTCAAATTGTTTTTATTTTAGATAAAACACAAAATAAAACTTACATTTGCTGAATGTGTAAAATTAATAAGTCAAATATTTTCACTTTAAACGTTCTTAATTAATTCAAACGTGATCAAATCTTTATCACATTACATTATTACTAAAACAGTTCATTTTTATTGTTGAAAACACTTTTAATATACATTGTCTTTGTTCAAAATCGGGCACAATTACATAAGCTCTCACTTTTTAAGTTCTATTCAGTTTAAATGTTCATTTTCTAGATTCAAACTTTTTTGAATTTTTTACCATTTAACATTTTTTACTAAAAGCAGTTCATTATTATTAAAAAAAAACACATTTATTTCTACTTTTTCTTTGTCTTAGAGTGGACATGACTGTCCGAGCAACATGCTCTCGTTTCAAGAGTTCTATCCAGACTAAACTAAAGCAGTTGGGCGGTAAATCCCCAAATCTTTCTTCTTTGTATTCAAAATGTTTATACTGCACTTTTTAAATTATAAAGTTTATAATCATTCTAATTAATACAATACATAGAATAAATTTCTCTGATCATTTGCCATTACTCATTTTATTTCCTAATTTAGTCTTTTTTAATTTATTCAATGAAAAACAAAATACGTTTGTTGCTTGTCTCATCAAGTCTAGGCGTATACTCAACTTCATCTAAGATCAAAGTATATATTCCATTCTATTTAAGATCAAAGAACTAAAAATGTACACTATTACATGTTTTAGGGTGAGACTTACGTTCATTATGAATTTATTTGAAGACAGTAATAAGATACAAATACAATTAACAATTATAAAAAACTATAATAAAAATCATTTTTATATAAATAAAATTGTTTCCAATAATGGGCATAATTTGTGTATTTGCTAATCTTCTAGAGAATAGATCTAGCATCAAAATTCTGTTACACATAACATTTTTTAAAACTCAATTTTACAAGTTTTTCAAAATATATTGAATCTAAAAATAAAATAAACCTACTATTTTAAATATTTCTGTCTCTGTATTGGAGCTAAAACTGAAATAAAATGGATACAAATCTGTAACTATATTAGCCTCCATGAGTCAAATCTGTTGAGGGAGCTAGTAGATAGCCTGACCTTGAAGAAGCCAATAGGTACCGTGTTAGTGTGCCAACTCTGTTTCTCTGCCGTGACAACGCTTTGAACTGCGATTCTTCTGCAGTTATGTTTAATGCGCTCAGAAAATCATATATACCGCATGTAATTTTGCATCAGAATAATTGCAAAAAAGCATAATTTAACAAACAATTAAAAAAAAAAAAAAAATCTGCAGCTCCTTCCTTCTTTGTAGACAAACCATATCAAAAATTTTCTAACGAAAACAATATTTTCTGACTAATTAAATAAAGTCATTTCACCTCTTCTGGCTCTGGTCTTGGACGGCCTCCTTAGAGATCTTAACTGGTCAGGGTCATATGTGCATAGTCATCATGGTACAAGGGAAGTTCCCAAGTTTACTTGAGGAGCTGCTAAACTACTATCTGGGAGTCACCCGTGACTGGTGTGGAGGGACTTCGAGTCAATACCTCCAAGACGGTCATTGTCCCATTTAGTGGGAAGAAGGGTATGGGAGATGGGAAGATATGGCTTGAGGGAACTAGATTGTGTGTTTCACAAATGGAGTAATCCTGGATAAGAAACTGATATGGAATGCTCATCTGGACCATGCCATAATAAAGGCAAAGTCGTTTCTAATCGTGACGAGATGACTTATAGGATATGAATGGGAATTGAAACCGAAGGTCTCACTGTGGATTTACAAGGTGATTGTCAGATCTCAACTGACATACAGTTCTCTGGTATGTTGGACAAAAGCGGTACAAGTCACAGTGGGCAGCAAACTTGCGAGCTTGCAGTGGCTAGGATACATGCTGGTCACAAGTGACTTTACGAGCATACCAACGGCTGCCTTAGAGATGCTTTTAAGCCTGCCGCCTGTAGATATTTTCATAATGTCGGAGGCGAGAATGGCTGCCTATAGGCTATACAACCATGGCGAATGGAGGAGGAGCTACAGAGAGGTGGGACACTTCGAAATTGTCAAGAAGGTATTGAAGTACTCGGTCTAGGAAATTTCATCTGATGGCATTCAAACAGATTTCATCTTCACTTGACCTTTCAACATTATCTCAAATACATGAGAGGACTGGAAAGATGGCAAGCTACTGAGATATTCAGGACAGCTTGTTTGGTATACAGACGGATCACTACATGATCAACAGTCTGCATACGGAGGATACTATCAAACCACTGGGACAACTTTCGAAGCTATTCTAGGTAGGTATTGTACAGAATTCTAAGCTGAGATTTGTCCAATCGCAGCATGTGTATATCGAGGATTAGAAGAAGGCCTTAAAGGTAAGGACATTCTAATTCTCGTAGATAGCCAAGCGGTGTTCAAAGCCCTCAGCTCCATAGAAATCTCATCAAAATTGGTATGGGATTCTCTCCATTCCTTATGCATTCTGTCAACTGTCAACATGGTACATCTGGGATGAATACCTGGGCATTGCAGGATCTAGGGTAAGAGAGGGTGGATCTGTTGGCGACAAAAGGAGTCGAAGTCTGCCTGGTTGGACCAGAACTTGCTTACAGGATCAGTTATTTAACGGCAAGAAGAGTGGTAAAAATATGGGCCAAAGAAGAGCACATCGAAATGGCGAAATGATGGAGACAATTTTCAGGCCAGAGATTGGGAAAGCTTCTTCTCTTGGGACCAGATCCTGCGCTGACATAGATGGTGGTTCAGTATGACAGGAAGTCCCTGTGACAGATTGTTGCCATGATTACCAGACATGGCCATATCCGGAGCCACTTAAATAAGATGGGATAACTACAAGTCTCATCTAACTGTTGTCTTTGTGGTCTCGTACCTGAGACTGCAGTTTACATTTTGTCTGATTGTAAGGTCCTAGAGTCTAAAAAAAGGAGAATATGCACCTCAGAAACCAGATATAAATTTTGATAAGAACATATACACAAAATCTTAGAGCTGGTTATAGGCACTGGGGTGGGTGTACAGTGAATAAAAAAAGGGGAGCACAATAGGATCATAGCCGAAGTGCCAGAGCCCAATAGAGCTTCAACAATATGTAAAAAAAAAAAATGTAAAGAGGAAACCATTCCTCTTCAATTGTAAAAAACTTTAAAAACCAACATGTATTTTTGTACTGTTTTATTACAGGGGAAATAATTATTACCGTTAAAGAAAAAATATATATTACTGCTGACATAATGTTAATGTATCAGTTAGAATAAACATGTTTCAATTATTAAAACAAAAAAACTATCGTTTAACTAAAAAAAAGTGCAAATATAATACTATTTATTATTATATAATAATTAGTATAATACTACTTATTTACACAACAACCTATTAGCCTCGCTCTGGTGTTAGCCTCATACAGGGAACTGTTCAAATTGACAACTACACACTACTCTTCCACTCTTATTGGGTATTATCCAATGGACTTGATTTATGGTACATTGTATAATAATAATTAATGGACATAAAATACAGTAATATAAAATCAGTACATAAACCATATAAAAGATTTTTTTTCATTTTTTTGAAGAATTCCTAGAGATTTGTTATATATTTGTGGATAAAAGTTGCTAAAAAAAAAAAATCAATTTTTAAAATTTTCATTAGACATGGGTCATTTATGATAAAAATCTACCTTCACAATAGCCTAGACGTTGAGGTTAGGGCTGTGAAAAAAAACCAAAAATATGAAATATCACTAATAAATACACTCTACAAACATTGACACATTTATTATAAGTTGTATATACATTTATATATTATGTATATACATATTATAATAAATAAATGGTTTCTTGAAACTAAAAGTTCCAAAAGCAAATCTAGAACTAGGCCTGACTAGTACTAGATTTGGCTAGACTAGGCCGAAAATATGAATTATCACTCATAACTACACTCATAACAAATTATAATAAAAAAATCACTTCATGAAACTTATATTCACTATAAAAACACAAAGCTATTACACTTTGAAATTTCCACATCGGCAAAAATCTTGCGAGATCGAAGTAACAAATTTGAGGTTATTCTACGTTTTATAAAGTACCACAGCCTTTGTATTTTTCCTTGTACAGATGTGTTTCAAATACAAGGTTAAACATTGAAACCTCCTCTTTACAGTTATATCAAAAACGACCAGATTGTATAAAAATAAAGATCGGATTCTTCAAGACTGTCTAGACACTGAATATCGCAAACCGGTCTGAAAGTTCAGAGGATCATTTCCTAGAATGGATATAACTCGTAAACTATACTTCTTAGGATGATTTCGTCTTCATAGTTCGAAAAAGGAAGAAAAATACTATATAATATTGTCAACTTGTAACATTTGGACAAGTTTTACCATTTTGAAAAAATATATGAACATATAGGTGATATTTTCTATATAAAACTCGCCGCGAGAAACTGTCGCAATCTAGCGCTAACAAGGTAAACTTCAGTCTAGTCGTATTTCTCTACTACACGCTACATAAAATTTTCTAAACTTGGTTATGAAAGATTGAAAGATTACCTTTTCAATGGTATAGAATACATTTCGATAATCTAATATCTACTAGGATAAGAGTTGAATTGCAAAAAATGTAATTTTTAGCGTGTAAAATAGCGTTAAAATTTTTGATTTGGTTTAATTTTTATATAATAAAAACTATACTAGTTGGAAACATTTGAAAAAAACGGTTTTGAAGAGAAAGACGCGATCTATCAAGCAGTGTTAGGTTATATTTGACTGACAGTAATTTGGAAATAAGAAAAATAGGCAAACGAGACGAATGTTTTGTTTAAAACTTGTTAATGTAAAACTTTGACGTGTCGCATCAAAAATATGCGAATTTCACTAATTTTTGGAATATTATTTATAACTTTTTTGGTATTTTTTTTTTTTTTTTTCATGATATGCATCTACGGAACATTAGCTTTCCAACGGTATTTTATTTATTGCGATGGGACAATTTTAAGTGGGCGTAACGTTGAATGGCAAAATACATGTTTTTTAGTTGGTGAAGTGAGCCATTACTAATGCCGCGACCCGGTCGCGGTTAAAACCGGGTCGTCCACTAGGTCGAGGGTTAAAAAAATTAACATTTAATAAATTATGATTTTACAATTTTTTACCTATAAATTGAAACTAAATTTAAATCTAATTATTTATATTTTGGAATAGTTTTAACTCCGTGTTCAACATAATTAATTAGATTTCTGTTTTAGTTTTGCTATTGAGGCAAAAACTTTTAAACTGGTTTTTATTCAAAGGTGTTAAATTTTATAAAGGGTAAAATTGACAAAATAATTATTAATCAATACTAGGCACATGATTTTGTATCAATTCAATAATATAATTAATTAAATACCCATTAATTAGTTTCTATTTCAATAAACCATTGTGTTTTGACTATAAAATTCATACTGAATTAAAATAATTTTGAAATAAGCAGTAAATTAGATAGTTTGTTTATTTTTCTTTTGACATGGTCTTGTTCTCCTGTGATTGTTTATATTGAAATGGTTTCTCTAATGGGAAGATTGGTATATAAATTGATTATATCACATGATACTAAATTGGAGCTCTGGTTTATTTTTGTGCCTTTGATTTTCAATATTAAGTCCTGAGTATTTGTTGGCTGCACTAAATACTAGTTAGCGTGTTTGTGTACTAAAATGTCGTATTGTGGTGGGCGTTGTGCATGGGATTATTTGTTATTGTGAAGTTATTTTGTTAGGTATGTTTATTTAGCCTATTTTTTATAATTTGTGTACACAAGTTATAATATCTGTATTATTGTTTGTAGAATTTATTGTTTTTGAGTGAATGTTATTGTCTGACATCAAATACTGAGGCTTCTAGAGATAGGTTATGTTATAATCTGGTCTACCTTTTTATCAAATTTCCATGTGTTTACATATAAAAATAATTTTGTCTAATGAAAATTTAATTAAATTGATTATGTTTTTACCAAAATGTATGCAAAATGTTTATAAATTTATATAGGCCTATCTATAAATTTTTTTTTTTAATTGGTTTATATATCTATTTCTGTGGGATTTTGCCTCGGTTACAGGGTAATTTTGTTGATTCCGTACATAATAACTCCAAAATGTTTCCATCTTAAAGTTTTTCATTACACACATAAAATTTATGTATTTTTGTGAGAACATAGGTAATAAAAACTTAGGTTTTGAATAATAATTATATTTTTGGTGAATTTTTGAAAATAGTTAGCAAATATTCACTTTTTACATAAAAATGAACCATGTCTAATGAAAATTTTATAAATTGAATTTTTCTTTTTAGCAACTTTTATCCACAAATATATTAAAAATCTCTAGTAATACTGAAAAAAAAAAAAAATTGTATGTTGTAGATTACCATTTCTGTGAAATTCTTGCTTCCGTTACTTTCCGATTTTTTGCTATTTTACATAATAACTCCAAATTTTTTACATCTAACTTTTTTTTTCACTGCACAGCTAAATTCGTTGCACCTTTCTGAATATAATGATATATAGAAGTTGTGTTTTCCATAAATATTACTATTTTTTGGTGCATTTTTGAAATAAGCCGAACAATTTCCCTTTTTTCGTAAACCAATTTTTTTTTATTTTGAAAATGTAACAAATTAATTTTTTTCCCTAAATATATTCACAAATATTATACAAAATTTTTGTATATCTTGAAAAAAAGGTGGTAAGCTATTGATTCTGGATGATACAGGTTTTTCTGAAATATGTTAACTTTTTTTTTGACATCTAACATACTCCAAAACCGTTTCAAAAAAAATTATTACTTAGATAAATTCTACGCATCTTTCTGAGAAAAATGATATATTATAAAATAGGTTTTGTATAAAAATAATATTTTTTATTAATTTTTAAACAAACAAAGTGAATTTAACATTGCCCGGTTGCAGGGTTTTAAGTCTTGAGTATTTTTTGGCTGCAGTTATTCTTAAATTTTATGTTTATTCTAATTATTTTGTCTAATAAGTCAGTTATTCGAAAAGTGTTGTTTTAAAGTTGACAAGTGGTCTGATTGGAAGACCTGGTTTATGTATTTTGAATACAAATGTTATGGCAGGAGTAAAGGGGTTTATCATTTAGTTGTGCTTTCCATTCCCAGTTTCTAATAAATGTTTTTCTCATGTTAATGGTCATTTATATATTTTTTGTTGTATGTGTTAGTGGGAGTATGATTTTCATTTTTTTTTACAATTTTTTTAAAGTATCCAGCTTCCTTTAGATTACAAAGCTTGGCAAAGCAAACAATAATATAGGAATTGTCAACACATCACAGTAGATAACAAACAAGTGATACAAAAAGTAGATTTAATTATATTGTTATCAATAAAAATGTAAAGTTTTATTTATGTACACATTCTTATTGATGATTAGAGTGATGCTTCCCTTATCGGCTTTTGTGATGATTAAGTTGTCCATTTATAGTTTGTTACGGATTGATGATGCAACTGTCTGTTCCTGTTGTTTGTTTATATGATTGGATTTATTTGAAACTGTTTCTAATAGTCGTGTTGATTTTGTCAGTGATATATAGAGGGTTGTTTATCTTTCCATAATGATTGTATTGCAGACTGTGTAATAGTAAGCTCCTTTTCTAATTATCCCATTTAGTAAATATTGTTTTATGACCTTTCTGCGATAGGTTTATTTCTTGTTCCTTAAATTTATGATTTCTTGTATAAAAGTTAAGTTTGCATACAATTTCATCTGTATGCTGACCTCTGTTTCCTGTCAATCATATTATATACTAATAAAATGTATGACAGTATTAATTTTATTGATAACAGTAGATTTTATTTGTTATGCTATTTCATTAAAAACACATAATTTTGGCATTGTTCAGTATTCTGGTCTGTTCCAAATGAGTTTTACACAGGATCAAATTTAGTTGCTCTTAATGTATAAACACTTTACTTCATAAACAGCTTCATTTACAGACTGGGGAATGTTCCCGTGCCAGCGGCAGGTTTTCAGGAGGAAACTGAAATAATAAAATACATCTTCACCCAAAATGGCTATAACCTGTCAATCATCGATAGATTATTCAGAAAGCAGGAAAGAAAAAATGCAAATAGAATAGAAGTAATAACCAAACCAAAGAGGACAAATTTTTAATGTTAAGTTATTAATAAACCCTTTTAACATACATTTAGAGACATGTTTCACAATCAAGTCTATGCAACTGTTTATAAAGCCGACAACAATTTACAAGGGTTTTTAAATGCTAATAATAAAAAGAAAGATCCCAGTGTTAAATTAGAAGGCACTGGAGTATATGAGCTATTGTGCAACGATTGTCCAAAAAAATATATAGGACTGACAGAAATATTGTTCAGAATTTGATTTAAAGAATACATCCCATCATCCAAACTAAATATGAATTCTACAAGAACAGAATTCAAATTTGCCGAACATATTATTCAAATCGACCATAAATACTCCAGGATTGAAGATTCTCTCAAAATACTACACTGATGTAAAAAAGGAAAATACATGATTGCATTGAAACAATTTGACATACAGTAGAATCTCTGTTAACCGGCCTCGGATTAACCGGTCCTCGGATTAACCGGTCCTCGGATTAACCGGTCCTCGGATTAACCGGCCTATATCGTAATGTATTGGTTGGATGAGAGTTTCCGAAAATAAATTGTAATTGAAACACCAAAGCGGCGGCGATATCAAACGACTTTGTCGATAGCGGTATCCCATTGTAGGCACCGTAAAAACACCGCGGCATTGGCACCCGTCGGTATAGCATTTACCCGTCGGTAAAAACATTTGATGGGCCGCTTTTTTTCCACGAATCATTTTAGTATACATTATGAAAAATATAACATTTCTTTTCAGTTTTCTTCTTGTCTTTGACGGGTATATTACAGTAAATAAAAATGAGTGAGTTACGAAAACAACAATGGAAGCGTGTGTTGGTTTCGTTTGAGACGCGGTTAAATGTGTCAAAAGACTTGACAGAGGGGAATCTGTAAACAAGCTTTTTAGTGTTTAATTTTTTCATGTTTGATGTATAATATACATAACATAATATATAAGATACATTTATGTACAATAAAATGAGTTGCAATAACATCTTAATTGCATAATTCTTAGCGCTACCTGATTAAATAAGCTTTCTTTCAACGAAAACCGATTTTTCAGGGGAACCTCTGATTAACCGGCCAAACGGGCAACCGGCCCGGGTGTCAGTCCCGACTAGACCGGTTAAGAGGGGTTCTACTGTATATAAGAATTGTAAACAAAACAATATAACGTTAACGATGCTAACGCGTTTTGTTATATTGTACTAAAAAAACAAAAATGTAAGAGATAAACAACCCCTTAACACAAATAACCTATTGACCATCGTCTATAGTATGTATAGAGACAGTGGGCCTTACTGTTCGAGTATCAATGTGTTTTTATAAATTATATTTGTATGAGCATTTAAATGTTTTATGTTTTTAATGTTTTTTGTTAATAATGAACTGTGTTTGTGTATTTGATAAAGTAACCAAAACCTGCTCAAAAAAACTTGAAAATAGCTGAAACGGCTGTCGTTGGACAGTAAACAGGAATATTGAAGGTGCTAGGTTCTGTAATAATAATTATAAATATTTGGAATGACGACAACCAAAACTTACTTTTTTTTATATTACGGTTATATGTAGCCTATTTGTAAAACTTTATAAATTCAAGTTGATAGGGCTATCATGGACTTATCTAGTTCCATCATACAAAGTAGTACAAGTAGATCCTTTAAATGTAATGCTCAAAAGTTTGTTTCTTTGGCCGTTGTAATGTTAAATTTTATTGATAGATCAAAGAATCTTACACAGTTAGGTAAGTTTGTTTAAAGCAGTTGTTTTCTGAACTTCTTAATTGTGTATATCACTACTTTCTTGACATCAGCTAGGCCCTAGTAAATGAGTATAAATTAAACAATTTTTACTTGTCTTGCTTGTGTCAGTGCCTCGGCCCTGACAGGCCTTGAATCTGTACATATGTGCCTCAATTTGAGCGATCATTATGGGAGACAAGAAGCAACATGGATTAAAAGATCCCAGTAACCGGTCACTGAAAAAACAATAAAATAAAGGCTTTTGAGACAGAAGAGTTGAGATACTGGGCTGAGGGTTTAGAGGCAATCGAGTGGGAGAAAGTATATCGTGAGAGGTCTGATAACCTTCTGAAAGAGGAAGAGATGTTAACTAAAAAAAATTTCAAATGTTAACAATGATACTTCATTTTAAAGAGGGCTATTGATGAGAAACTCATTTTTAATTACAACTTATTTTCAACTATTTCAAACTTATTTTATACTCTATTTTTCAAACTATAGAACATATTTTATCTTTAGTTGATTGTCGTTGGGAGCTCAAAGAACCATATTTTGGTTGGGTCAGAACTGTGAAAGTTAGAACATTTTTTATCTCTAGTTTGCTGTATTTTTGGTTTGGTGGCTCATCGAACCACATTTTGATGGAATTAGAACCAATAAAGTTTGAACATTTTTATCTCTAGTTTTGCTGACTTTTTGTTTGGTGGAATCAGAATTGTCAAAGTTAGAACATTTTTACTTCTAGTTTGCTGTCGTTTTGGTTTGGGGGAATAGACAACCACATTTTGATGGAATCAGAACTGTCAAAGTTAGAACATTTTTTATTTTTAGTTGGTTGCAATTTTATATTGAGACCAAAAACGTGTATGGCTTTAACATATGGATTTGGGACCATTTTAAATTTCATTAGTGTTTTTCTTTTCAATAGACCTTTAAAATTAAGTATAACTCTACTCTTCTTTATATTATGTTTATATTTTTATTGATGCTGTTATTTGTTGACCTTTAGATATGAAATTAAAATATCATTGTATTTATCTTTAAAAGAGGAAAATATTAGGTCTCTTTAAATATTTTTTAAAGTTAATGGTTCAAGATATTCAATATTAAAAATTGTTACAGCGGTCATTTTGATAATTTATAAAAGAATGTCTTGGTTTTTGGTATAATTATAAAATATTGTACAATAGATATACAGAGTGAGGCAGGAAGGACGGAATTTTTGGAACAGCTAGTATTCAGGCTCAGGTAGTGGGAGTGGGGGATATATTCAATAGTTTTGTGTGGAGTAATGAGTCTACCGTTTCAGTTCACCGTGAGTTTTGTCGCCATTTCAATCTTGCGAGACATGATAGTGTTCCACTCGTAACACCATTTTACGTTGGGTTGAATCGTTTCGTCTAGGAGGAACAGTGATGAATAGAAAACTGCCAGGGCCTCTTCACTCAGTACATACTCCAGATAATGTGGAAAGAGTTAGGCAAGCCAACCTCCGCAGTCATGGTTGATCTGCTTGGAGACATTCTGCTGAACTGTGCTTCAGAAATCGTTCGGTAAGGGGTATTTTACATACAGATCTTAGATTTCATCCCTACAAAATGAACAAATAATTGAACCCAGGAGATTAGGTAAAGCTGTTAAATTATGCTCGAAAAATGGAGGCCATACTTGAGCAAAATGAAAACATTATTTTGTTTATGAGTGATGAAGTTCATTTTCACTTGAAAAGCATGGTAAATCAGCAGAACTGTTATTTTTGGGCCAGTGAAAATCCAAAAGTAACATATGAGAGACAATTGCATGGTCCTAAGTGACTGTTTGGTCTGTTGTGACCGGTACAGATGTTATTGGTTCATACTTTTTCTAAAATGATAACGGGAACATTGTAACTGTAAACTCGGAGCGTTATAGACAGATGATCACTGAATTCTTCCTACCTGAACTAAGAAGAAAACTTATTCCTATTCAGCGAGTGTGGTTTCAGTAGGATGGGGCTCACACAGCAAGAATGTCAATGGAAGCTATTCGGACGGTTTTTGTGGTCGTATCATTTCCTGGTTTGGTGAGATTAATTGTCCTCCTCGTCCCAAGACCTGTCTATTTGCGACTATTTTATATCGGGTTACCTCAAGTCACATGTATACGAGCATAAACCATGTACACTTGAACTAAAGGAAGCAATTTGTGTGGAAGTTGTTGAAATTTATAGAGCAATGTTTGACAGAGTGGAAGCCTCGGGGGGCTTGAGAAATGCATCACAGAAAACGGCAGTCACCTGGGAGATATTGTTTTCAAACATTAATTTTATGAAATGGCATCATCATGTGAATATTATTCTGTAAATAAATTTTTTTTCAAAGCACAAGTAACGATATTTTTGTTTTTTATAAAAACCTTCATCCTTTCTGTCTCACTCTGTATATAGGCCACCAAATTTGGACTCAATATTTACATTTTCATAGTAATAATTTTATTTTAAAAAAGAACAACACATGGAAAACAAAGCGTTTTTGGACATATGTTTATAAAAACTTTTCCTTTTAAAATGATACAAGGAAAATGTATTCGCTATATGTTTATACAATGTTACTAATCTACATTATTAAAATTTTGGAACCCAGAAAAGTTGACCTTGAAATGATTCCCTAGAACCACTATCATAACCTTTGACCTCATTATCTTAATTTTATATGGCAATTTGTTATATACGTTGATAATAATGTCAAATCCATCTTATTTTTTATTGGTAACCAAACTGAATAATTTTAGTGAAGGCAGCAGTTTATAAAATTTTTAGTGGGCTTTACATTTTCATTGTTTTTAAAAAATTGTTATCATGTAATTATCTAATTGTGACTATAAACCACAACAGTATGAAGTATTTTCTTGTCTAATTTTAGGTGCGAAATTCAGATCCATTACCTAAGCAGGTGTGTCGTTCATGTTTTGATAAACTAACCTTGTGTCATGAAATGTCTGAGTTGTCTGTTAAAGCCGAGGAGAAACTACAAGAACTCATGAGCACCAACCATTTCTGGTAATTTTTTTAATTTGAAGTTTATGTTATTTTTGTTTATAAACTGCTATTTATTTCAATAATTAAGAGTAAAATTAGTTTAAAAACCCTAATTTCATTAAAAAAATATAAAATAACAATATTAGTTCTGACCAATAGTATTTATATATATTATTTGAGCTGTATATACTACTTTGTATTATTTATTGTTCATAGTAGTAGTATATTATAACTGTTATGAAAAAATAAGTAACAACTACAAGAATGATATATATATATATATATATATATATATATATATATATATATATATATATAATTCAACATTATTAGAACCAAATGGAGTTAAACATTCAACCACTGTTCCTATATCTCGAAGAACGAGTTTGGCTCAAACATCTCAAAAACACCCCCTTAAACGATAGCAACCCATCCAGTCAGCTGATCCCCACCAGTGACTCGTGCAAACAGTCTTTCAGAGCCAGAATCCAGCAACTTTGTTTAGGCCATAGTAATTTTTCCCCCCTGAGAATTTTATCGGTCAACCCTACGCCTCCATGGATCTGGATCGCTCCAGCAATATACACAGACATAGCAGGTGGTCTGACCAAGCAGGACAGTACATTGCTCTTAAGACGGGCCGCACTGAAGACAATCGACACTGAACACCAAAATTTTTACAAATCTATACTGATGGGTCACACAATCTGGAAAATCTCCAATCTGGATCAGGCATCTATATCCCAGAAATGGAATATAGTTTCTACGTCTCTTCAGTCAGTAACTCGAGCATGGAGACTGAGCTTCTGGCCATCCTTGCTGCTCTCCAACACTGTGACGATTTATCCAAGGAACAGATTTGCATTCTCACAGACTCCAGGGCAGCCCTCTTTACAATAAACAGGTATAAACCATCTCCCTACTTTCATTATACACATGCAATACACAGTCAGCTCCAGAATATACAAAAACATAAAACCATTTACTTCCAATGGATCCCTGGGCACAGTGACATACAAGGTAATGAGGAGGCCGACAAAATAGCAAGAACTGCTCTTCAGCAACATCTAAAGCCACTACATGTACCGATTCTAACTACTAGCATTCAGGAAGCGAAACGCTTTCTCAAACTGAAATGGATCGACATGTGGAAGAATGATACAACCGGCAGAGGACTGTTCAAACTGCTGAAATGGCCAAACGATTTGGAGATATACAGGAACCACAATAGGCAGACACAAACTTTCATCTCCCGATCCAGAACTGGACACATCATCACTGAGGAATACCTGTACCATTTTGGTATGATAGACTCACCTCTGTGCACTAGATGTGGACAGAGGAGCGAGAGTCTGGAGCATGTGGTCCTTGAGTGTACCCATGGTGATGGAGCAGTCAGAGAGGAAATACTGAGACATCTTCAGGTTGGCAATGCCACACGGGATTTTATGTCATCCATACTCACTTCCACGAAACTTGTGCAACATGCTGCCCATCTGTATAGAAGACATCGTGCAGTCGGCACAGAGGCTGGATGCATGTAGTAAGAAGTAAGAACCAAATTATGAAATTGGAATATTTATTTTTGGTCTTACGATAGTTTGCTTCTTATTTAAAAAATATTTTCGTATTTAATTTTGTGTATGGGTATATCAAACCTTTTATACAATGTTTATGTACCATTTATCTAATTATGTACTTATTTTAATCGTATTAAACTATCCGTTGTTTTTTATGAAGCTAATCTTAATTTTGTTACTAATGTATGTATATGAAAGTGAAAATTAAAATTGTAAAACATTGTACCAATAATTCTTGAATTACACCGCTGTCTTAATGATTTTGTACAGATTTTTATGTTATTAATTTTGTGTGTGTTTTTGAACCTGAATATGACTTTGTTATAAGTCACGGTATAATTAAAGACAAAGCATTAGTTTAAAATGATTGCACCATTATGTAATGCTAATGTTCTTTCTTATTTATAAATCAACCCTGAAATTTATTACGACCTAAAACTTATTCTATATTTGATTTGTTCTGTTCATGATTTCCAAAAAGATAAAATGTCAGAGAAGATATCCTGAAGGTCAAATCTTTCAAAATATTTAAAGAGTGCATACAAAACAACATTTTATTGTAAAATTTTATAGAACTAGAAAAGATACCTTTTATCATTCCTATTCCCCATTTGGTTTTCAGGGGCAACTAAAACATTTTAAATAGTAATTATACTTGAGTGACATCATTTGAAAGTGAACGTTGTGTAGAGAAATATTTGGTAAACCTAACCTACTGCTTTCACCTACCCTTATATGAAATTAACTTTGTATAAAATTATATAATATAAATTAGTAAAGCACTAAGTGATTGAAAAGCTACTAGCAATGAGTACTGTAATCTTCATTAAATGAGCTATCCATAAGGTTCTCAATGACATATTTTCTTAAAATTGCATTTGAGCCCCATCACCCACTAAATCTTCATTTCAATCTTCCTATGAACCTCTCCTCTTCCTCTTAATATGGTTTTGATATCAGACTAAATTTTTAATCACTACCTGATCGATTTTTTTTTTGTAAACATATTCATTTTCAGATCTTGTTTTTTTATTGTTCAATTTTGTACTCTACAACAAACATTTAGTATTACTACCATTAAATAATATTTTTAACAATTTTTAGTGCAAATTTTAAACACAAATTGTGTCTAGGAGAAACTCGAGTGATTTTTTAAAATTTAAATTTTCTGTATACTGAAGTAACATAAATGTATATTTATAGTGTGTAGACATTTTTGATATAAATAACTTCAATTTAAAAATATTTTTTAAGCTTTTATGGCATTAACCTTTGTTTGGGTTCTTAGATTATCCCGAAATAACTCGTGTAACTTGTATTGAGTTCAGTTGTAAATAATAGAATAACATATAGCTACAACCACATTTATTTTAGAACAAAAAAAGGCAATTGTTGTAACATAAAACACTAACACAAATAGTATAAGAGATTTATTAACATTTTTCAAGGTAATTAAAATTATAGTATTGTACAAATATAAAATTCCTTGAAGTGTCTCCTACTACACCTGAATTTCACATAAATACAGTATTTACGAATATTTAAAAGTATTTTATGTATCATACAATTTAAAACAAACAGTATAATAATGTTATAAAAATCACCATTATGATATTTTACAAGTAAGTCAAAAATTCTTTGGAGCAACCTGCTAGACTAAAATTTTAGTTACTGTATGGTAGACACGGAAACATGGGGCAACACAGAGCGATGTCACATTTTGGGCAATAGAACCAGGATTCCCTTCGTATTTTTTTCCCCAGTAACTGGGTTGTAGTCGGGAAATTGCCTTTCAGTTAGTTTAACAATATTCATGATTTTGCTGAGTTTTCCTGGTTTTGGTTTCATTTCTTCAGAATAATAAATATCAATGATTGTTTTGACTCGACATCATGTACAAAAGGGGGCTCATCATCACTCCAGATTTATTTTATAGAATAAGTGAGTTCCACAAGATGAAAAATATTTTTAAAGAATATTTCTTCTCCCTTTTCTGTGGAGTTGAATAGTCTGATAAATGCTGCTCGACTCTGTCCACACTGCCCATTGTATCATTGTATGCTATAACACATTCTGGTATCATCTTCTTCACCCCCCTTTTCTCTACTTCCACCATTTTTATTTCAGTGAATGGTTAAAGGAGGGAAACAGTTTTTTTATCCTTCCAAGCCAAAGCTGTTACCTTCTCTCTTTGATATCCAACTGAAGTCTCCTTTCTTCATCTTTCTTTTCTTCAGTTCCCTTTTTAAAATTTCTATCCAGAATGCTTTTTGGCTCATCTTTACTGTCCCATACATGTCTGTGCTGCGAAGATGTCAGCAAGCTCTGATGAAGTATATAAATTGTCAACAGTGAGGCAACAACCTTTACCTAACAGCTGATCCATCTGTGACAACAATTTATGTTGAAATAAGACATCCTGGTGCATGATTATTTATGGTTCCTTGGCCTTTATATATAATACAATGCCACACATAACCAATCTTTGATTCACACAACATATAACTTATAATCCCTAAACTGGTTTGTTTCTTTGGAATATATTGAATCCTAGATTATTGTCCTTTGTATAAAAGTAAACTTTCATCAATCGTTACATCACAATCAAGAGTAAGACCGCTTTGAAGTAAATTGTTTAGTTACTCATAAAATCGTACAGCTACGATATGCAGCATGCTCATTAAAGCTATCTGCAATGGGTTAATATAGATAATATTAACATATCTTTTTTGCTTTCGTGTTACTTTTAATATTTTGTCTCTATGCATTTTGGAACCATAATCCCAGTTCAATTCAAGTTGGGTGGTTCATGTTACTTAAGGCACATCAGCCATTAACCCTTATAAGGTCTACCAGAAAATCCCAAATTATCACACCATTTTGTGATTTTTTAATAGTATTTTAAAAAATTCACAAACATAGTAATATTATGCTAAACCCAACATGTTATATATCATTTTTCTCATAAAGGTGCATAGAATTCATGTTGTAATGAAAAAAATGTTATATGTAAAAATGTTGGAGTCATTATGTTAGGAATAAAAAATATACAAAAAATAAAGTAAAAATGCTCAAAAAACTATATAGCCTACCATAGAACAAAATAAATTTTGTTTTCAAGATATACAAAAGTTTTGTCTTGGAATTATGAATAAACGTTGAAAAAATAAAATCATTTTGTAAAATTTATGTGTTTAAAAAAAAGATTTGCTGAAACTTTAGGCTTACTTTGATAAATTTACCAAAAATAGTTATGTTATACAAAACCCAACTTGTGATATATCATTTGTTAGTCACAAATGAGTAGAATTTATGTATATAATAACAAAAACATTAGACATAAAAATTTTGGAGTTAGAATGTCAGGAATAAAAAAATCGTGGAGTAATCGAAGCCCATAGATTTAACATTTATGTAAGGAAGACATTGATTTTTTAGGGATGTTTTAAGAACTGTGGTGTTACCAAATTGGCACATAATATATAACATTATTTATTGATAATTATATTGTTTTATTTAGTATTTTAAATTTTACTATTTGTTGTGACAATCCTAGACCAAAGGTGGTTTAACGAAATGTGATCTTATAATACAAAATCTCTGATGTGTACCTAAAGTTAGGGCTGGAGAAAGATTGATCGGCTACTTGGAAAATTGATGTTTAGAAAACTAAGGATTTTCATATTTTACAAAGCTTAGCAATGTACCAAAGATTTAATATTGGTTTTATTCACTTATATGTTTATATATATATATATTCATTATTTCATGTTTCAGCACAAAGCCTATTGAAAATGGTCATCCTGTAGAAGCTTCAACATTCCATAGCAACAGCATAGAAAGTGATTCTAATGAAAGTACCTTGGTTCAGCTGAACAGCTCAAATAAACCAAGTTACTGTTGTCCACTGTGTTCATGTGGACAGATGTTTTCAAAAAGTGGAATCTATAGAGCTAACACTGTTAAGCCAACCAATACTGAGAATGTGTCTGAGTGTGATGAACCCATAGAAGAGTCAGATTCGCTAAACGATATTATATCTGTAGCTGATGAAGATGAAGAAACAGTTGCTCAAGACTCGACTAGTAATGATGGAAGGGATCTTTGGAATGGACAAGATTATGGATTAAAAATTCCCGAGTTGGATATGGATAGTTTGTATGCAGATCCGGAAGGAATAGTAGGAATGGAGCTAGATTCAATAGAAGAAGAAAACTGGAATGAAGGAGACGAAGAAGGAGAAGATGATATGGAAGATGTTAAACCAATCATCAAGGGAGAACAAGAATTCGAATTTGCTTGCCGAATATGTGGCCTAGAGTTCTTAGATTTGACATCTTTATTAGATCATTCAGACGCCCATTCTGATATTGATTATTATCCTTGTACTATGTGTGACTTGTTTTACTCTGGGAAAGCTGATCTTGAAGTTCATTTTCTGGATCATCAGATGCCCAATGAAAAATCTAGTCAAGAATCTTCTCAATATTATCAATGTGAATCGTGTGGAATTCCTTTCAAATCGTTGACAAAGTTACAGAATCATCTTTGTGGAGCTATGAACACAACATCTAACCGTTGTTTTCACTGTAATAAGTCGTTCCGTTCTGAAGCAAGATTACTGTTTCATCAACGATTTCATCAAGGTGCTAAACCAGGATATTGTGATATTTGTCAGAAAACGTTTCCAGATGAAGTTAAGTTATATAAACATACAATGTATCTTCATTCGCAAAATAAAGGACACTGTTGTGAAGAATGTGGAAAGGTTTTTAGGTCTGTTAGTTCTTTGCGATATCACCAGCGGTCTCACCAGGGTGAAGATATCATGAAGCCTTACCCTTGTGAACAGTGTGGAAAATGTTTTATTCGTAAAAGTATGTTGCGAAATCACTTGCTGGCAACTCATAAAAATTTAAGCCAACAAGGCGCGTGCTATACTTGTAAATTGTGTATGGAAGCTTTCCCTACCACAGATCATGCAGTAGCACATATGGATATACAACATATACAAGAATGTAGTGGTGAGACTAGTTACAGTTTTGAAATGCATACTGTCACACGATTGTATATATGTGAGTATTGTGAACGATGTTTCACCGATCCTTTACATCTAAACGCTCATAGAGAACACCACTCCCCTGATTTGCCTTTTCAGTGTAAACTATGCGGTGACTTGTTTCCAAATTATTCATCTTTGGATCAGCATCGTCCGGAACATTATGGGGCTAAAGGAAATCAAGATTACGCTAGCGATTTTACAGTTCCAACAGTTTATATGTGTGAATATTGTGAGCGTTGTTTCCTAAACTATATTAAACTATCTGAACATCTCACCGTTCATTACGGGGAAGATCCGTATCAGTGTCGTTTCTGTGATCAGAGGTTTAAATCGTTCTCGGAAGTTTCTGAGCATCGAGTTACACATGATCAGTCTGTTGCACCCATTGATGATTTTGATTTCTATCGTCCATATGAGTGTCACTATTGTAGAAAAGCGTTTGCTATTGAAGATGCTTTAGTCAAACACATACGTATGCATACTGGAGAAAAACCTTTCATATGTGATCAATGTGGAAAAGGATTTTCCCAAAGTTCTGGCTTGTACACTCATCAGAAAGTGCACTCAGATGAGCGTCCATATACATGCCCAGTTTGTCCTCGTACTTTTAAAATCAAAGGAGATCGAGATGTCCATGTGCGTAAACATTCCGGTGATCGTCCTTACAAATGTGACTTTTGTGGAAAAGCCTTTATGACCCAACATGTGTACAGTCAACATCGTAAAATACACACTGGAGAACGTCCTTATAAGTGTGATGTGTGTGGTATAGCATTTCGACGATCTCATGTGCTTACTGTTCACAAACGGATTCATACTGGTGAAAAACCTAATGTATGTGATATTTGTGGGAAACGTTATCGTCAAAAAGGAGATATGTTGAAACATCGTAGAATACAACATGGAATAGTGAAAGTTAAAATACAGAGATGTGACTATTAAACACAAAATTGGTTTGTTTAAAATAAAACCAATGTTAGGATGTTTGGTCTCTTATGCATAAAATCATTGTTATGTTATGTGTTTTAATTAAGAATTAGTCTTTTAAAATATTTATGGATAATGTCATATTTATTTATGCAGACTAAATAATACAACAGATCCTTTAGCAAATAAAAAGAAAGTTCAATACTCTGTACACTTTTGTTAATAAGGTGTAAAATAATAAATATCATTGTTGGAATATTGATGATTTTTTTTGTATACAATAAATACAATTTTTTTCAGTAATTAATGATTTACATATTTTCTGCTAACACAATCATTTAAATTGCCTGTTTTTTCACCATATTTACTTTTGGAACTTTATCGAATCCAGGTAAAAATTAATGCTTTACTATATTTTAATATTAAAACATACTAAAAACATATATTTTACCGTAATTGGTTATGTATGAACTTGTATTGTCATCTTTCGTTAATCTGTGATTTTAATATAGATTTTATAATATCATGTACACCAATGTTGAGTTTTTTTAAACACATCAATAATATAGTATGTGTAAATATATATAATTTATCTGTGTATGAAACTGCATTTAAAAAAAGTTTAATCCGTTTTGTAAATAAGTTATTTGTTATACTTTTGGATCTATTAATTTTAAAAAGCTGAATTTTAAAATTTAGAAGTGGTAGATATGGTTGATGTGGTTTAACACTTGATTTTCCAAATATTTAAATTTAAAATCGATGTTAAATTCAAACCCAATGCTTTTAACATAAATGATATGAATTTCATTAAAATCTTTTAATAAAAATGTTAATATTTTTTGGTTTATTTTGAGGAATTTTAGAGTGATTCATTTGTTTAAGTATCACAAATAAATGTCAAATTCGAATTCAGATTTTAAAAATTATTATTTTGAAGTTCACTAAAAAAGGGCAGTTAATTTCAAAATTTGTGCTTATCTCTCTATTATTAACCCTACACTTAAAATGATTTTAATATAGGTCTAATAATTTTATATGATAGCTACCTCATATCAAGCTTTAAATTTTTTTAGTAATTTGTGTTTCAGCCAATTTGTAGCAATTGTATGTCATCTTAACCGCATTTTCATTCTCACCTCTTAAGGTGTCCAAACTAAAATCTAATTTTTCTATGGGCTATGAAATTTATAATTTTGTTACAGATTAAATTACACATTCATTAGATAATATGTGACGAAAATCTTGGACAGATATTTTGAAAATTATCTAAATAAATTCATAGAGAATTAATTTGTTGAAATCATAAGAAAATGTCATAACGAAATTGTTCATCAAATTCTTACTACTTAATTTGGAAAGTTTCCTGAAGGATTGAATTCAACAACAACAAGAAGTTTTAAA
The DNA here is from genome assembly GCA_963513935.1 of Aphrophora alni. Classification (NCBI taxonomy): domain Eukaryota; kingdom Metazoa; phylum Arthropoda; class Insecta; order Hemiptera; family Aphrophoridae; genus Aphrophora; species Aphrophora alni. Next base: position 46,796,971 of record OY740768.1, read on the forward strand.
CTTCAGTATTCCATCTATAAATTATTTAATGTAAATTTTCAACTATACATTTAAATAAATAAAAATCGTATGAAATTTATTCTAGGAACGTGAAATTCTAGTAAAAGAAATTTGAATATTCCGATTCTATTTGTATTTTACATAACTAATAGCTAGACAATAGTGGATGGAAACAAAATGAATATAAGCATTATTTAAAAATCTTAAAATATTGGAAAAAAGACTAAAAAACCATGGATATGTTTTTGAATGATATGAAAAATAATAAAAAAATTATATGTTTGTTACCCACATAACAAAAACATTTTAGTTATTGTATGTTTTCAATACTCAACACTGTCCAAATGATTCACAAATAGAGTTAGTTAATTGGGACTGAGACTACCTCGGATATAAAAAAAACTCTGATAATATGGAGATAGGGGACTAATAGGTTTTATAAAATTGACAAAAAGTTAACTGAATTAATTCACCATTAGTGTTTGGCAATATGAAACAATACAGTAACAGATTTAAAGCATGTAAATCATTTTCATTTATTAAAAAAAATCCTTTTATTGTTTTTTGTATCAATGTTTTGCATCCCTTCATTTTGACATGCTGCAATAACACTGAATCGACAGGTGATCATGTGATATGACCTCTTCTTGTTGCATAATGTATATGATAGCTGCCTATATTGCCTTTAAACCATCAGCATGTGACATTTTTGCAAAATTTCTTCATTTTTGTCATCTTCTATATGAAGATTGATGACCAAATCAGAAATAGCACCGTCTGTTAATTGAAATTGTAGATCTCCATCAAACCACTCATGGATATCATCATTGTTAACTGACCCCAATATATGAAGTTTATTAGCAAGCTCTACAAGTTCAGTAACACATTGTCTGATTAATTCTTAACTGTATCACTCTTAGAATTTTCAAAATATAAAAGTTTTCTCCAAGATTTTTGTAGTGTCAAATAAACCATAGGAGTAAGCAAGATCTATAATGTTTTGAGAGCTTTCGTAACAGTCGTTCCTTCATATAACTTTGCTATTAACACCTGCAGGAGTCTCCTACGATTATTCCTTTTGAAGTTCAAGAACTTCTTGATGAAAGGGTTTGATCATCAATGTCACATTTGGTGGAAAAAATGAAGCTTTTATGTCATCACTTAAAAGTTCATTAACATCCGGATGATTGTCCAATAATGAAATTACGTTTCGAGGAAGCTTTCTGTTTTTGAGGAATGTTTCAACTATATGAAGTAGTAAGGGCTTATGCCAAAATCTGCTCTTGTGTGAAGTAATGCCGAGACGATTCCGCAAGAAGTGGCAGCAGATGTGGAGAAGAGGAGGTTGTTTGTTTTAAGTAGGTAGGGCTACAACTCTGCCTATGGACTGGTCCTAGGGAACAAAAAAATCTATGTGTATTCTCTCAATATATAAAAAAAAACTATAATATTTGAGAGTCTTTTCTAAACAGATCTGACAGGTAGATATGCAAAAACATTCTTGTGCAGAATTTCCCATTATGATATCTAATTTAATGTCAACCAAAATTGGTTTTAGCAGTTTGTGGTTTTAGGCACCTCATTTGGTTTAATATAGCATCATTATGCCCTGGCTATATGATGTTATATAGTGTGTGTATAAATATTAAGTTTGAAAAGAAACTTAAAAATCTTAGGAACAGAATATTCTGTAACCATATTGAGAAAAATTAATATTACAGAGTTTAAATAAAATTTCTGTGTATGTTTGCAAACATGGTTAAATAAATTAATATGTTGTAGAATTGTCTGTATTAACAAAACAATTATATACATTTTAGTTATATATTTTATTTGAATAGTATCCTGCATAAACAGTTGACAAATATTGCATTAATTTTCTCAACTGTACACAAATACAAATAGGAAAAAAACTAAAAGTCTTCATCGTCATCTCTTTGAAAATGTTCATTCAGGAGTTATATGTTCAGAAAGCACTAAATACTGACCAATTTGCTTTAATCGAGTTTGAGATATTAGGCTATTTAAGACAGTGTCCATGGTCGACCTGAATGTTTGAACTATAGAACTTTTATCAAGATCTTTAAATGGTTTTATTTAATAAAAATCGTTTGTCAGTTATTGAAAAATTGAAATTTTGTATTTTGGTTTTAAAGTAAGGTACACCTAATTTAAAATTTTTTTTTTTATTTATTTATTTTTTTTACTCTGGGTATTCTAAAATGGATATTTATGGAAAAATGCAATATTAATTTTTTTGACACAACGAAATTTTCTTCATACTATGTATTTGTGAGAAAGTAAAGTGAAAAGTATTCTGTACAGTTATACTATATAAACGGGCAGCATTTTAAAGACTATGGTTATTCATATTCCAGGAGTGTACTGCTTGCCCTAGACAGACTTCACAAAAATATTTGATTCGGCCTTTTACACAATCTATACTTTTACAGCCAGCATTGTCTTTTAACTAGTTTTAACTTCAATGTATTTCAAGTTATTTCATTAAATAAAATGAGACTGCTCAGGAATATTAATTTATTTCTATATACGTCGTACATTTTACAAAACATATTTTTTAACGAGTAATTAAACCGATTGGTTGTTCACTTCTGCAGAATTATAAATGTTGTAATAGTAAAGCAGCTTATGCTGCTAATCTACAGTTGTTCCCTCAGACAAGGATAAAAGAAAAACGTGGACTCTTCTAGAATTGTTATTTAACCTAACCAATTAGGGTAGCCTTTCATAATTGCCAAGGATGTACATAAACAAAAAAATATTAGCAAAGGATATAGAATTTGGAAATTAACACTCATTTGGATTCAAGAAAACTCACCAAAGTACATTTTTACAAACTTGCTTAATTATACACAAAAAAAAAAAAAAAAAAAAAAATATAACGACAAAAAAAACTATTAAAACACAAATTATATTTTAACAAACACATCATTTCTCTATATTAAATGTTGAGCTTGACTTATGACAAAAATTATACAGTATAACAAACACAGAACAATTCTCACAAAAAATAGCCTAAGTACCTATCAGACGTGTTTCAACAACAAGGCCGTCCTCTTCAGTGATACACGAGCTACACCAATCAAACTATAACTCTAACTATAACTGTTAGCTAACTGTAGTTATAGTTTGATTGGTGTAGCTCGTGTATCACTGAAGAGGACGACCTTGTCATTGAAACGCATCTCATACTTAGGCGTATTTTTTGTGAGAATTGTGTTCTGTGTTTATTATACTGTACATCATTTCTCTATTTCAAATAAATATGTATTTATTTATAAAAAAAAACTGATTATTCGTTTCTATGTGACTAAATTGAAATCTGTTAGATTGTTTTACATTTAAAAATAATTTGGTAGCAAGTGCAGGTGTTTCATTTTGATTTGAGTTTGATTCAAGTTTTTACACCTCAAGATTTGAAAACTTCACAAGTGGCTGTACAACTTTGTTTTCCACGGCCAATATTAAAAAGTTGTTATAAACTTTTCCCAATGTTTGCGTTTGCAGAATGAAATGCTCAAACCGAAATTTCAGAACTTAGAAGCTAAAGTTTTCCTTTAGTTGAAATATAATTTTTTGTTCATTTGAAAAGTTTTTTGTTCTGAATAGGTTACCAATTATTATTACTTTAAAGAAGCACCTGAAATAATTGGATTTTAAAGTATCTACCAACGGAGATATTAAAATTATCATTTTGGCCCCAACTAAGTCCTACATTACTACTTTAGAGTTTACTACTAATATCGGTCTGATTTGTAGGTTATGTTATGGTTAAAACATGAAAAACAGCTTTGCTATCACTATATTTGTAGAATTTATAGTTGTGTAAATTGGTCATTATGTTAAGAGGTCATTTTATGTAATGTTCCTGTTAAATTATAAGTCATTAACATAATGATTGTTATTTTGAAAATGAGTTAAATATATATCTTTTTAGTTCGCTTACTATGGACTATAAGGAATAGTTAAATCAACTTTGATTCTTGAATCTAATATGTTGGCCAAATTATTAGTACACTTTTGTAAATAATGAAAAAGATACAGGACGTATTTGATTGTATCAACATTCATCTTTTATTACTTAGTTATTTGTGAACTATCATCGAGGAAAAATCTTTACAAGAACCAAGTTTCTTCCATTATCTATTATTTTTATTAAAAAAAAAAAAAAGTAAAGTCCGACGAGTTCAGTCAGAGTACGACTTTGTTTATAAATATAGCAAAAACAGGAAAAATTTTTCCTTCAAAAGTCGAATTGAAATTAATGAAAAAGTACTCACTTTGTAGAAACTTTGTGGATATGAACCTTTCAGATAGTTGGTACATTAACACAATTTCATTTTAATCATTACCACTTTCTCTACCTTGAACTAACATTGTGAGACATTGTTAGCTTTTTCTTAATTTATCCTTGATAAGTATATTATGTCTAAGTTTATTGAGGATATCTATTATTAATAATTTGTCAGTATTTAAAAAAAAAACTCAAAAATTAAATTATAAAATTATTTAAATATTTAGTAATTGTTCGTTTAGTAATATTAGATTTTTTAGAGCTTTTGAGTAAATTCATTACGGTACGTGTGTTAATTTGATGAAATATGTGTGAGTATTTATATTGTAAGTAGATGTTACATACACAGTGGAGACAAGAATGTGAACGAAACATTAAACTATTATTCTTCAAAAGCACCCATTTTTAAAAGTTTTATCATTGTGATTATTTAATGAGTTTTCCCAAAATTGAGATACAGCTAAATTACTTCTTGCACTCTACGCCAACAAAATTTTAAGGCCTGTTTTAAAGAAAAATGTATAAATATAGAAGAAAGCCTTGTTTAATAGTAGGTATATTTATATAATAATGTTAGTGATTTAGACATGATTATTCAAACAGCTGATTTATTTGTTAATTTGTTGTTATATTATTTATTTTATTTTCATTAAATTTAAACATCTCGACAAATGTATTAGACAATTTTAATTGTCCAAAAAACTTACTTTAAAATACATTTTAGTATGTTTTTGTAGACGGTAAAATATTTAAATAAAAGGCTAAATATTCAAATAGTAAAAACAATTTCCAAATTCTTAGGTTATTATTTTTATTTTTTAGTTTTAAGGCGAAAAATATTTCGGCCATTATCGCCTTCAAAAAATAAGGTTAGAAAATGTTCCATCTTAAAACTTAGAAATAACAAATTAGAAATAATAGACTAACAAAACAAAAACTAGATAACAAACGAAAATAAAGAACAATATAATATATTATAAGGTTGTAAAATGGCCACCGCAACAAGTTAACAATTACAAACTATGGTAAATTAACAATTAAAATAAATATTACAGGGTTGTATAAATGGACAGGTTTCATCTGAGCTGTGGAGTTTGGGTGCGCAGTGGGTCTAGGCGTCAGTAAGGTGGTGGGGGAAGCGGCCGCCTCAGTCTGTGTCGGGTGTTGGTACTAACAACGATGTCTGCAAGACGGCTGGATCGGGGACAGTAGCCGGCGCAGACTGTTTCCCCTACCAATGCCTCAGTCCGCACGCGGCCTCGAACTACAAAATTTACTTCCCCTCGACGCGCTGGTCTCAGCTCAGATGAAACCTGTCCATTTATAAAAGAGCCCTGCAACGAGTTATGAAATTATAGAATTTAAAAAATCCCCTCCACGCGCTGGTCACAGCTCAGATGAAACCTGTCCATTTATAAAAGAGCCCTGCAACGAGTTATGAATTATAGAATTAAAAAAAAAAAATATACAACAAAAAAATATTACACAGCTGTAAAGTGGTTCTACAATAAACGAATTGAAAATTTGATTTTAAATTTTATCATTAATTATCAGACTACGCTAAAGAGACAACACCCGATCAAGCATTATCCCCCATAATCGCCTGTATTGAATTAGGTAGGGGAAAAGTTGATCGTACTTCATTCAATGAGGATTTGGTTAATTGACAACACACCTTGACAAAATGGGCATTGTCAAGCCCAGCACTAGGTGTCAACTTATCATCTTGATTTAGCTGCTCACTTCCCATATCTTGCCTGCCTTCCCATCGTCCTTACGAGGTATCTGATGTCGACAACTCGTTGTATCATATTCTCAACCACACAATACGTAATTGAAAAGAGATTTTAACGAGTTTTTAATTGATCTCCTCATGATTAAAATTTTGAGAAGTTAATTTCATTATAGCTTAACGGTTGAAGTGACGACATTTAAAGTAAACAATGATATTGTACCCCTTGAAAATACATCTTATGGTTCTGCGACATTTTTGAATAAATGAAGTTAAATATAAGAAAACACGAATGAATCGGACACTAATGCTAGCATAGGAGTGTCCCTTGACGTTAGCTCTTGGCCATCATCGCCTTATTAAAAAAGGATAAAAAGAACATAAAATAAAAACCCTTAGCCCTCGAATAATCTGAGTCAGTGTCTATTAAAATATAATTAGATAAATTCAGAATTAAAATAGGTTAGTAATATTAACGAAAATATTTATTATATTTTAAGTAAATCTACACATACGTAAAATCCGATTGTTGTTAACAAGTAGTTGTCTGACAATTTCAAAATGGCGGTAGTTTAAATATGTTTTTACGTTCTCACATAGAGTGAGTTATGTGATGGGTCAAAAATCGATGTCCAGCGAATTTAATTTATTTCTTTGGCGACTAATAATTTTGGTTTGTTTTGGGAAATGAGCGAGTGTGAATGTTTATTCAATGTTTATTTCATCGTATGTTCTTTTATATTTGTAGGACTCGCATGATCCTATTTTACATTATTGTGTAACTTGGTAGTTCGCCAAACTAGGAAATCAGTAACACTCTTTATTTAACTTTCCATCCCGTCAGAAAATTAAATATTTACCGGGCGTGATAGTTTAGGGATCACGTATAAACGTATAAACCTTTGTAACATATCATGATAATGCTTAGGAAATATTTTACATTAACCAATATCGTAATGTAATTGTAAGTAATGAATTAGGCTCTATAAAGTTCTATATTAATGTAAAATAAAAATGTCTAACTTATATACGAATATTAGTTTAGTAATATTATATTAAATACATAGGTTACTTAGAGAGAATTTGTTAAGCCCTTACTATTTACAAAGTTGTAAGTTTAATCTACGGCCCTCCTGCTTTATTCTAAAGTACTATGTTAGTATTAAAGTAGTTTGATTATTGCATTATAAAGATGCATTAATAAAAATGCATCATGCATTAATAAAGATCGCTACATTGTCGTTGAAACGAGTTTGAGTTAATAATTGTATTATTTGTGGAAAATTGTATTCAAGTTTTATTTTATTATCATGATAGCATGTTATTAGAATTTAAACGATATTCATATTTCAAGAAACAGTACTGAAAACGGCGGCAGACTTACATATTTTACATTTCTAGATAAAAGTCCAGCGACAATAATAACAGTTGAGTTAGAAAATATTTGCATTTGAGAAATTGGACCGAGATCTAACTTTCTATAAATAAGGAATAACTCCTCCCTTCTCCAGTCAGGCTCCAAATGTCTGCCCTCGGAGAGAGCAAACAAACCTTCCACAATATGAGGGTAACAGTCGCCTTTATATTCAAGTGGAATTCACAATGATTTCGACTTTCCTTAAAAGGCCTTATTTTGGCTTCAGTTTCCTTTTCTTATTTATTTAAAGGGATATAAAAGATGAATAGTGTGCACAAACTTTTGTAGAAACACAAAAGTACTACTTTCTAACTTTTATCGAATGAAAAGATCGAATTCTCCTTTCCTCATTTTTTTTTCATTCCTATAGTTTCCGCATTTGTTTGTCTCTTTTAGTGAATTTTCTAATATAAAATACCTTATTGAGTTTCCCGACGTTTTTGATTAAATTTTGCTCAAGTGTTGCCTCTAAGGTCCCAAACAAAACTAGTCTACTGGTCACCATCTCTCCAAAATGGTGGTTAGTGTCTCATAGGTAAAAAAACCAAATGCTATCTGCAAATCAAATCGGAATTAATCTGGAATTTTGTATTTATTGAATAACATACGTTATATATATATACATTTAAAATGCCCACCATTGTGTCATTTTAACTATATTTTTCTTAACTTTAATTGAGTTCTATATGAACACACTAGAGTCCCCTACCAAATTTCATGTTTCTATATTTATTTTGAAGCCGCTATCATATTTATGTACAGACGAAAACAACGTACACGACATGTTGAAAATTACTTTTTTTGGTTTCCGAAACTAAGAAATGTGAAGATCAGTCAAAAAACAGTGGCCTCATTATCAAACTTACCATATATGCTTCATATATGTGTTAAATACGCCAAATTGATGTTTTATTCAACTTATTTCTAAATCAGAGGGGAATAGTCGAAAATGTGGTGATGACAACTAGTTAGCTGTACCCCTGTCACAACTTAACCTACATACTAGTACAGTAAACATGTATTTAAAAAAAGAAAACTACGGGAAGTTGCTTTAAAATACTTTCTTTTTAAGAAATCTATAGGTCCTGAGGTCTTTGAAAAATCACGGCTTTTTAACGGGAGGGGGTTTACGTTAAGAATAGGTTTTTTATGTTTTTACGAAAAAAATGTCAATACAAATAGAATTCCTTAAAATAAATTAAATTTAATAGTTTCGATTTCGATGCAATTAAAAGTGTCCGAGTAATTGCCTTTTAAAATAAGGCTTTAAAACAACCCACACACAATTAATTGTTAATAACTCGAGAACCACACGACGTATCAAAAATTCCAACTTTAGATAATTAATTGCTTTTGTTTTAAATTCTTATTTTTAGTTATGACAAAAATTGAACAAGTTACGATTGAAATAAAAACACGCTCACAACAAACATTATATTAATAACAAAATAATTTTATTCCAAATAACAATTTAACATTACTACCATTAAATCAAATGGAAGGAAATTTTAAGATCTTTAAAAGTTCTGTTTATAATTTTTTTCATAAAATGCAGATTTTATCTAATGGTAAAAAAAAAAAAAAAAAAAAAAAAAAAATACCACTTCACCCACTTTAAAAAGCGATTTAAAAAAAATCTGGACTTGATTTTTTAAAAAAGGAAGTATTTTAAGACATCTTACCGTAGTTTTTTGACACAACAATTTTCGTTTTAGAGAGAAATTTAAAGCTATTTTTACTGTACTAATCCTATTTAGTAGGAATAATAATGTAAAGTATAACAATAGTTATATTGGCCGGGGAGTATCGACTAGCCTGAAGGATGTGCAGGTCATTCCACCTATAAAATATGTATTACTTGTTTCTACATCCATAGGGGTGTAAGTTAAGCTTAGTGTTTTTGTGTTGTAACCTGAACCGAAACCGTGGTTATAAGTAAAGATCTTGACCAAAAAGGATTAGTCCGAGCTACCATAAATGTAAAGTTAAATTAGTTAATTCATTTTACACTAATCCGTTGGTTACGAAATGGAATTACAAAAGAAAAAAAAATCTAAACTCAGCAATAAGACAATGAATTTAAGATTCGTTTTTCTATCGAACTTAATACAAAAAACACTTGGAGAGAAAAACGTGGGGCGCAGCCAGTAAATAATACAAGTAGACAATCCGGATGAATTCACAGCTAATTTCAGTGAATCAGAAATGAGATTCACTGTAATTTAATTTATTTACTCTTCCTTAACTATCATAGATTGCCTGCGCCCCACGTTTTTCTCTCCAAGTATTCCAAATAATTGCCACTAACAATCCTCCCTCAAAATTGTAGAAGGTTCATGAAAAATTATTTTATACTTTTTAGTCCGTTTTAAAAACGTGGTATGTTAAAAAAAAAAAAAAAGATTTATTATTTTCTGTTTTTTAGTCTTATGTCCGGGTGAAAGATTTCAATCGGTTTTGTATATATTTATTGATGAGACTCAATATACGAAAAACAACTATTGTTTAAACAAATGTAGAGACAAGAAACCAACTGAATATTGTATTTTTATCCAATTCTGACCTATGTTCAAAATTTCAGGTCTCTAGCTTATCGAGAAGTTAGTTTAAACTCAATTGCAAAATTCCACTCGGACAGACAGACAGACAGACAGATATGACGGAAACCGAACTAATAAAAACGTGGTAAAAAGTGTCTATTTTTAAAAATTGTATCAACTAAAGAAGCTATATATTATGTCTTATGAATTTAGAGAGGTATTAAATAAATATTATAAAAAGTTTAAATAAAATTTGATTAGTTATTTATTCTAAACATTTTTCATTTAATTTCAATATAATGTTTTTACAAAAATAAAAATTCCACAAATTTTTTTCTAAATGTAATTTGTACATATTATAAGTACAGTATTGTAGATGATAATATCAACAAATTTTTCAATAATGAAGCTAAGATTTTTGTAAAAACAAGTTGATACAATATAGAAGATGTAATGCCCAAAAGTGAATAAAAGTAAGAGCCAAGTGTTATTAAGTTTCTCCACTTGAAGAGTTACAGTACTCACCAAATCCATGTTTTTATACCAAAATTAATCTTTTTTGTACCCAAACAGAATATAACAAAATATACAATTTACAATATTCTATATGAGCACTTTGTAGTCACCTGTACCAAATGTCGCGACCACTATCGTGTTTAGGTACACACCACATCGACAACAATGACGGAAGTACTTTTTCGGCTTCCTGTGGCCATGAAACGTGAATATCAGTCAAAAAATTGAAGTTAAAAATTTTTGATGATTACCAAACTTATGTACTTTTTATATTTGGTAAGTAATAAATGAAGAAAAGAACATAAAGACCCCCTTGCCTTGTTATAATATTTTAATAGCGTCAGGGCCGTAAGAGAACATTGGGTCAAGACCTAATAATACAGATGAAAAAGAGGGATCTAACCCAAGTTTACGTGAAAAAGAAAGAGGTGTAGGGCGGGTTGCCAAGCTCGTCCTGTAAGTGGGCTTCTAAGGGTCCACTCCATCAACTATAGTTTGTGAGGTATGCAAAATCAATCACAAGATAACAGATAGGTAAAGCTTTTCTTATATTTATGTAATGGATGGCTTTGAAATTGAGAGGGGAACTGTGGAGGAAATTTAAAACATATATTTAGTCATGTATTTATGCTTCGTAAATTGACTTTTTAATCAAGTTGTAAATGTAGCCCTTACATTTATTTTATATTTGCAGATTATTAGTTCTAATTTATTAAATTACTCACCGTCCAGTAGTTTTTTTTTTTTGCGTTTTTTTTCTCAACGACGGCCGTTTCGGCTATTCAGCCATTTTCAAGTGTTCAGTTTCAGGACATTTACTATTCCTCGTTATAACATAAAAGTTCACAACACACAGTTATACACGCAATACACATACACATAGAAGACACAATAAAACACATCTTGTAGGTACACTATCTGTATCTGGACTAGTTCCTCAAGTGAATCTTGGAAGCTTATCAGTTGTGTCTTAACATTCTATTATTGTGTCAAATAATGAGTTTGCGTCAAAGTTCAATTTCTCGTTAAGTAGTGTTCCAGGTTCTGTTTTGAATGCTTTGTATATTTCAAACTGTTCCAAAGCATTCATAAGTTTTCCTTTTTTGCATCTATGTAAAATGTCCATTGATTTATTTATATTACTGTACTTGTGATTTGTTTGAATTATATGTTCAGCAAACTTTGATTCTGTTTTTAGGGGGTGTGTATGACGTATAGCAGGTGGAATATGTTCCTTAAATCTTTTTTGAAATGTTCGGCCCGTTTGTCCAATGTATTTTTTACGGCAGTCATCACATGATATTTGGTAAATTCCTGTTTGTTGAAATTTGTCAATAGTAATGGTATTTCTGTTTATTATGGTTGATATATTATTATTTGTTTTATATGTGATCGTGTACCCTTGTTTCTTGAAGATGTTTCTTATAATATGCTGCAGGTCTTTATTGTACTGCATTGTTAAGTATTTATTGTCCTTGGTTAAATTCATTTTCTCATTCTTTTGCTCTTGTTTTTTGAACAAATTGTCAACTATTGTTGGCTTGTAACCATTTTGGATTGCAATATATTTGATGGTGTTGTATTCCTCTTCGAAGTCGTCTTGGGACATCGGTACTGTCCGTAGTCTGTGGATAAAGCTGTTAAATGCTGCCATCTTATGAGAATGGGGATGGTTAGAAGTTATATGGATGGTGTGGTCTGTGTTGGTGGGCTTTCTGTATATTTTAAATTTAAGTGTTCCTGCTATTTTTGATATGGTGAGGTCAAGGTAATTGATGCTGTTATTCACTTCTATTTCTGTTTTAAATTCTAAGGACGGGTGAATATTGTTTAAATAAATGGCGAAATTTTTGATTTTTCTTGGTGTGCCCTAATATAAGACCAATATGTCATCGACATACCTGTGGTAATGAATTAAGGAATTCAAAAAAGATTTAAGGAACATATTCCACCTGCTATACGTCATACACACCCCCTAAAAACAGAATCAAAGTTTGCTGAACATATAATTCAAACAAATCACAAGTACAGTAATATAAATAAATCAATGGACATTTTACATAGATGCAAAAAAGGAAAACTTATGAATGCTTTGGAACAGTTTGAAATATACAAAGCATTCAAAACAGAACCTGGAACACTACTTAACGAGAAATTGAACTTTGACGCAAACTCATTATTTGACACAATAATAGAATGTTAAGACACAACTGATAAGCTTCCAAGATTCACTTGAGGAACTAGTCCAGATACAGATAGTGTACCTACAAGATGTGTTTTATTGTGTCTTCTATGTGTATGTGTATTGCGTGTATAACTGTGTGTTGTGAACTTTTATGTTATAACGAGGAATAGTAAATGTCCTGAAACTGAACACTTGAAAATGGCTGAATAGCCGAAACGGCCGTCGTTGAGAAAAAACGCAAAAAAAAACTACTGGACGGTGAGTAATTTAATAAATTATAATTAACAGTAGTCGGTATGGCAACAAACAATAATAAATTATTAGTTCGTAGAAAGTAATCTGGTTATTTAACCCTCTAGACGAGTTTTTACTAAGTTGAGGCCTATAAAATATTTAACAATTAATTGTTCGTTTGGTAAAATATTTGATTTATTAGAGCTTTTGAGTAAATGCATTACGTGTGTTAATTTGATGAAATCTGCGTGAGTATTTTATATTGTAAGTAGATGTTACATACACAGTGGAGACAAGAATATGAACGAAGCATCAAACTATTATTCTTCAAAGCATCCATTTTTAAAAGTTTTATCATTGTAATTATTTAATGAGTTTTTTTAAAAAATTGAGACACAGATAAATTACTTTCTCGCACTCTACGCCAATAAAATCTTAAGGCCTGTTTTAAAGAAAAATGTATAAATATAGAAGAAAGCCTTGTTTAATAGTAGGTATATAATAATGCTAGTGATTAAGACATGATTATACAAACAGCTGATTATTTTCATTACGTTAAACACATATCTCATAACAAATGTATTATACAACTTCTTCTTCATCTTCATGGTGCGTGCATCCAGCCTCAGGTAATGCTGACCGCACGGTGTCTCTCATAAACATAGCTAGCCAGTCTCCAGTAGGTGGGATCAGTCAGAATTCGTCCAAGAGTGCAATTATTAGGTTGGAGTCTTCTCCTCAGCTCATCTCTGACATCCGATCTGATGATACAATCAAGGAGGATGTGTTGTAGGGTTTCTTCTTCTATCTGACATACAAGACACAGGGGCGACTCAGGATGTTGGAAACGAAAAAGATAGGACTGTGTTACAATATGTCCTGTTCTAACTCTTGAAGCGAATGTTGACACGGACCTGGGCAAGTTCTTGTAGATGACAGTGTTGTTTGGTTCTTTGAGGAGTCCGTAAAGATGGCGACCCGTCAGTTCATCCTTCCACTGCTCCACCAACCTGTGTCTCAGGATTCTGTGAGATGTAGCCATGCAGCCTGCAAGAGTTAGTTCTTTAGATAGTATAGGATGCATATTGGTGGCTGCCTTAGCTATTTCATCAGCTTTCTCATTTCCCTGAAGTCCGCAATGACTCGGTATCCATTGTAAGAAAATCTCCTTGTCCTTGGACAGATTCAGGAGTTCCAGTATCTCTTGGAACTTTAATTGTCCAAAAAACTTACTTTAAAATACATTTTAATATATTTTTTTATAGACGGTAAAATAAAAATATAAAAAACCTCAAAGGTAACATAGATATGATTTTTTAAAGATTTTGAATGGCGGCCATTTAGAAATTGGTTACCGGTCGTAGCTGGTTCATAAACATAACTGAAATCTTGAGGGATAAAATGTTTACCAATATTGTAGTAAATCCTAAGGGTTTTCCAGGAATAGAGAGGACACAGAAATTATCTTTTATATAAATATTTAAATTACCATGTGATAAGATAACATCATTATTTAATTTTGAACAAATGGTTTTGGGAGTCCCGGGTACGTAAATATTAAAAAAAATATTAATAGTGGTTAATAATAATAATTTAATTATTGTCATTGAAAAATTGAAACGGACGTAGCTTAGTTCTAATGTTTAAAATTGTATATAATTAATATCAATGTCCAATCCACAATATTCTGTGCTTTATATTTTAGTCATTTTTTAATGGCTAATTTGAATTTATAATTAAATACTGTTTTAATTTACAGTAATGGGAATCTATTAAAAAAGTTTTACGCCAAAAGATTTATAACTCTGCAAGATTTTTTAAACCTAATATAGTCTCCATAAATTAAACCATCTATTCTAGTACCATAACTATGTATATTACTTTTTGTATTATAAATAAACATATTGTTTACATGAGTAATCATGAGTGAAAGGTCACCGAGCTCAATAAAGTGTGACCTGCAAGATTCACGATCAGTGATGTCACACTCAGATTGCCTTTTTAGTATTATGAAGAAGTAAACTTAGAAGTTTACACGTTTAAAACAAGTTGAGTATCTTGTTTTTTCCGAAGACAGGATCTGAAATAACAGTGTATTAATTATTATTATTAATAACATTAGTATTGAAGTTGTTATCTTTATATACATAATTATTAAAGGATCAAAATTTTGAATTACTTATAGTTGTAAGTTGAATTATTCAAAATATAAGACCAGAAATCTGATTTAAATAGTCGCTATTTAGATTTTTTTATGCGCGGGATTAAGTTTACGGACGGGTCCAAAAACCGGTGACTTATATAAAATTTCAAGATACTATCAAAAATTTATGTGACTATGAGAGTGCTTACCTTCATTGAATTTCGTAACGAAAATGATATGAAAGGATGAAGGTTTAGTTAAACAATGGTTGTGATTTTGTTTGCTAGTGTATTACTGATGTATTCTGGGAAACTGTTATTAAACATAAAAACAAGTTTATGGGCGCCATCCATTCTGATCATATGATGTAATATAAGTAGGTCCTCTATAATATGTAATGCCTAAAAGTTATTTTTTGACCTTGTAGGAACTGTTAAATTTTATTGTTAAATCAGGGTTCTTAGCCGGCAGGGTAATTTTATTTAAAACAGTTGTTTCAGAGGTTTTCTGGACCTCCTAATTGTGTAGGCTATATCATTAGTAATGTTGACTAGGCTCTCGATTATTAGCTAGGGTAGTGGGCCTCGTAGATGTGTATATAATAAAAAGACTCCAGTTTTACTTGTCGATGTTAATGTGTCGGTCCTGATTGGCTTCGAAGCTGTACATGTGTGACAAAAGCCTTTACTCGTTACACTCGTGTCAGTAACTCGGTTCTGCCGGATCTCGTAACTGCACAAATACCACATATTCTTAGGGTTAGGCTAGGTTAGGTAGGTTATGTAAGGTTAGGTTAGGTTAGGTTAGATAGGTTAGGTTAGGTTAGGTTAGGTTAGGTTAGGTAAGGTTAGGTGAGGTTAGGTTAGGTAAGGTAAGGTTAGGTTAGGTTAGATAGTTTCGGTTAGGTTAGGTTTGGTAAGGTTAGGTTAGGTAAGGTTAGGTTAGGTTAGGTTAGGTAAGGTTAGGTTAGGTTAGATGGGTTAGGTTAGGTTAGGTTAGGTAAGGTTAGGTTAGGTCGGGTCAGGTAGGTTAGGTTAGGTTAGGTTAGGTTAGGTAGGTTAGGTTAGGTTAGGTTAGGTTAGGTTAGGTTAGGTTAGGTTAGATAGGTTAGGTTAGGTTGGGTCAGGTAGGTTAGGTTAGGTTAGGATAGATTAGATTAGGTTACGTTAGTTTAGGTAAGGTTAGGTTAGGTTAGGTTAGGTTAGGTTAGGTTAGGTTAGGTTAGGTTAGGTTAGGTTAGGTTAGGTTAGGTTAGGTAGGTTAGGTTAGGTTAGGTAAGGTTTGGTTAGGTTAGGTTAAGTTAGGTTAGGTTAGTTAGGTTAGGTTATGTTAGGTAGGTTAGGTAAGGTTAGGTTAGGTTAGGTTAGGTTAGATAGGTTAGGTTAGGTTAGGTTAGGTTAGGTAAGGTTAGGTTAGGTCGGGTCAGGTAGGTTAGGTTAGATTAGATTAGGTTAGGTTAGTTTAGGTAAGGTTAGGTGAGGTTAGGTTAGGTAGGTTAGGTTAGGTAAGGTTAGGTTAGTTAAGGTTAGGTTAGGTTAGGTTTCGAAATTACGATTTTGTTAACAACTGTGATATTTGTCATCGGAGGTAGGGTTGCCACCATTGCATCCAGAATTTAAATCTGAATTATCTAACCTAGTGTGATATAAGTTGTTTAACATATGAGGTATGGACAAAAATCTGTTTAAAAAGGGCTACCATTTTGACATTTTCAATTCGATTATTTTGACTTACAATAAGGTTCTATTAGAGCACACTATAGACTACTAAATTTCATGTTCCTATCTTAATCTTTATGACCGCTGTCGTTGTTTACAGGCGACAACGACGACGGACGGACGCCATCTTGAAAGTCACCTGAGACCATGAAACCTAAATACCAGTTAAAACAAATCAGAGGTTAAATATTTGAAGATTACCAACCTTATCATACTGGGCAAATAAAACAATCTGTGGATTCTTTGAGTTTTTGAACAATTTAGGATGACAACTAATTTGTCGGAAACATCATTTAGTTAGTTGTAAATAATTTAGTAATTGTCGTGGAATTAAATGAGCGTTTCCTTTACTTAATGAGCCAATCGTAGTTTGAGTTTGAACATATAGTTTTATAATAATAAGCGTTGAACTCTTGTTGATTGTGTCTAAGGAAATCACATGTAGACACTCTTACAACAAGTCATTTTACAGCCTTTGAAGGCTGTTTGTTTCCTCCTGTTTCCTATTTAATGGGTTAAATACTTGTATGTGAAAATTAAAGTTGATTTAAGCTTAATTTATAGTTGTTGTAATGTTATTTTAATTATGTTATTACTTTTTACACCATTTGCTAGGGAATTTAGCGGAGTTAATTTTGAACTTGGAGACAATTTATAGGAGCTGCTATAAGAAATGTTAAGTGACGAAGTTTATTCATTATACACAATTAACAGATTGATTATTCAAACACTGTGTACATTGAGTTAACTATTCAGACACTAATTACTAGGCCTTACTCTCTGGTATGTCGTATTATCTTGTAATTTTAGGCCTAATTATATCAGCTGTGTTCGAAATGATTTGTTTGACATTGAAAACTGTTTGCACATTTAACAGCTGAGATTGTTACAAGGATCATCTGAAAGGGTTTTGGATATTATGCAAGGTTGTGAGTGTATTTCGTAGAAATGTACGTGTAAATTGCAAGATTAGGCTACGTGTGTATTCTGCAATATTGTCATTTTATTTTACAAAGTTTAATTGAATCTCCAAAGATGTGGTTTTATTCTACAAGGGTAGAGGGTGTATCCTATAAGAATGTTGGTTTATTTATGAAGATCTTGTGTAAATAATACAAAATGGTGGTTGTAGTTTGTAAAGTTTGTAGGTGTATTTTGTAAAGTTGGTAGTGAATATGACAAGTTATCGTTGTGGGTGAGTTATGTAAGATAATCGATGTACTCGTACTTTCCAAGGTTGGCAGTGTAATTTGCATGTTTATAAATGTATTTTGTAAGCTTACATTTACAGATTACAAGTTTGTAAAATTTTGCAAGTGCATTTGTGAAGGTTGTAAGTATTTTGTGAGGTGTGGGTGTATATTGAAAAGATATTGTACCTATAATTTGTTTTACATATAAGGGGGACTGTTTTAATTTTATAACATCAAATTAGATTCATATTTTACAGAAGTAACAGAAATCGATAGCTATAACGTTAGAATTTTCTGAAATTGTTATTAATTTTTTGTAATGCACGCAGTTGTTAAAATTATATCAATAAATTATAAACAGAATTAGTATTTAGAAGCATTTCACATCAGAAAATAAGTTATCGGTAAAGTTATTTTAATTTAAGAAATATAATCACTCTCAATTATAACCATACATTGGCTTAAAAAAGATATTTGTATAAACGTAAGTGGTAAGTGAATTAAAATCATCATAATTATAATTTTTCTCTTAAATGGAAATGTTACAAGAAAACTGACGAATAAAATCTTGAATCATTTAAGCTTAGATCTATTAGACTTTTGTGCTTGAACAGTGGACAAGAGTTTCCCTTCTATCACAATTATCTTAATTTTTCGGTCCAACATAGTACCTTTTCTTTTGATTTTACATCAGATTTGTTTACCTTTAAAATATTTGCTTATTTTATTACTGTTTATTTCTTGGTTTTTAGTGTGTTCTCTTTCAAATCCTTCCATATCCTTCTCTTTAATTACATCAGTTATTCCGACAGTCCAGAATACTTTTAAAATTTATCTTAGGCAATGGTCCATTATCATCTTTACAAGATACATTGGCATTTCCCTCTTATCATGTCTTGTTTGATAAATTACTTTTCATCAAGGGAACTCAATTGGAATCGGAAAGTAATTAATTAATTTATTGAGGAACTGAGAAAACTTTTAAATAAAAACGTAAAGTCTGTAGACTTTATTAGGACAGGAAAAGAAGAATCCTTCAAAAATATTTTATTGTGAACTCTGTCTTAGAGTTTATAAAAATTTAACATAATTTTCTTTCTTGTTCAATGCATTGTCATTGAAATGTATTGTAAATACAAGAATTTATTTCTGTTAAATAATTAAGAATACAGAGAATACAACCTAAAAAAAATAATACTCTTTCAATAACTATTAAATAATTATTATACATTTAATTGAATGGCGTCAGAGTGTTTTGTATTTTTATTTTTTCAGGATTCTAAATATCATAATATTTATATTTTAAATAACAGTTTTGGAAACATTATTTTTGGAGTATGAAGTTATTAGTTCCCGCATGTTTTAAACAGTGATTCAGCAGCAGAAACATAGGTGAAAGCAGAAAGTAATGTTGATTTTCAGTTACTGTAGTCTTTTCTCTCAAAATCAAAATCAAAGTGATCTTGGGATTTCTACTAATTTCCTAATATTTAGTGTGTTTTCTTTTAACTACATCCATATCGTTCTCTTTCTTTGCATCAGTTAGTTATTCTGACAGTTAAGATTAATTAATTTTAATTTTAATAAAATTCATCATCACTTTTACAACAAATATGGGTATTTTCTTCTTATACTGTCTAATAAGTTTGTAATAGACGTGGGTGAAATTCTTTTTAAGCAAGCACGAAATTGATAACGGAAACTAATTAATTTTCTTTGAATTCAGTCAGAAATCGAGAAAATGTTTAATTAAAAACACGAAGTTTGAATTCTCGTGATGGAATTTATTGAGGATAGGGAAAGAAGAATCTTTGAGATATATTTTCTCGTGAACTCTGACTTCCAGTTTTCAGAAGTCATAATACTATTTCCTTCCCTATTCAATGTACAGCTATTGTTAAATAGATTATTAATTCGGGATAAATAATGTCTATTAAATAATTATGAATATAGAGTCTAGCTTAAAAGAATATAAAAATCCTTCAGTAACCATTAGGTGATAAAAACTATAATTATTATAAATGTAATTGTATGACTTCAGAGTGATGCTGTATTTTAATTCTAAATTAATAATTTAGTAATTGAATTATTCTTTCATTTTCAAGCATTGTTAATATTTATTGTTCCAATGATAAATATCTTTCAGCAGTTAAATACATATAAAAAATAAACCTACATAGAATGAAATTGGAGTTATCAATAATTTAATTAACATAATTAAAATATAACTATTCGACCATTACAGGGAAATATGAATAATAGCCCGGTGTTGAAAATGGATTCAAATGCTGTTTATTTATAAGAAAACATGGTCTCCAGTAGTTTTTATTCTGTCCAAGTCATACTACATTAAAAAAATTGCTCCGCTAGCTTTTACGAAATTGCCCTAACGAATCTGGTACATCAATATATAAAATATGTAATTTACATCAATGTCTTGGTGATTATAAAATAACATAGCCTCCACTGGGTACGTTACTCGGCTCGCAGAATTTGGTGTTTGTGTAATTATAAAACAATAAAACTACAATTAAATTTTACATTTTGTTATTAAGATATAGTTATTAATTATAAGTTATTACATTCATATTTTGTTTCAATTTTAAGCTGTGCTTTGTTTTTAAGTCTGTAAATATACATTTTAAAAACAATTTTGTCAACTCCTATCGCTTTAATGTGTCGTGAAAATTACAGAAATGAAATAATCATAATATTGATATGATAACAAAATATAAAAAACATCTGCCTGCCGATTTTAAGGAAGAGTAATAGTTAAGTTGATTAAAAGTTCAACACAATCATAGATTTCTTTATGATAAAACTACTCAAATCCAATCAAATATCTTTTAATTTAATTTAAAGATAATATTTTAATCTTAAATTCCCATTGACCTTCATGTTAACAATTGATTTTTCCGCTTATACGTTTTTACTAGCAAGTATTGAAAATATATTTTAAATAATATTTCAAGTGAAAAATATACGACCTAGACTGGGAATCGAATCCAGGATGTTTGGCTTTACGCGCCAGTGCTCTACCAACTGAGCTATCCTAGTCGCTTCCCAGCACAGGGCGTAAAGCCAAAGATCCTGGATTCGATTCCCAGTCTAGGTAGTATATTTTTCACTTGAAATATTATTGTATTTTCAATACTTGCTAGTAAAAACGTACAAGCGGAAAAATCAATAAATACATACGTAAGGGCTGAAAAGTGAGTAAAAATTAATTTCAATGTCGCATATACGAGATAATTAGTTTATAAACTCAAAATTGCAGCAATTAAACGTAAAGTCAAGTGAGAAGTCTACACCCTGTGCTGGTAAGCGAGTAGGATAGCTCAGTTGGTAGAGTACTGGCGCGTAAAGCCAATGATCCCGGGTTCGATTCCCAGTTTAGGTTGTATATTTTTCACTTGAAATATTATTGTATTAAAAATTGACTCATTCAGTTGGAAATAAGCAATAATAGTTTACAATAGAAAACAACGTTTTAAGGGATTTTAAACTACGTTATACAAAAATTATTTTTTAAATAACAGTTTGGGAAGTATAAATTTTGGGCTATGAAGTTATGTTTCATTGTTTTAAACAGTGATTTCAAACAATGAGGGGGTATAACGTGTAGCGTAGCTTAATGGTGATGTGTGGTTACTTTTCTCTCAGAACAAGCATAGGTTCATAATCAATATTGCTGAACTTTGGTAATATTACGAAGTTATAGAATAAGTTTGGCAATCGGTAAACGGCGACTTCTGTTTTTTGACTGCTTTTCACATTAACGTGATTTTCAACATCCCGTGTCTCCTTCGTTGTTTGCATTGTTGTTTGTAGTTATGCACGATAGCGGCCACAACAAATAAGATAAGAAAAATAGAACCTTATTGAAGTTCAGACATCGAATTGAAATGTTCACAATAGTGGCCATTTTAAACAGTTTTTGTTCATAAATCTATTCAACTTATTACACACTGAATTAGATAAACAAATTCAGATTCCAATTATGCGAGTAGTGGTACCAATCCAACATCTCTATGGTGAAAATAAATAGCCAAGTTATTGTTAAAATGTAATTTCGAAATCCGACTTTCAAAGAAAAAGTGATATTCGTATATTTACGAGAATCGGCTGGACGGAGTGAGTGGAGGCACATCTACAAAGTCTGGCCAGTCAATAAATTAGTCTATGTACTAGAACTCAAGAAACTAACTTGTGGGTATTACATTTATGGTCGTAAGATGGAGCTGGGTATGTAGTATTTTGGTGTTCATCAATTTGTTTTTAAATAATCGCGTATTTAAGTTTATATAGTTGTCCATAAACGAGCTTTATATTGTTTTGAATGTATCTACATTGGCGTCATCAGCCTTTAAAGTACACGATTTTGTTTATTGTGATTTAAAGCAAATCACTTTGTTTTTAGTCAATTACGGATTGTTTTAAATCAGTGATATCTTATTAGCCTCCCCAGGAAGAAATAGATAAAAACACGGTTTTTTGTTTAATTAATTGTTGTTGGCATTTGGTTTAAAAAAAAATATATTGGTAATATTGTGTTCTAAGCGTCGAACATTGAAAAATTTCACACTTAAATCTGAGAACCCCTTACGAGCACATTATAGTGATTACGGGTAGATCAATCTTGAGTGACTTTAGCTGTATCTACACCTTTTTTTATTTCGTTTTGGGTTAAATGAAATAAAAAAACCACTTTCCTATAAAGTCTCTCTTAACTAACTTTTTTTCTCTTCCAACCTTGATACTATTAAAGCTTTTCGTCTTGAAAAAACGACAAAGTGACAACAGATTAAGGTTTCATTCGTGTTTGTACTTATAGTACACTTTATATGCATAACTACTAGTAACTGCAATAAGAAATTAATTTATATATTTCGATAAAAGTGTATGCAAATATAATGAAAATTCGTTCTAACAAGGTCGCTTCATGGAATCGATCTGTTTTGTGGATTGGCTAACTTTGAATGACTTTAAATATATATTTAACTGTCTACAAGCGTAACTCAATAAAGTTAAAATAAATAATACAATTTAAGTTAAAAATACATTATTTAACTACCTGTTCTAAGACAACTTTCCTTTTTTACCAATTCCAATAAGAAAATAATTACTTTTTGATATTTTTATTAAAACAATTTTAAAGAATATTCTAAAATAAAAGGAACAAGAAAATTTGTATCCTAAACCCAAGTACACTAATTTCTTGAATATTCAAACAACACTTTCAAAAATGTGGGACTTAAAAAACTTTTAAATAAAATGTAGGTCTATATATTTTAATGGTAATATAATAATGATATAAACTCAACCAAAGGAAATTTTTCATCCTTTAACTAATTATAAATCAATCAAACTATAATATGTTCTTATTAAGTTCTTTAATTTTTTTTTCATCCATTTTTGAAAAAAAATCGTCTATTTAACAGATATAGCATTACGAAATTTATTTTTTAGAAATTTTTAATTTTATAAGGATTTTTTATTTCTAAATCTTTTATGTTTTATAATTTTTTAATCTCTAATCTTTCAATACCATTAATTTCAGTATCCATTTTAAATTTTATTTATAAAAAAAAAATAACAATACACAAAGAAATATTTAACATTACAATGAATGGAGTATGCAGTTAGGTCACAGAGAATAACCAATGCATTGCAAATAGGCTTACTGCGTGGCTATCAGATGTTTACAATAGTTAAGTAGACAATTAATTGTCTTTATGTACTATTATTTAGTTAAGATTTGCAGAGAGTTACGTTTCAACTACCTTTTAGATTATATATTTATCCAGCTTTTTGCATTCTTAAACGTACGTTTTTTTACTTCTTACACATTTATTTTCAACTAATATCTTTAACTTACTTATTACTATTAAATCGAGGTCGAAAAATGAATCTCGTTACAAACATATATTATTCAATTACAGAGATATTAGGAAATAAAATTAAACCAACCAACGAAAGATTTAAATTATAGATACTTAAAGAAAATATAAACAATGACAATCTTATTACAAATACTGTAGATATAATTTATACAAACAGATTTAGTTAAAATGCAATAGGTCCAATGGGTTACAGATTAATAATTATTTTTCAAATTTTTGTTTTCAAATTGGAATACCAGACCTATTTATAAATTAATTTATTGTAAATAAAAATAATTAAATTTTTATAGTCTGTTAGATTTTCGGAAAATATACCCCTTTGTGATCTTGAAATTGAAAGCGAGTAGCCTATAATGTTGAAAATGTCAAATTAGCTAAAGCAGAGAGGGGCAAATTGATCAGAGTATTGATTAAGAAAGACACAAATTAATTTTTATATACGTATATTATTTATGCTAAAGACCGTAGGTGCTTGGTGGTATTCTACTTTAATAGTTAAAACAAACACTTTTTAGTATAAATCATAACTTATAAGTTGTGGTTTATACTAAAAAGTGTTTGTTTTAATTATATATGTATATGTTGCGTTCATAAAGAATACATTACAAAACTCTATGCTGTTAAGATATCCAATTTGAATTAGTTTGAGCAATTACAATTTTTATACATTTTCCTTAAAATTACACTCTGTTTTCTTATAAGTTCCTTAACAAATCCAATCTAGTTAACGAGTTGATTTACACAAATTACACAAACTCTTGTCAGGCCTGTACAAATAATTAAATAATATTTGTTAATTTTTCATTATCTTCTTGTATTTAACAATTTTAATCTTACTTTGACGCAATGCTGTATTAGTATTGTATAAGCATATAAAACTGATATTGTTATTGATATTTTAATTGTCCTCGTTAAATATTTTATCACTCACGTAATGTGATATTTACTTCTGTTAGTAAGTTAATCTGAAACACATTTATCATTCTAATTTCATTTAACGGATTAATAAATGTCAATATATAAGTATTGAGTATTGTTTAAATCAGTTACATATTACACATTAGAGAGTTTGTTTAATGTTTCGTTAATGGATAATTAAGTAGAATGGAACTATTTTCTAATATTGTAACTATTCTACTAACAATTCTCTCACCTGATATCCATTCTAAAGGGAGGTGAGTTAGTAAATTTATCATCTATTTTATTTATTCATTGTTTTATTTTACATTTAGATACAATTTAGTTTTGTTACATTTATACGTTTTCAGTAGCTTTACTAAATAAGACAGAGTAGGAGTCTTTTATACTTTTACTTACGTGTATTTTTTCCACTTGAAAATAATTTATTTTGTTTGCTTGTTGACTAATTATTTAACAGTTCGAAGAAGGCTCGTCAAGAACACAATTTGAATATCCTGAAAAAGTTTCTATCCATTCCTTTGAGCTCAACAGACAAAGAATAAAGACTTACAAACATTACAACTGTTGAAGATCTGCAAGGAATCGACGAAATTTGTAAATAAGATATTTGGTAGTTATGCTGTGATGTATGTTGATTTTAAGATTAACCGTCCTGTACAATATTACAACGATGCAGTCAAATTATGACTGTAAAGGTCCAAAAAATGTAGAAAAAAGATTAATATTTAGTTAGCAGTGATCACCTTGTCGGCAAAGAGAAGAGGTTAGTTAAAGTGTAAAGGGTAAATCTTATTAAATACACTTGGACTTATTATTTCAACATGAAGTTTTTCATCTCAAATTCTCTCTCTATATCCTTGTTTGATATTTTATACATATTGTTTTCTTGTCATTAAATGAAAGATATCCCATTTGAAATAAGTGTGATAAAAAGAGATCTAATATATTTTGATCTTCTAATGATTTTGTTGTACTTACCAACAAGTGGCGTAGTTTAGAAATATCATTAACAGTAATATCTGTAACTCTATTTCTACACATTCACATCCCATCAATTATCTGATCTTGTTTTCAATTGGATTACACCTGAAAATTTCCTCCAGATGATCAAATCTCCCAATTTTTCTTCAAAAAGTTTCTTGTAAAGTTTGTAGTCTTTATTCTTTGTCTGTTGACTTCAAAGGAATGGATAGAAACGTTTTCAGCATATTCAGATTGTGTTCTTGCCAAACCTTCTTCTAGCTGTTGTTAGTATGTATTCCAGCCCGTCGAATACATGTTACATTAATAAAGTCTCGTCCACAATGTAAATACGTTGGCAACTGTCAGGAAATTAAATTTGGTTGTAAAATATGTGCTATGTGAACCCTAAAATAGGAACAAAAAATAAAAATAAATTATTCGAAAAAAAGAAGTTTATTTTAAATCTATAAAAACTACAATAGCAGCATGGTCTTACTACACAAATAAATGTTTAGCTGATTCGTTACCGAAATTTCAGTTATTTTAAACTTCAAATAAATTACTTATACAGCTGAAAGTTAATAAGGCTTGATAAAGATAGTTATCTAAAAGGCAAACCAAACAAATTATTTTCATGAGCAAAAATCACACGGAAGTAATTGTACAATAAGGGTCTCCTACAGACCTACGTTTTTCTTTAGTACAGCTAGTGAAAACGTGTAAATGCAACAAATCTAAAGTATTTATAAGTGTAAAATAAAACAATAAATAAATAACATAGATGATAAATTTACTAACTCACCTCTCCTTTATATCGGAAACCACCTGACAGAATTAATTGTTAATATCACAGTTATAATAATATTAATCAATAGTTCCATTCTACTTGTTATCCTATAACGAAACTTTAACTAACTCTCTAATGAAAGAAAATTCCCCAAAACTACAATAAAACACTAACACCACAAAGACTGTAAAGTTATGTTTATTCTACTTTATGTACATTACATTTTGATAGCAGTGCTATTGAAATGTACATAAGGTAGACATAACTAGACAGTCACGTAAGAAACCTTTTAGCCAATCCATTAAATCTCCTCTATTTTTTAGATTGACAATGACACATTTATAAAGATAAAACACTAAAGGGTTTCTTTTTACAAAATATCCGTTAAGTTTATTCTTTGACTTAGAAAAAAATGAAATCGAAATTCAATCTAGCTTGTTTCATTTTTCTAAAAGAAATAGATAAATTCTAGTTTTTTTTTTTTTTTTTTAATTCTGAGTTGAAAATTGACATTAATACCAACACTCAAGTCTAATATTATTCTTTTAGACAATTATCTAATATAACGGAGATAGCGCAGAGCCGTTAATGCTTGCAAACATTATTAAAATTTGGGAACTACTGCACGTTTTAGTTCGAATTAGAGTTTAAATCGTATCCTATACCAATTTTGTCACTCAACAAATATATCTTGTCGCTGAAACTAAAATTTTAAGCAAATGTGCTAAATATGTCGAACAATCTTGAATTCCTATTTTTCAACTGTCAAAAATGGTTGTTACTCGGGAACCATTACACAGATTATAAATAGAATTTCAGTTTAAATTAGTGCTCAAATCATAAACTAATTTCGACACTGACAAAATACCCGCTGTACAGTAGTTGACAATTTTAAGAACGCGTAACGTAACTTATGTTAACAATTCTAACATTCTATTTTACATTCCATACTAAGGCAGAATTTATTTATCAAAGAGTGAAAATAAACTATAACGATTATGATGGAGTGTCAGTAAAATTTAGCCTCTAAGGTCACTAAAATCATTTATTAGTTGCCATTTTGTAATTCACTTTGATTATAACGATTATGATGAAGTGTCAGTAAAATGTAGCCTCTATGGTCACTAAAAAACATTTATTAGTTGCCATTTTGTAATTCACTTTGATTATAACGATTATGATGGAGTGTCCGTAAAATGTAGCCTCTAAGGTCTCTAAAAACATTTATTATTTGCCATTTTGTAATTCACTTTGATTATAACGATTATGATGAAGTGTCAGTAAAATGTAGCCTCTAAGGTCGCTAAAAACATTTATTAGTTGCCGTTTTGTAATTCATTTTGATTATAACGATTATGATGGAGTGTCAGTAAAATGTAGCCTCTAAGGTCGCTAAAAACATTTATTAGTTGCCGTTTTGTAATTCACTTTGATTATAACGATTATGATGGAGTGTCAGTAAAACGTAGCCTCTAAGGTCCCTAAAAACATTTATTATTTGCCATTTTGTAATTCACTTTGATTATAACGATTATGATGAAGTGTCAGTAAAATGTAGCCTCTAAGGTCCCTAAAAACATTTATTATTTGCCATTTTGTAATTCACTTTGATTATAACGATTATGATGAAGTGTCAGTAAAATGTAGCCTCTAAGGTCCCTAAAAACATTTATTATTTGCCATTTTGTAATTCACTTTGATTATAACGATTATGATGAAGTGTCAGTAAAATTTAGCCTCTATGGTCCCTAAAAACATTTATTATTTGCCATTTTGTAATTCACTTTGATTATAACGATTATGATGAAGTGTCAGTAAAATTTAGCCTCTAAGGTCCCTAAAAACATTTATTATTTGCCATTTTGTAATTCACTTTGATTATAACGATTATGATGAAGTGTCAGTAAAATGTAGCCTCTAAGGTCCCTAAAAACATTTATTATTTGCCATTTTGTAATTCACTTTGATTATAACGATTATGATGAAGTGTCAGTAAAATTTAGCCTCTATGGTCACTAAAACACATTTATTAGTTGCCATTTTGTAATTCACTTTGATTATAACGATTATGATGAAGTGTCAGTAAAATTTAGCCTCTAAGGTCCCTAAAAACATTTATTATTTGCCATTTTGTAATTCACTTTGATTATAACGATTATGATGAAGTGTCAGTAAAATTTAGCCTCTATGGTCACTAAAACACATTTATTAGTTGCCATTTTGTAATTCACTTTGATTATAACGATTATGATGAAGTGTCAGTAAAATGTAGCCTCTAAGGTCCCTAAAAACATTTATTATTTGCCATTTTGTAATTCACTTTGATTATAACGATTATGATGAAGTGTCAGTAAAATTTAGCCTCTATGGTCACTAAAACACATTTATTAGTTGCCATTTTGTAATTCACTTTGATTATAACGATTATGATGAAGTGTCAGTAAAATGTAGCCTCTAAGGTCCCTAAAAACATTTATTATTTGCCATTTTGTAATTCACTTTGATTATAACGATTATGATGAAGTGTCAGTAAAATTTAGCCTCTAAGGTCCCTAAAAACATTTATTATTTGCCATTTTGTAATTCACTTTGATTATAACGATTATGATGAAGTGTCAGTAAAATTTAGCCTCTAAGGTCCCTAAAAACATTTATTATTTGCCATTTTGTAATTCACTTTGATTATAACGATTATGATGAAGTGTCAGTAAAATGTAGCCTCTAAGGTCCCTAAAAACATTTATTAGTTGCCATTTTGTAATTCACTTTGATTATAACGATTATGATGAAGTGTCAGTAAAATGTAGCCTCTAAGGTCCCTAAAAACATTTATTATTTGCCATTTTGTAATTCACTTTGATTATAACGATTATGATGAAGTGTCAGTAAAATTTAGCCTCTATGGTCACTAAAACACATTTATTAGTTGCCATTTTGTAATTCACTTTGATTATAACGATTATGATGAAGTGTCAGTAAAATTTAGCCTCTAAGGTCCCTAAAAACATTTATTATTTGCCATTTTGTAATTCACTTTGATTATAACGATTATGATGAAGTGTCAGTAAAATTTAGCCTCTATGGTCACTAAAACACATTTATTAGTTGCCATTTTGTAATTCACTTTGATTATAACGATTATGATGAAGTGTCAGTAAAATGTAGCCTCTAAGGTCCCTAAAAACATTTATTATTTGCCATTTTGTAATTCACTTTGATTATAACGATTATGATGAAGTGTCAGTAAAATGTAGCCTCTAAGGTCCCTAAAAACATTTATTATTTGCCATTTTGTAATTCACTTTGATTATAACGATTATGATGAAGTGTCAGTAAAATTTAGCCTCTATGGTCCCTAAAAACATTTATTATTTGCCATTTTGTAATTCACTTTGATTATAACGATTATGATGAAGTGTCAGTAAAATTTAGCCTCTAAGGTCCCTAAAAACATTTATTATTTGCCATTTTGTAATTCACTTTGATTATAACGATTATGATGAAGTGTCAGTAAAATTTAGCCTCTATGGTCACTAAAACACATTTATTAGTTGCCATTTTGTAATTCACTTTGATTATAACGATTATGATGAAGTGTCAGTAAAATTTAGCCTCTAAGGTCCCTAAAAACATTTATTATTTGCCATTTTGTAATTCACTTTGATTATAACGATTATGATGAAGTGTCAGTAAAATGTAGCCTCTAAGGTCCCTAAAAACATTTATTATTTGCCATTTTGTAATTCACTTTGATTATCAATCTACCGTGCAGGAATATGGGCAGAAGAAGTTTTTGTCATCATTTCCAAATGATTGACATACATGAAATAGTTGGTATTAATCTGTATATCCATCTTTCTTACAATAGTGAAGTAATTTGTTAATAAATTTTACATGCAAATATTTAAGTATACAGTGTTAGTAAAAAAAAGTATTTGACCTATTTATTCCCCATAGAAACAAATGAAACACGAAAGATTATCTCAGGTGAGGAAGGAGAAGGTACCTTCATTAGCTTGCGTGACTTGTTTTCACACAGAGAGAACGTCAGTCAGCCTGTGAGTGAGGAAGTGTACTGAGGATTCATCGGATTTTTATTTCCATGAAATGAGTAGCAGTATTCCATTAAATATTGCATCAAGTTTAACGATATCCAAATGGAAAACATTTGAAAGTTAGCAGCGATTTTGTGGAAGGTGACTCATATTCTGGTAGGCCTTCAACAAGTCGAAATTTCGAGATCATTTATGAATTACTGACTATGGACATGACTGTCAACTTGTGAAAAAGATGAGGATAAGTAAATAATGTTCATTGTTTGGTGTCCAAGTCACTTTGTATAATATAATGTATATTTGTATATTTAACGTATACAACGTATATGTGTATTTATTTAATTGTGTGTATAGTGTCAATGTTTTTGTGATATTTAATGTTTTAACGACCTCTACGGAGTGAAATTACTGAAGATGGAGATACGTCTCCGAAACGCGTCTTTGTAATAAAGACAAAATCAAAGTCACATGACGGAACAAAAGGTAATATAAATTAATTTATTACTCATTATATAAGTAAATAGTTTGGTACATTCTGTTATAACAAGAATTTGGCTTTGTGGAAAGTGTCTGTCAAATTTGTAGGCTACTGAAGTTGTTACGATCAGAAACAGGAAGTCATTATGAACTTTGCAAACAATGATAAAGACTTTCTGAATATCCTGACCACGGGCGATAAGCCGTAAATTTATTTATTTGATCAAGAATTAGTAAACATGCAGTTATTACAGTGTTAATATTCAACATGTTGGAGGAAAAACACTCACGTGATGTGCTGTAACATCGAACAATGTTT
The DNA here is from genome assembly GCA_963513935.1 of Aphrophora alni. Classification (NCBI taxonomy): domain Eukaryota; kingdom Metazoa; phylum Arthropoda; class Insecta; order Hemiptera; family Aphrophoridae; genus Aphrophora; species Aphrophora alni. The sequence continues at coordinate 46,828,389 of OY740768.1, forward strand.
GACTGTTTTCTTTGACGAAACAGATGCTCACAAATACACAACACAAGTCCGAGACATTACAATCTAGAGGTTCTATATCGCCATCGTGATGCCACGTGGTGTAAAAGAAATTAGTGGATCACGACAACGCACCCTCTCACTCCTGGCATCTGGTTCAGTTTTTTTTTGTTAAACAAAGCATTCCTATGATACTTCAGGCTTGCTACTCTCCTGACATGACTCCTTGTGAGTTTTGGCTATCCTTAAGCTGAGAATGGCCTGATTTGCGGGAAATAAAAATGTGTGTTGATTTTACGCACTCCCTTCGCAGTTTGGCTGGCAATGTCTAACATTTTATGAAGGCGGAAAAATCGTGCATTAGTATAAAAGTACACTCCATCAAGTGTAAATAATGTCAATACTGTGTTGAGTCAGATTATTGTCTCCGATTATATACTTCAAATATATTAAAATATTGTAGATTCTTTTGTATTGGATAAATGTTTTAGATTTTACTTCCCAATATTATATTTACTTTAACTATATGTACACAATATTATATAGAACAACCTCATACAACTACTAAAATGTTTTATATGAAATCAATATTATTATATTTTAATTAAAATTAAGAATTTTACTAATATAAATCTTATTTAAATTAAATGTATAAACGTAATATATTTGAAACTTATTAATATCATGTGGTTTAACATACATAATGGAAAAAAGTAAAATTGTGATTCTTAGAATTGAAAAGGAAATTGTGAAAGTGAGAAAGATCATCAAATTGTCTACGCCCATTTTAAAATTTATTCTGCGCTAAAAGTTTTGTGAAAATCTGTTAGATTATTCTTTAAAACAAGAAAGTAGTTGGATATTTAAAAAGGGAAGGTAAGGGTATCGATATGTGTGGTTTACTGATATCGTCATTACTTATAACTCGAATACTTATAACTGAATTTAAATAGAAGAAAACCGTACTGGGTAGGTGCAAAATAAAAATTCTAGCTTTATAAAATTCTTATAAACAGTTTTATGATTTGATATACTATATATTGTTTAAATAATAAACTATTATAGTTTTCAGAAGGAAGAAATGCAAACTCCAGGATATAAGAAAACAAAACATATATATGAAATATATTAATCAGTATACCATGGGTAAATAATTCAACTTGATGGCATAATTCAGAAGAATAAGGGATATACACATAGGAAATACTTAGTCATTTATATAAAAATTACTGATATATAATTTTTAATACTAAATTGTAAAACAAAATATTAAAAACTTTTGAACTGGGTTGTATGTTAATGTTTTAATCTATTTTGACTAATATACTAGCAGTTTATATGAATATTTTTCACGGAGTTTTATATATTTCTCTCGGCACTTTTCAAAAGTTAAAAAAAATATTTAAATATATTTTAATGGGTAATTAAAAAGACAAATTGAAGCATCCCACAGAAATATTATCTGTGAGGTAGACACAGTTATGCATATTTAAATCATTGGTATGAAAATGAAAAATATATATTTTATAAAATCCTTTATATTTAAGTTTATTAAAACCTTTGTTGTTAAAAGTACAAAAGAAAACACTATTCTTTTTTTGTAATTTTGACAAAGGTTTTAATAAAAGAATATAAAGGTGTATTCTGTTTACTTTTGTCTTTTATACAAATAAATTAAATAAAAAAACACACATATATATATATATATAGATATATATCCATTTCTAACTACTTCATAACTTTAAAAATGTCTCCAACTGTAGTTAATACAAAGTTACGATTAAGTATATATATATATATATATATATATATATATATATATATATATATAAAGTTTCAGGAGCTGAGAGTTACCATGAGTTGTGTCATTGAGGACGACTCAAGCATAGAACGAAGTTTAGAAAAGTACTATAGTGAAATGTAACATAGGTAAAGTTGGTAACGTAAGGAGGGACAGATAAATAGAGCTAGTGAAAGATAGAAGGAGACCGAGAGAAACTAAAAAAGGATAAATACAGGGAAATAAAATGAGAATGAAGATAATGGAAGGTAATTTAGGACTGCAATGATTCACTAGGGTTGACGTTTATCTTGCTGTCACATAATTTAGCAGAAGCGTTATATCTCTTTTATTTGCATGCATGTACTTTCAGAGAGACAAAGAATCCCATATATTCTAAGTAATTTTTATATCAAACTCTGTCTTTTATATTTTCGTTATTTTTCTTAGCGAACAATTTATAAAACGTAAACTTTAAGGACTTCTAGACTTCGTAGTTTTACTTATTAGTAAATATATAATAATTGTAGTTAATAATATCCCTTTTGTAAAAATCTGAATGATTCTGATTAGAAGGAAAAATTTGTAATTTTGTATTTGTTTATATATATGTCAATAGTCAACAGAAGATCACTCACCGAAAAAAATTCTTAAGGCTTGGTTCCGACAATATTTTTATTTCAGTCCAAACACGCCTGAATAAGATTTCTGTTTACATTCTACTACACGTCGTTAAATAATTTTCAGTTTTTAATCTTGAACGTTTCCCATAATTAATTTTTAACTGTGGTATAAATACAGGGGAAGTCGAGATACGCACTGTTTATCTTCACCAAAGAATCTCAAAAATTCAAATATTAATCTCTTTATTTTAACAAAAATTCACAACAATATCTATTGATATTAAATTCCAAATAAATATGAAAAAAATCCTAAGTATTATAAAGCAGCACTAGTTTACTCAAAAAATGTATAGATATTTCTAAAATGTGTTTCTTAAACTTATTATATAAAGATTGACAGTATTAACTGTCTTATAATCTATGTTATAAAATGTGATATCGTATATAGAAATAAATAGTAATACAATATATATTTGTGTGTATACAATGGGTTAATAATGTATAGATTTAAAGATAGTTATAGGTAAGCCCCTAACAAGTTTACAACCTTGGGGCATTTTCTTTTAATTTTTTCCTAATTTTGGAATATATAGTGTTAGTACATTCCATTTAGTGCTAACAATTGTATATATTGTTGTTCTTTATTTTATTTTGTAAAAGAGAGCACATTGATAAAATAAAAATTATTATTATATTTCAACTTTTTAAGAAAATTTAAAGAATGAATTTTAATCAAATGTAAAATAAGGTATAAGATTTCAGATAGCATGTCAAAAACTGATAAAGACGAGAACATAATGAGAGTTACACAAAAGACGAGTTACTTGCTGGAGAGATAGAGGAAATAAAAAAAAATCACATTGAAAGAAATTGAGTTATTTGTTGTAACAAATATAAGTGATAGTCAACACCATTTTATTGAAAGGAGTTGTGTAGAGCTTGTATGAACTGTGGAGTTATTTTACACAACATATGGGAAGAGATTTATAACAGATGTCTGGACACAAGTTGTACATGATGTTCAATTGTAAGTGTAAAAATGACACTACAATAAATTTTTTATAATCTGTTGTAACTAGTTTTACGTTTTCCCGTTTTTCTTTGTTCCAATTCTAAATAATTTACCATTTTGTTAACGTGGCAATAACCATAACGAATACTCTATAAACAATTTATTCAATATTTTTATCCGATTTAATTAAGTAGTCCTAAACCGAAAAATAAAGTTATTTTTGGTTTGTTTTATAGTAACGTGTAATTAAGGTTCATTTTGTCAGAGGTGAATAGGCAAAATGACTACACCAATTAAATGCAGTTAAAAAGACTGACTATATCGATGCGTTTTAGTGGTTGATAAGGATTGGTGCCAAAAGTTGTGGGTTCGAATAGCACCTAAAGGTGCGTATACACTTGCGCGCTGTGCGTGCACTGCTTGTCCAAAGTTCCTTGGAATTGTTAATTTTAAAATGGTTAAAATAGAAATAGTTTGGAGCTTATGTGGGACTTGAAGTCGCAAGAAATAAGTGGTCAGTGTAGGAATTTTATTCGAATGCCATCTTCTAACTTTGAAAACCTGCTGCAGAAGATTGGAGCCCACATTTCTAAAGAGGACACTTATTTCCTCACTGCGATTTCCGCTCAAGACAAGGTGAGAGTATTAATATTTGTTGTTTATTTTTGCTGTATTATATTATTCGCTGTATATTTGTAAGAATCGGACCAAATGTTAAACGTGTATATAAAAAATATTGAAAAAAAGTATTTAGGGATCATTTAAAAAAAAAATTATTTACGAAATGAAGACGAATAAAATTAACAATTTTTAATTAATAATTGTTTCAGGTTAGCAGTAACACTTCGATTTCTTGTGCACGGGAAGGTCTTATTTATGCAGGAGTAACCATGGTCAAATTGGATTATGTGTTCAGCAAATTTTGATTCGGTTCTTGTGTCCCGCTTGCAGTATGTACCGGGACATCAAAGACTCGAGTCGACTTATTAAGTGCAAATCAGTGTTTGTGTTTGTGTTTACGTATAACTAAGTGTAAGTGTTTATGTTTGACGAAGGGAAACCTGAGTAAATTAACTTCAAAATGGCGAAATAGCCGAAACGGCAAAAGCAGAATATTGTGGACGGCAAGTCTTACATTTATTATTTAGAAAGTGTTCGTTGACTGGAGATGGACCTCGACACGCCACACAGTGGTCAAACAATGATGTTTGGAAGCGAAAAAATTAATTTCAACCGATATTTTGAAAATACATATTATATTTTGTTATGGCGTGAGGTATTGACGAATCAAATTTAGTTTTAAAATGGGTTTTATTACAAAAGTGAATATGTCAACACAAAGATAAATAAATGTACAATAATTAATAAGGTAAATTTAATTTTAGATATTGAGATGATTAAAATACTAACTACAGTTGATGAAACAAAAAATATGTTTAGTAGCGAACTAAGTGAACGCTTAAATTACTTAATTCAGTTGGAGTCATCAGAAATGTCATTTGATTCAGACGCGTTTCCTTCAGAAAAGTTTCCGACAGGTTCGGGTGTCTTCATTAGGTTTACCACCTCTTTTGGGATGGTATCCCTCTTATTGCCTTTTTCTAAAACTCCTTATAAGATGGTCGGAAGACACAAGCAGCATGTTGACGAGGTACTCCGTTGTCTTTCCTCTGGAACACTTCCTTGTATTGACGATAGTGTTTATGTTTGGCTTCATGTGTCTCTTCCAAAATTTGCCCCATTGGTACCATTGCAGTCCTAATTATTAGAGCCCCATGTACCAGGGGATCTTATGGACTGTTTGGGGCATGTAGTATCATGGGTATTTTTTGAGGTAAAGGTGTGCTGTTTCCAAGCAGTATTTTTTTTTTGAAAAACTCACTATCTACTTCTAAGCCACACTAGAGCGCCCCTAAAATGACATAATATCTTTTAATTAAGTAATAATTTAGATCTACTATGTCTGCTGATAATTTAGCGTTCTAGAAAAACCATATTTCTGTCATTTGTCGATCCGAACCTGGGACGTCTACTAACAACCCTTATTCCTTTCGAAATCTAAAAAACCGGTCAAGAGTTCTATGGCATTTGTTCCACTTTACTTGAAGCTGTGCTAAAAAATTAGTACTTTCTTATTGAGTGTCAATTTTGCAGAATCTCCTAAATTTTCTAAGTCTATATTAATGGTTGCCGTTATGTATTTAATAAATACATCCGGTCTGTGAGAATGCTCTTGGGTATCCCGCCATATATTAAACAGGTAAATCCGAAGAATGGCATCTGTAAAAAAGATATTCAATATAAAGGGACAAAACGGACAATTAAATCTTATAAAATATTTTGGATAAATCGTAGGAGAACGCACTGACACATAATTTATAACCAATACACCGTAATCAAAAAAGTTATTTATTAATAAACGTACCTTTTATGTTAAAAATGTCGTAATTTTGTTTGGTTTTTGTATAGTAATATTATTTGAATTATAGAAAACCAGTAATCATATTAGTAAAAATAAAGTACATAAATAACAGTACATACCTTTACTGTTAGTAGTCATAGTTCATGTGAAGCTGTTTAAACTACCATCCAGGAATAAATAACTGTACCGCACCGTCCGCGCTCAAGTCGCAACTAGCACTGCGTGTCAGTCGGAATTAAACAGGACTGGACGTGTTCTGCTGTCCAAATTATAAAAGTATTTGGGTGAAAACAAATTTGGATGTTTATGTGAATAATAGTAAGAAGCATTATGTACAGTATTAAAATAATACGAAACTGAATCTATTTTATGTTACTTAACGTGTATTCTCGTAAGACTAACGAAATGAGAATGTAACAGCATTCAGTCTAAAAAAGAGAAGAAATACAAATATTGGATTTACCAAGGCTCGAATCCTTGATCTAAATGGCGACCGAGAGAGAGAGAGAGAGAGAGAGAGAGAGAGAGAGAGAGAGAGAGAGAGAGAGAGAGAGAGAGAGAGAGAGAGAGAGAGAGATTACTAAGATTTAAATTGTGTAGAATATTCAATGGTCCTGTTTCACAATTAAAGCAAAAATAATTTTGTCCACACTGTAATTGTTCGAATAAGTATCTTTTCTTTCGGATATTTAGTTGGTAGATACAACAAAGACAATTCTGATGTTTTAAATTAAAACTCTGAACAAAAGGAAGAGAATGTAAAGCTTTTACTAAAATAGATTCTCCTTTCTTTTGTGTTCTTTTCTAGATAGCCTAGCTTGTTTACGATGTCGCTCAGCTCTGCGGATCATTGCAATATTGCAGTTCTCTCAAGTTGCAATTTGTACTCAGCAAAAATTAAAAAACAAACAATTTCTCTTCATGTGAAAACTTTTATTTTAGATTGAAGAGGTTTATGTCATTTGTATAAATGTGTTTTAACTTGTAATTTAAATCGTTTTGCCTTAATTATTCATCTATTTAGACATTATTAAATGTATTGTAAATACGTTACTTTTATATAAAGCTGAACGGAATTATTTTTTCACTCATTGATTCACTCAATGGTACTAAAAAAGCACTTCTCAAAAGAAGAAGGAATTTGTGATGTTCAGCCTCACTTGACCCTTCCCCCCCACCATTCAGCTTCAGTCACTTGGTGTAGGCTTACAATCATTACTTATATTAATAATTACGATATCTTAAGATTCAAATATTAATTTTTAAAATGTTGATTTAATGTGAAAGGGAAGAATCCTCTAAGAACCTGTATTATTACATTTCGACGTTAGTATGTTGTATAATTTAAGTCTGTAATAGTCTGCAAAGTTAGTTTCGTATAAGTTAGTTTAAATTTAATATCAGATGACCTTTTATTTCGTAATACTTTTGACTTTTATTTAGGACCTTCTATTTAATCCCTCCCTCATCTAAAAAAGTGTTTTTATTTTTAATTTTATTAAACTGCAGTTGACATTTCTGGTTTAAAACATTATTTTTTCAACAACAAACACACGTTTGTATCCTCGTTATTTTACATAATATCCACATAATGGTTTTCATCGTTATTTTATGAAATTGTCATTTTTTATTATTAGTAAAATGAATTTAATGTTAGTAAAATGTTTAATTTTGTTAAACACATAGACATTTTTAATTAAAACACGTGACAGCGGAGTATTAACATTGTTGGTTACAAGTAACATATGGAAGTGTCAATTTAAAGCACATTCGACATTTAGTTTTCATGTTTCAAAAATTTCTCAAAACAGAGAGAGTCATGTTGTTTGTAAATTTCGTTTAAAATTTAATAACAAATATAATTAACTCAAAATATTTTGTAAGAATTTTCAAGATGCGTATCATTTTCTGACCAAATAATGAAACAACTCTACATTTCTGTCATAAATAAAATTAATTATGACAGATCCCTTATACTACATGAATTTATGTGTATCAATTTAATACATTACACAAACTGAAGCAATAATTTACCTTGCATTAAAATTTATGATTTTCGTTCATATAATTAAATTTAAAAAAGTATATAATACACAACATCAGTCTTTTGATGCGCGTGTTGTGTGTCATTAATATTAATAGGCCCACAAAATTGAGAGAGCCAAGGAAATGTATTTTCCAACAAAGAGGAAAAATAAACAACTTGGTATTAACTAGAAAAATGAGCGGAATATGTAGACCGGGAAATCTAGATAAATTATACGAAAAATGTAGTTATATTACAAAAATATATTACCTCTCTCCTAAGGTATACCATTAAAATAAATATATAGCTGTGACTTTAAAATAGTTAAGTAACCAGAAAGTTATTGTATTTCCTTACATAACTCACCAACATTAGACATTGCTATATTGAAGCTTTTCATTTTGTTAAAGTGTTGCATCAAAAACATAACTTGTAAAATGAAGGTAATCGTATTATAATTTTATCAAAATATATAAAAATTTAATAAAAATAACGTAAGGCTATATGGATAAATAAATTTTATTAAAGTGCTAAATTTTTAATATATTAATATACAGTTTTAAAGAATTACTAGACCTAATGTTATTTAAAGAAAGATGGAATAATACTTGTGCGCATTGCGTCACTAGTAGCTCAAAAGATGACATACAGCAATGTCAAGTACCTAAAAATTGTAGTAATTCCATTACACCGTAGAAATATTTTAAAATTGTTTTCTAAATGTATAAAAGTATATAATAATAAACTTTAAAAATAGTTCATAGTATTAGATAATCGTCTTTCCTGAGTTAAACAGACGAGATACATCTTTTAAAGAAAAATTTAAGGTTCCTTAAACTTATTTTTTCTATCTGAAATCGATATTTCGTTTTATTATTTACTATAAAAACCTAAATCAACGTCCACAAGAAGATAATAAGTGAAAGAAGATTAATAAATAAACGTAAAGTACAGGAAGAAATGGTTAATTATTAATGTGTATTTTATTGAAATGTGGCAGTAGCAACATGCCCGAAGGGTTGATACAGTTCACAACTTTCATATAAGTTGGATGTCTTACTGATTACAGTGCTACGTGCAGTTTTTAGTTTTGTATTGTACTCAATTACTTACATTTTTTTTTTTAATATCTCGGTTAAAAGAGTCAAACTAGTTTCATTATCGTTCCACTAGGGATGGTTGTAAACTATAATGTTTTTCGTGAAGTACCGTACTTGAGGTTTTGTAAATAGCCTAACTTAAACATAACGCCATTCTCGACAATGCAGGAGAGAATTATCAAATGTTTATGAAATATGGTGTAAAATATATTGGACAAGATAGTTTGGCAGGATAGATTGAAGCGTTTTAAAATTTAGGTTAGATATAGCGTATTGTCCGTTCTACTGGTCGCATTACATAGGTTATAAAAACAAAAATAAATATTTAGAGTTCAACTTGTTTTATTTTTTAGCTGAATTGAATAATAAAAATAATTTTTTTAAAATCCTTGTTATAATAAAAAGCGAGTTAAAGTAATTGTAAATAACTTTTGAAGCAAATAATAAACTCATTGCTTTTTCACATACGACATTTTATGATGTATAGATAACAAATTCGCAGATGACTAGAATTACGACTAGTTGAGCGATTACTACTTATTTTAGTATAAATTGTAGGTTATGTAGTCATAGTTATTTCTATAATGATTACAATATTTATTGTTGAAGATATCAATATTATTGGTTGCAGAGTGGTTATCTGTATAAAATGAGCAAAGTAAGCAGTATTTATAACAAAAACTAAATAAAATCCAGCTTCATATAACAAAGTTGTCACTTTATTCTCGGAATATAACTAGTTTATGTTCGTTTCAAAAAGAGAAATGAAAATGCGACTTATTTAGTTGTTAAAGTGATTTTGATTAAATTACAGCTAAATACTGAAACCACACGAAATAAAAGATTATCTTAAATATTCTTGGATAATTACCAACCTAACCTTCAAAATTTAGTTATAGCTCCATAGTATTTAAATCAATCATTACATTTTACACACGATCAGCAACAGGAAAAGTAGAAACGAGACTGTAAAATTTAGAGGTCACAACTATAGTTATTTATAAAATAGTTTTGTTTATTTCAATAATATTAAAAAAAACTTTTATAACAGATTTTGGTTTTGAAATTTCAGGAGAAATATTATTCTGAAGACACCAGATTCCAAGTATTTTTTTTACTTCAAAATATTTGTCCATTTCTACTTGTATCAGTAGAACCCACAATGGTTTAAACGGAAGGGCGTATTTTAACAGAATTTGTTTCGTAGACATGTTATTCAACTTATAACATATTACATTAGATAAAACATTATAGATTTCAATTCGGCATGTAATGGTACCAATCCTACATCTCTTCTATGAGGGAAGTTATTGTTAAAAATGTAATTTTAATCCCTGACCTTCAAGAAAATGAGATATTCGTGTAGTTTCGAGATCCAGGATTGAGTGACCGACACGAGCGGAGAAAATTGAGGCTCAGTAGTATATAAATCCTAGTTTAAAATCTCACCCCCTATAACCAGCCATGAAATTACATATACCCCTTTACCAGCCATTAATCTCTTCCACTCTGTTCCAACCTAAAATTCGATTCGTAAAAATTCTCATTACCCGTTTCCCAAAAACGTCAGTCTCAAAAGACTACAATCAAAAATTTTCGGCTACCAAAAAACCGATCCGTAAAAATTCACTGCACTTGGCTTCAGAAAAACTGCTTCAAAAAATCAGCCCAATCCATAAAATCTGCTGCTCTTCACCTATTAAAAGTACATAGTTGCTTATCAAAGTTCTGTGAACAGCAGGGTGTTCTAATAAACCAAAACCGATAAGTATAATCGAGTTCTGATAACTAATGAAGAACTTCTTTTTATAGTGAGTACAGAGTTGGCAAATTTCCTTTGAAGCGTTTAAGAGTGTTGAATGGAACTAACAAGTCTGACCTTGGGGTTTAGTTGGTTGACCAGTTTTCATAGACTAAACATGAAGTAAGCTATTTTAATAGGTTGAAACCTCGTTGTGGTTATGAAGGCTTACATTTGTCTTAAATTGGGTTTTGTTCGTTTCACCTCAAGTGCTAAAGATAAAACAAATCGTAACAAGTTAAAACCTAAGTACAAACTTCTTAATGGAAGAAAATAAAAATCTCAGTATTCGTGGTAAGATAGTATAATTTGTATGAGTAGAGTAGATTACAAACGATCATTATCTGTATTTATAATCAATCATTAAACATTTTTGTTATTTCACAAGACAAAATTAGTATGGATTTGATATAGTTACTGATCTTAAACATGCTTTTGTGCTTCCTGATGATCTAGTTGTCTGCCTCTTTGTGACGTTTAAATTATGCATACAAAAATAAGACCAATGATCAAAAATCCACAGATTTCTTACGACGTTGTAATTCCTCACTGATACACATCTAATTTTTTAAGGGTGAACATTGCAAGTACATGAATAATTTAAATAAATCAAAACTTTAAATGTTAACAAAGTCTAAACAAATAACTTATGTTATCATCTTTACATAAGCATTGAAAAAAAGTAGTAGCCTATGTGTGTTTGTAACAAAACATAATAGATATTCTCTACAATGATGCAACACTTGTAGAAACACATTTCTCTACAATATAAACTTTACTTGTTATACAATACAAACAATGAACAACGAAGTTCCAATGAGTAAATTAGCATTCTCAGTTGTTACATCTCACAGATCCACCTGGCACACAACCACAACTAGCAAGGCACTGTAATTGGACAATATTTTGTGTGTGTTAAACACACATTTTTCTTAATATTTTAGGGAGATATGAAATTGTATAAATTTTCAAATTGCTCTTCGATATATTCAGTCATTAACAAAAAAGTTTGATTTCATATTTAGTCAAATATTGAAGTGTTGATTATTAAATTAACCCGTTGTACTAAACTTGTTTTTTTTGAACATTTTAATAACTTTGAAAACGTCTCTTTAACTTTAAAATTTAGCTTATATTCAACTTTAAAATAAGATTCAACTTGTAACATTTTTAGTTTTAGTAACAATAAATTTATGATTAGACCCAGGAATTTAAAAATAAATAAAATGTAATACAAGTTTATAATTGTATTGGAAAATACATTTTTTAAATAAACTTTTAATGTTATAATTGTAATTAAACACGGTGAAATGGAAGGTATATCTCTCCTGTTGATGTGTAGATATACTTGACATTGTCCAGGTAGATAATACAGAGAGATTAATGCTTTAATTATAAAAGAACGAAGCTTACCGTAACAGGCAATTATTTAATCTATGTTTAATTTTTCATTTTGCGTCGCATGTAAACATACATTTAATTAACATATTAATTAATATTTACTTTAATTTATGGATAATTTACTCAAATGAAGAATATTTAGAAAAATATAAAACATACTGTAATTTGATTATAATTTATTTATTTAGTCAATTTTCCAATTAGATGTAAAAGCTTCATTAACATTTGGAATGTTAATTATTTTTATTACAAATTTACTATATAGTAGTGAAATTTTACCTAAATGATGTTTCAAAATAAAATTATTTTTACAATCGTCAAAAAGAATCTCTACTCCAAAGAGAACGTAATTAAACGAATTACAAGAAATATATCGTAAGCATATATATATATATATATATATATATATATATATATATGAATATTCTGGTAATTACAATTAGCTTTATAACAGAGTTAAGATCACTTTTCTTGAAAACGGTTTAGCTAGTTTTTATTATGGTATTTATGAATTCTATTATATTGATATTATTTTATGGAAGTAATATTTTCTATTTTCTTAAATTAAAACGATATCGTGTTTCCTTTAAAGTATTGAAAATACTGCCATAAAACGAATATATCTGCAATTAGGATTAAACAAAATAAGTGATCATCTATTTAATTTTGATTTAATATTTAATTATAAGGAAATTCATAAAATAAAAATATGATTTACAGTTAAAAAATTAACTAATTTTAGATTGATAAGCTAATAAACGGGTTTTCAATAGCCAAATATCGGTTGGTTACATTTGTATTTATTTGTTTTTAACATTATATTACTGTTTTCTAACAGTATGTATACATCTTATGTCAATATTTGCCACTGATATGTAATAACAAACAAATCTCTACACCACCAATATTTCTATTAAATACACGGTTATGTATATAATATAGACAAACATGAGTTTTTTCTGACACAGACATGATTTCGCACATGATTTCTCAGCAGTCAAAATTCAGTAATAAATTGAAAATTAAAGGTATCCGACACTTTTGTTTCTTTCCATTTCTAGTTCCTTTTACTGAGTACACATATTCGAGGCACAGATCTAATATATATATATATATATATATATATATATATATATATATATAATATATATATATATAAAACTCCATCAACTGAAATAGAATCCACAGACACAATTCTTACAAGTCTGGGTTTTACTCTGAGAGTACGCATTTACCATCAATGGTACGCTGTACTTATTTAAAAGTGTATTATCACAATTACATTTCACGAAATTATCACGATTTTTATTATTATTGTGAATGTAGTTCCAAAAAGCGAGAGCAGAAATTGTGGTAATAGTTTTGAAAAATTAAGAAAATATAAAATTGCAATGTACGTTACCAATGTAAGACCATTCATAACTTATGGGTCCGAAGCAAGGGTATTAACCGCAAATTAAAGGAAAGCTCCCTGAGAATTTTTAAAAGGAAAATTATAGTTAAAATATATAGACCTGTTTTCCAAAGGAGACAATGGAGACTTTTAAGAAACATTGAACTCAATTATATACTATTGGGTGAAGATATTGTACGTTTTATAAAGTCAGAAGGTTGGCATGGTTGGACAACGTCGAGATATTGTCAAGGGAAGTATTCCCGAGACTAATGCATGAACGAGACGTTGATGGAGTGGAAAGAAGGGGTAGATCTCGACGGTGTTGGATGCTGGACGTGGAGACGGATTTGACGTTTCAGAGAGTGCGAGACTGGAGGTCCAATGCAGCTCAAAGATATTGGAGGCAAGCCTTGAGAAAACTAAACGACACATTGGGCTGAAGCTCTTCAGATGCATCCACCAACGAGTAGTATATACATCCCAGTTTCAGATCTCACTCCCTATAACCAACCATTAAATTACACATACCCCTTTACCGTTTACCGTTCAGCGTTTTGTTGAAGTGTTTTAGATTTGACGCTCTTCTCCGAGTTCTCCGTAAGATAAATCTTAATTTTATGCTCATACAAAACTATCTTCAACTCTTTATTTTCAAACTACTCTCTTTTATTCATATTTAAGAGATTATGTGCTCTGTGATTTGCCTGAATTTATTGATTTTGACGAGATCGCTTTCGCCTCGTCTTTCCGTCGATACGTGTCAAGTTTCTGACCCCTAGTATTACGTAAACCTATAGATCACATTCAGTTTGAACTTGTACAAGAACGAATGTTATCCTTGTGTAAATAATGATGAGATCAGCAGCCCAGAGATCTTCTATAATCTATATCCAACACAACAAAGAAATTCTTGATTACAGTTTTGTGTCTCTGTTGAGCCTCCAACAGCCACACTTTTGTTGTTAATAGTTTACATTTTTTGATGATTTGTGTTTGTTTCGATGGTTTTGTGTTGTTTTAAACGCAAACAATACACACAGCTTTCATCAGCCATTTGTTGTTGATAATCTGAAACCCTGTCGTTTACACGTCTGACGGACTATCGAGATTCTACTGTAATAAAATTAAAAAAACTGTCAATCAATGTTATAACTTAACACGAAAATAAACTCTAGATATTTAATTTAATTCGCACTTTAAGGAAAGTAGTTGATTCCAACTTATCCGTAGCTATCACTTTACTTTAACTCTTAAAACTCATTTAAATGATACTTTTTTTCTTCTTCTCGAAACACACACCTCTGGACCGTTTTTTTCTTTCTTTTTATATAATGATTTTTTTAATAGTTTTCACAGCTTAAAAGAAAACATAATCTCTCTTTGATATAATTTTAACCATTCATAACAAGTTGTATAACTTAATTAAACATCTTATGTTTTTCCCTCCCAAGATGTTTTCATCTAGTCTCGTTTCTTATCTAAACAATTTCCTAAGTATTAAGTAATAATACATCGGTTTAAAAATACTATAAATGTTTTAATTATATAATTTTTTTTAAGTCAGCATGTTTCATAGAAGGAAATCCATAAAAAATTTTGTGTGAAAATCTTTTAACAAAATTGTGGACATCAGATGACCTCTTCAAGTTACACAATTTTTACTACCATTCTTAGAATCATAATTTGTATTATTTTTAGATTCAGTTGTGAAAGACAAATTTTACATTATAATTTCAACTATCATGACAAAACTTTGAACCTCTTTGCTTTCACAGAATAGATTTCTAAATAATTGGAACTGAACAAATTTCAGGTTTTGTTCAAATCTGGTTAATTTTTTCTTGTAAAATGTTTTATTAACACATAAAATAGCCGAAAGCAATTTGTATGGGTTTTCATATACAAGTATATGCCTTTGGATTTATCGTATTATCGAACAAGTTTTTAAGAATATCCTACTAACAACTATTTCCCCCCCACTCTACCTTATATTCTGTCCCTGTATGAATAAGGATCTATCACTATGGCAGTATAGCCAACACTTCAATACATAAAGCCATACTTCGACATAATAACGGTCCAAAATACAATTGTATGAAGGTTTATTAAGGGTTTCATAATTAGTATGAAACATATTGAGTATATCGTTTATTTATAAAACAATCATAGTTTTATTTATTGCGATTATTAATATGTGAAAGGACCTCAGATTTTTAGAAACAGAAGCCAAATACCTTCATGAATAAAGATTTTTAAAGTACGTTATTGTTAAATTTCAAAACACTCATTATCATAAGATTTTTAAATGTCATTAGAAGCTAAATATATTACGTACAAACAACTTATATACCGTATATCCGTGGCATTATTACTTTAGTAATTTCTCTAAGAAGTAAAGTACTTAGAAGGTAAGCTGATATTTCTGGCTTTAGTTATAGTTCTTGGGTTAATAAAAGACAATTTAAACGTTTTTAATTTAAAAGTTTATTTAAATCTTGAACTACATATTAGTAATTTCTACAAATGATATTAGTCCATGAATTATCTTATTTGTTTTAGAATCTTCTCATACTTAGTTTTGGTACACATGTCGCACGAGGTTTTGGACATGGTGCTACAAAGCAGGCAATTGGTACAACTAGACACTCATCCTCTCCTTTACACCTTACAATAGCGCAGGGGTCGTCAGGGGTCGCTTCCCTTACAGGGCGAGATAACTGTCGTAAACTGCGGGTACGGAATTTTTTAACCCCTGTATCATGAATAGGTATACATCTAATAGGACATGGTGCCACAAAACATTTAACATCTAAAGCCTTACATTGGAAGCCTGGCATACAATCAACTGCAGCACAGGGGTCGTTAATAAATGTTTGTCGTAAACTGCGATTATGGAATTTTGGAATTCCTATTCGCTGTCTTGGCCTACAAACTGGCTCATTATAACATACGCTGTTATTCTTGCAGGTCACTACAGGATGGTAACATTCTTGCCAGGGTTGGCAGACCAATTTGCCACATGTCTTTAGAATTGGCTTGCAGCTTGTAGAATCTAAAAATATAAATATGAACATCTGTTTAGAATATAATATATATTTAGAATTAAGACATCTATGTTGGTTAAAATGAAAATAATAATAAAAATAAATATTCATTACAATATTTAATATATTCAAAAGGTGGACTAACAATGTCCTCTAGAAATGTGATTTTAATCAAGTTAAACCTTCGGCATCTGGTACATGCAATCCGAAAATATTTAGGTTTAAAACAGGCAACGTATTAGTATTTTCTTCATATTTTTTTAGTAATATTTATATTCAAAGAACGATGCAACCAAGGAATAGTAGTACCTATATTTGTTAACTATAACTGTTACTAAATTTGTTAGTAACCAGATGTGTTTAATTTCATTAAAAATCTCCTATTAGAGCTACCACAGTAAATGATTGTTTTTAATTTTAACATTATTTATATATAAAATATTTAGTTTTTAATGATAACTTTCTTATCATAAAGAAAAACCTTTGGGCAGCATTGGTAGATGATTTTATAGCTGAAAAAAAAATCATCTTTTGAAGGAAATTGTAAGCATATAAATAGAATATTGGAGGAAAAATATTTTTAATTAAACTTTAAAGATACTTCTTTTTAATTTTGTTTTTCACTAAGAGCCATTATATAAGATAATAATGTATTACGGAATACCTACTGTATAATAACTGGTAAAAGTAAATCACATTTTTACTTTTAAAACATATTATAATCACTCCTTTTATTTCCTTACATATACACAGTAGAGAATGATGTGTCTTGGGGTCAAATATCTCAGTAGATCGCTTTTAGGTCCCCAAATCCAATAATTAAAATAAGTGATGTCGGCCTGTCATCTGTGCAGTGGCCTATAGTCCAAACATGAGGAGAGATTTTAATCAATTTTGGCATTTTGATATATTTTGGCCATAAATTGGGACTTTATATCATTTTTCTATTACTCAAAATTTGGAAGTGATAAAAAAAATTAAATTTTTTTTTAAAGCGGCTTTTACAAGTTTGATAAAAATTTTCTCATGTATGTAAGGACCCAAACAAAACATATTTGTTACCAAATATGTCGTTGTGAGTTATCGGCAAAACCCCATAAATCGGCGCTGTTATAAAAGTCGTAATTTATCAAAATCGGCTCTACCTATTTCATTCAAATTTTAGTGAAATGTGAAGTGACTAAAACCTTTGAGCAAAATCGTAAGTAAAAAAATTTACAGTACTTGAATAAGTAGCAATAAACCAAAATGAACCTTGACCACAATCATTAATTTTAATGAAATGCGATTTTTTCCCTGAGGATGTATTCACTTTTAGTTGGCCAGTCCCGAGCTGTAATTTTAGGTGGCGAAGAGTTTAGTTGGTTTTCATTTGTTTTTGGGGTGTGAAAAGTTTGTTAAATGTTTTTACACAGTTAAAAAATTTTTTTTTTTTAAATAATTTCACTTACTTCGTTAAAAAAAATAATGTTTTAAATGAATATACAAATCGTTATAAATGGGGATTAAGATAAATAATAAAAATATACCCCAATAAGTGGTTGCTACATATCATTTGTAATTTAATCAACTTTTTACCAATTTTATTTGTTAAATTCGAAACATTTTAGACACGAACTTACCTGTACAGATTCCATTTTCACAGCATCCTTTGCAGCAGAGTACGTTAGCCTCACACTGAAACAATATATTATCATACATTTGTATTGTACAGTGAATATAATGTAAATAAGAAAGTAATTGAAATATCAGTTTACTTTTATTATATACAATAAAGTAATTCTCAAATTAATCCAAAAACCCTAACTCCCACCCTCTAGTTTTAAGGTTTTCTGTTTTTTCTTTTTTCTTCAGTCTGTAATACAGCCTCGTCAATGCCTTAGCAGGCGAAACCATTGGTCGGCTAGACTAATAAAAAGTGGATATTACAAAATAAAAAAATTGTGTTTTATTATCTTTAAACATGGAATTCCACCAAAAACCATCGGTCTCAACAGTAATGAAAATTTATGAAATTCATTTACCACGTAACAAGTAGTTGCAAATTATCCCTTCTCCCTCAATCACAAACACACTTATATAAAAATATCAATAGAGATAAACAACTTTATTTAATATTTCAATCAAAATTCAACCAAAATAACAGACAATAGGGTTTTCCTTCATATATTTCAGTTCTTGCTCTTGGTAATAAAAAAGAAGAAAAAGTACAGATTGTATTGAATATAGTAAAAAAATAATTTATTTACACAATAATTTTAATCAACTTTAAATTGCAACAGCATATTATGAATAACTTGCAACAGCTGATTTTAAACCACACATGCAATTTTGACCACGAGAGACTGTTACTATTTTAAACTTAGTCTACTTGATTATCTTTACTGGCACAATAATCTTAGTAATTAACATTTTGCCAAAATGTTATCTATATCTGTATATCTGGTTTGTAGAAATTAAGTATTTTAACAGCTACATAGACTATCAGCTGTGTTTAATTAACACATAACTCCTTCAAATAAATTGATTGTGAGTTGCCGATCAACATGTTTTGTTTGGCTTCTTAGTGGTTAAATTTGAGAAAATTCGATAAAAAAAAACCTACCACCAAATTTTTGACAATTAAAAATTAAGTTCGGATACCAAATTTGGCTTACAGCTATGCAGATGGATACACAATCGTGTTTTCATTAAATTATTTTGTATTAAACGGTTCTTGAAATTGATATGCCCATACAAAATAAAACTAATTTGTTTGTTTATTTATATTTAATATCTAGGTGAATCTATATAAATCGAAATTTGCCTTTGTATTGTGATGTTTTAGTAGGTTCGTGGAATCCAATGTCCAACTCAGCTCTCAAAATACATAAATATAATTAGTTTCAACCAATGCACCAATAATAAAAAA
The DNA here is from genome assembly GCA_963513935.1 of Aphrophora alni. Classification (NCBI taxonomy): domain Eukaryota; kingdom Metazoa; phylum Arthropoda; class Insecta; order Hemiptera; family Aphrophoridae; genus Aphrophora; species Aphrophora alni. The sequence goes on from OY740768.1 coordinate 46,847,902, forward strand.
AGTCATAAATGTGGGAACAACCCATTTTCATTCCCCCTTTTAGGAGAAACTTCATTCAATTAATACACTTTTCAGATATTGCTTTACATTCACTTTATTTTCACCTTTAACGTGAGTGCATCAAATGCTAAGAAATCAACAATAATTCGCACTCGGTGTCCAAAATACATATTTTTAGTTTCATTAAAATCAGACCTTATAAGTTCATAGATTTTTGATCCAACCCCTTTTTAATATATATATGTAGTATACCAAAGTTATTTGAGGGGAAACAAATAGATGTCGACTTTTTGGGATAATTATGAGTTTTGAGGTTCTCTGACTCTAAAAAAATGGTTTTTAGAATAATGTCTGTTTGTCTGTTGTGTCTCATTCGTGCAAAGTTCCAACGCCAAAGTGCGTGGTCCAATTTTATTTAAATTTATTATGTGGGCAAAATATCTCCACTCTCAAATTGATGGTATTTGTCATAAGGAAAATAAAAATTAGGATTTTCTCAAAATCCGCTCTAACGAATTGTGATAAAAATTGTAGCTTCTTTGCACAGAAAAAAAGTAATCGTCGCCATCTTTAAAAAATGCTGCTTTGTGAGTTATCGTTAAAATTTAAAATCCACCAAGAGGCTGTTACAAAAGGCGTATTTTATTTAAATCGGCTCTAACAATTTAGTTAAAATTTTAGTGAAATGTATAAAATAACCATTAAAAACATTTGTGGGTCAGAAATAATTGGTTGAAAACCAAAATGGACCTTTATCGCCGTAATTTAAAAGTTAGATTTTAATAAAATACGATTTACGCCGGGGTCCAAGGAAAGAAAATTATACTCTATTTAAATATATAAATATTTTGTCAATGACGGCTTCCATGGTTTATTTTTAACTTATAACTACCAAATTGATATTTTTGGTGTCGAATAGTTTTGGTTGGTTTAGGGAAAGGTAAGTGGAAAAATTTGTGAAATTTTTTCGTACACATCCCTTAAAATAATTTTAACAAAAATTTAAAAACTCATGGACAAATATATCCAAACTGTAAAACTTTGAGATTTTCTGACCACCCGTTCTTAGTTCATACTGAACAATCGCTTTTCAATCTGACTACATTTTTAACCCCAACTAGGATGCTAGTCTGACGAAAATTTAATAATTTATTTTGATACACTCCATATCAGACAATATAAGAAAATTCTCACTTTCACATCCCCAAAACCAAGAGAAATCAACAAAAGCTATTCTTCACAAAAAAATGTCATTTCTGTGGTTGTCAGTTAGAAAGTAAAAATGAATTACAGACGCCGTTTAAAAAAATAAAAAAATTAAATAAGGCCTAAACGTACTCCGCTTGTATTATGAACGTGTCTTCAGCATAAATAAGTAATTTAAAAATAAATGAAGTAAGTTAATAAATGATTTAAAACAAGCAGTCAACGTTCCTTTTGGAAATTTTTCTTAAGCCATAGTATTTTTTTACTTGCGATTTTGCACTATGGTTATAGATCTTCACATTTTACTGAAATGTTAGATGTTAGATGCTTGTGTTAATGATAATTTAATATGATAAAATGTTTTATAAAAATGTACTTTTAAAATGATTTCTTAATGCAAATTTAAAGGAATTTTATTAAGCAATCAAAACTTTTATTATTCAAACTCATCTTTATCTTATATGTTGACTGTAATTTTAGTTTCGTTTAACGTATATTATTCCTAATAATTATAAATGTATAGAATGAAAACAAATAAATCTGAACGTACATAAATCTGAATTGGATAAAATTTAAAAGAAATCGATAATCGACATAGATTTTTTAACCCAAAACATTCCTTTCTATGTTTGAGAAAGTAAAATGAAAGAGTAATAATCTTTCTAGTTATTTGTGTAACGACTATGTTATTAATATAAAAATTGGCAAATTTAGATGTTGACTGTTTGAAAGGAATTATTTTAAAGTTTATGTATTCTTTCTTGTAGATTCCTGAAAATCTGCACTTATTTATTATTACCAAGGCCATGGTCTTTAACGATAAGGAAATTCGCAATTAAAAAAATTATTATACATCTGTTTTCCTGACAGTCTGCTGTCTGCTTGCAATCCTTGTAGTGTGCTTCACCCCAAACTGATTTTGATCAAATTTTGCTAATCCTAAACTATTAGCATTATTGTTACAATAAAGTAAAATATTTTGTATTTAAAATGACCAATGTCCGATAGTTCACTTTGTTGTAGTTGCACGAAGCCCAGAACGTAAATTGTTTGCTATGAACACTTTAGTGCTCGATTTTTAGGAGTTGTGTTACATTTAATTTTGAATGGAATCACAAAATTATTTCGTTTCAGATGATTGCAAAATGAAAATGAGTCGCGACGTCCTGACTTTTAAGGTATGCAGCCCAATCAGCTGAAACAGCAACCGATTATTATTTTCATTTGATAGTCTAGTTGATCCTTAGAATTATTTTCTTGTATTTTGGTAATATCTAGAGTCTGTTTAGATAAATAAATGAAGGGTTAGGGGAAAAACGACCAATGTCCACCCTTCTAAGTTTCGAGAAAAACAAAAACAGAGTTTAGCTCATACGCCTTTGATATTATTATTTTTTTTAATACATTAGAAAAAATATTTGTTAATAAGTATTAGTGTTATAAACGTGGAATATATGTAAATTTTTTTTAAAGCTTAATAAACATACAAATTTGACCGCTATTTCCCTGTTGAACATGGACTCTGATCGTTCTTCCCCTTTGTTTAAAAACATTTAGCTTAATTTAAATGGACTGTGATCGTTTTCCCCCTGTTTTCATTGTTTTCATACTGCTATCGTATAGAGGTCGACAATGCTTTTCAGAAAATGTAAATATCTATTTTTTTTGTTTTTTGTGACTTTGATCGTTTTCCCCCTAGACCCTTCAAATATTTATGGGATTTCCAATAAGTAATTAGCCTAAGTAGTTTCCTTAAATTATTCAATGATGTTTGAATTTTTACTTTTTTGTCTTTCAAAATTTACCTTTTGAATATGCAATTTTTCCATAAACTGACATTGGAAGTTATTTTAATTTAAAATACGTTAAAATAAATAATTATGCAATATACCGTAAGTACAGGAACTTAAACAAAATCAATAAAAGGCTGACGTAAGAGCTATATATTTTTATTATTTACCCATTTTGATGATTTTTTTGTGATCCTGAATACTATTTAATTAATTTAGGTTTACTTAAGTCTTAATACAAATTTCAAAATGGCCGCATCCGTAATTTTTGTTTCTATTAGTCACCGTTTATCCAAACATATGCATGCTACAGGTAAGAACAAATAAATTTAAATATTATTATTTAATCATATTGATTTAAATTTTTCTTATATGACATCGTATATTGTAATGAAAGTAATGAACTTTCATCGTACTTATAAGATATTTATTTAAAGCTTACAAAGTAAAAGGACCTTCGATTAACAATGAACATACCTTTTCTCCTAAATGTTTGGTACATTGCAACAATAACCCATTTGCACCCACCACTAATACAAAACCTATAACACACAGAAACGATGTTTTCATTTTCTGAACTCAACTACAACTGAAAAAATTGAGAAGCCTTGGAATCACAACCGTCTGAGAATATTGCACATGAGGAAAACTGTTGAACATTTCCTTCTTCTAAGGGAATTACCTAGATTGAAATGTTTAGTTACATCATATCTATTATCCATTCACAACTCAATGCTGGGTCTTAATTGACAATATTATTATAAACCTGTTCTGAGCAGAACGATTCTAAGTAATATTAATTATACATTTGATAAAGAGGTTTGCAGATAAATGAGAAAAATCAAGAAAGAAATTACTTTTGTTTGTTATTGTTATTGTCTACGATATTTAATAGATATTTATAAAATAACTTTTATTGTTTATTTGAATGTGTATATTTCTTACAACTTGTAAATTTGAATTTTCCATATTATCCGAAATTAAAGCACAAAATAAAAAAAAAATTTGAGTCTCGAATTTCTTAATTTAGAGAGAGAGAGAGAGAGAGAGAGAGAGAGAGAGAGAGAGAGAGAGAGAGAGAGAGAGAGAGAGAGAGAGAGAGAGAGAGAGAGAGAGAGAGAGAGAGAGAGAGAGAGAGAGAGATTTTTGCACATTTTAGGCTTCAGTAATCACGAATAAAAATATTGTGAAGCATTGTATAAATTATAATATTCAATATTTGATTGATATTATACTCAAATATTAACTTTAGTTGAAAGTTTCAAAAACGTGAATGATACATTATAATTTGTCATTTATTTCTGATAATTCATCGAGAAACTAGATTTCAAATTAAAAATAGGAAATAATATTACTTAAAAAATAAAAGTTTTGTTTTTATTTAAAATTCTTCGACTAGTTTATGGCAGCGACTTTAATATAGTTTAAAGTCCATAAGAAGTCCATACGACCTGCAATTTTAATTTAGTTTTCTTATGCATTTATGTACAAAATCAAACCCAAATCAAACACAGGTATTTGTTGCTTTCATACTCATGACAGATGTGTCTTAATAGCTAAAATGGAGACTTTATGACGTAAAATTAATTAGTTTTGGTGTCCTTCCCGAGTATCTATCAGATCGACTATATATAAATTATATAAGGAATTTACTGGAATTTTGCTACTTCACCCACAAATCGGAATCATGACGCCAACGAGGACAAAACTCTTAATAGAAGAGAAAAAAGAAATTTATTCCTATAGATTGTTCGGAAAATATAGAATATAAATTAGTATCATTTACTAAATTAGAGATAGTGTAGAGTGAAAAGTACTTGAGATTACTCAAGGAAAGGAGATAGAAATGAAACTTAAGTGAAGATAAATGTAGGAAAGAAAGGCCAGAGACAATAATGAGAGTTAACGTATTAATGTCAAGACAGCGATATGTAAATTTCCAGATTCATAAAACGTGTTCAGTTAAACTAAATTGTTATTTGGCACAAAGTTTAGTGTTTGGAGGGCTGTACATGTTGTACGTAGACATGAGTCAAATTCATTAAAGAAATACATTTTATGACTTTGGAAGTGTTTTTCTAATTATGTGGCAAGAAAATAAACAGCTACATTAAACCCATAATCCAAAATAGGATCCAAATAGTAATATAAAGAACGGGCGAGAAGAAATATATTTGTTAAAAAGCGAGTTTCAGTATCACATATTTAACAATATGATTAAACTATGTTGAGCTGACAAATAATAGACTAGTGGTTACTTGAATTGAAAGATGGATTAGAACAAAGTTGAGGGAATAAAAAACAATCAACAAATTAAAAAAAAGATGTTTGTATATAATTTACCGAACAGAAGGTAAAAATTGAAACCAGTAAAGAGGATATTTTATTTATTTTCTTTTGCTTTTTGACAGATATAAATTCGTATAAAAGAGTCACAAATATAAATAAGTAACAATAATATACCTAAATTATAAGTTTACTTTTTTAACAACTAACCAACAACATAAATATAAATACTACAATTATAGAATTAATTACAAATACGTAATACATACAAGTTAAATACAAATGTATCATACATACAATTTCGAAAAAGTGTGGGCAGAAAACTCCAACCCACATCGGCTTTGATCAAAACTCACTCACACTTTTCAGCACTAAAATTGTAATTTTATGAATTAAATTTGTTTTTATTTTTTATTACAATAATTCTGGCTTGAGTAGGGAGTCTGTTATAGATCTTGGTCACACCTAAAATCCTCTTTTATCTCGTTCCTTAAAATGAAAGTCACGAAATTACGAGCTTTATTGCTCTTAATAGATATTATATTATGACTTCTGGGATATAATATATGATCGGGAGCTTTACGATTTTTATATATTTAAAAGCATCTCTATACCACTCACTTTGATTTAATTTTGAAATTATTTTTACATACATCTAACATAAGAATTTGAACGTCTTGTTGTAAAGCAAATGATTGGTGAACATTTTCGTGTCACTAGAATTCAGCCCACCATAGCCAGTACACATAAGTTACTGTACGTCATTTATAAAATGTAGTATATTTGCGTGCTAATAATAAAAAGTCCAAGTCAATCATATAAAATAAACAGATCCTAATAGAATTTCAAATTGGAACTTCAACTGTGAATAAAAGAAGATCTATTATGTTTATATAACATTTGATTTCAAGAACAGAACATGAATTGTATTCATTAAAGAAATTAATGGAAACTCTTGACTTTTCAATTTATTTTCCAATTCAATATGTCCAATTACCAATGCAAAGTTCATCATTTGAATAATCTCAATCCAAGTACGGTTATGAATACAGATCAGAGGGTTAACCAAAGATTTGCCAATTAAATATAACAAAGACAGCCTATCTATAAACTGGATACTCAGAAATCTCTTAAAATTATTGATTAAATAACATAAATAAATAACAAGCTCCTACAACGTACTCTTGCAATAACGTGTATTTGAATAGGAGACAAGTAAAATATACAAATTTATGTGTATTATGAGAACGTTATTATTTTTATCTATTTAAATCTTGACGATTATTATTTTAGAAAGATCAATAACTTCTAACTTTTGTGTTATATTGATAAATGTTTTTGCGATTGTACACAAATTTTAATTTATATTTGTTTCATACAAGTTTGAAATTTAAGATGTCAAGATTTAACATATCAATTTCCACTAAAATATGATATTGTTTACTGTAGAAAACGAATCAATATTAAAATAAAATAAATTTACTTGAATACTTAAAATGCAAGTAAATTAATTTGCTGAATTGTGACAATTTTCAATTTATTTTGCTAAAGAGAATTATTACCTATTGGAGTTTTTTTTGCCTTCAAATAGGTTAACCGTTGGGTAGGTCTCTAAAGATTGTTTAATAGAAAATATTTGTAATTTTATAATGAACCAGAATCTATAAATTTTAATAGTTAGAGAAGAAAATCTGTGAAACATTTATTGCCTTGCCACAGTACCATAAAGTGACAAGTTAGATACCATTTGCTTTAAATAAATCTTCTTAAAATTATAGGCTCGCTAATAATTAAATATTTCCTTCAAGGTTCGATGACCCATAAAATATTCCCAATTTCACCCAAATGAAACAAATACGGACCATATAACCTAAAATCCTTCATCTTTTATTTGGTTACGAGAATGTATAAATCCTCTCAAAACGTTTGCAAGTATTTATATTTCAATTTACTTTAATTTATAGTATCTTACAGTGAAAAGCATCTCATTCTGGGACATTGAATTTCGGACATATATAGGGAGTCGGACCTAGGAATAGACCAGAAGAAATAATAATTTTATTGTTATGTAGTTGAATATAAAAGGAATGATTGAAATTTTGGGCTAAAAATAATTTTTCGTAATAATATGCTCACTTAGTAATATAAATTCACCAACTAAACATACTCAGTGTTCGTTGAGTCTGGTAGGCCAATCCTCGATCTTGTAGTTAAATTCTCCTTAGTTGCCCTTATTAAGTTTATACAAACTGATTATTATTCCAATTTCACAAAGGAATGAAGTATGAATAGGTTTATTCATTAAATCCTGCATCTATTTCTCTCCTACAACAATACTCATTGTTAATTACCATGGAATCTTAGAAGATATTGGAATATCTGACGAGATATTGTACTTTACTGTTTTAGTTTTTAGAGCATTTATGAGTCTTGAGTAAATTAAAATTTATATATACAAATTCAGTTGCACAAAATTGTTTGCCAACATTTTACATGGTGTAATAATTCATAAAAAAAATTTTCTTTTAGAATTTCGATAAATATAATACAGAGATTAAAGTAAAACAATTTACAAGTCATTTTTATATTAGAAAAACAATTTTTTATAATTTTAAATTATTTCTAAAAATTACCTAGTTTGATGCTATTCTAATGCACGGTAGGCTGCTGCGAGTCCAAGTTAAATAATTATCTTATGACATGACGACTAGAATTATAATTATAAATATAATAATATTTATATGTTTACTGTTTACTGATTAATATTGTGTCCATTCGGTGCTGGTCTCTGATGGTGAAGAAAGGAATTAATCTACGCAGTCTGCTTTATCAAAGTTTTCGTTTGCCTATAATGGCTAATCTACAATTTATGTAAAGTTATTTAAAACATTACATCTGTAAAATTTTTACTCTACTTTGAACTATATTTTACATTTCTATACTCAAGGGAAAGTTAATTACCAATATACCAATTGAAAGCCATTGTGTTATCGCGGTAGATGTCACTATCGCCATCGGTACGTAATACAAACGATAAATACGTAATACCATAATGAAATGTTGAATTTTTGCTCCTGTAGAAAAACTAATTATTTTCGGAAACAACAGTCATTTAAAATTAGCATGATGAACAATATATTTTTAGTAGTTTAAGTTACAACCTAATTAATTAGTTTAAAAATTTGCAGGTTTAGTTTCTGTACCATTTCCAACAGACTGAATTAAAAAAAATTGTGTTGTTAATTTTAGATAATAAATATACATGTTAAAAGGACTTAAAACATTAGTTTTGTCTTTTTGAGGTATAAAGGCAGAGAACCGAACAGTTTACAAGTGAGGATTTCTGTAGTTATGCACGCATATGCTGTAGCGTATTGAAAAGTTTCCCCGAACATCAGTAAGACAGAATTAATTAATTAGGTTAGCACTAAACTGTAACTAAGTCGAAGTTGAATCTATGAATACTAATTAGTTGTATACAGTTGAATTGACAAGGGTCGTGCAACCATTAGTACAACTTTACGAAGAATCTAACAGAACTAGTTTCAAAATCCTTAACTGGGTTCAATCCTCAAAACTTGGAAGTATGTTTAGTTCATAATAATCTTATATCGGTTGGTATACTTTAAGGATATTTTAAAACAAATCTAAATAATTGGGTGATTGTGGTTTTAAATGGATATTTATTGCTTGAACGAAACTGTTTGTTGTTCCATAAGCAAGTGTGTAGCTTGTATATTACAAACAAATAGAAGGGTTGGCAATGGGTTCGCCCCTGTCACTCCTTCTCGCAGAAATTTTCATGGCTAATTTCGAAAATACTTTATTTAAAAATGCCGATCCTTTATTTAAAAACATAATCTATTGGTACCGTTATGTTGACGATGTTTTGTGTTTGTTCAATGGTACAAAAAGGCAATTACACTCTTTGTTTAAAACTATCAACTCGATTAACAGCAACATTCAGTTCACTATGGAAGTAGGTGAAAATAATAATATTAATTTCCTTGACCTGAATATTAGTATCAGCAACAGTGCTCACACATTCAAAATCTTCAGAAAACCTACTTACACAGATACCGTAATACTTGCAGATTCGGATCACCCTATTAACCATAAACATGCCGCATTTCATAGCATGTTACATAGACTCATTTCTGTGCTTCTTTCACCTGACGACTTCAATTATGAACTGAATGTTATTAAACAGATTGCTGTTAACAATAAGTATGACACTTTGTTAATTAATAATATTCTAAGAAAGAAATTAAAACGTAAAGCTGAAAACCTTGTCCAACATAATGTTAAAATCGATAAAGTCAAATATTGTAAAATGTCATACATTAACGGAATTAGTTATAAAATCAGTAATCTTATTTCTACTAAATGTAATCGTTTTGTCGCCTTTAGTGTTAATAATAATTTAGGGAAAATGTTAGTTAATAATAAAGATAGAAAAGAAAGGCTAGAAAATAGTGGAGTTTATAAAATTTCTTGTCAGAATTGTGACTCTGAGTACATAGGTCAATCAGGGAGATCGATCAATGTTAGAATTAAAGAACATATAAATAGTTGGAAGCATGGGCTTAGTAACTCCAACTTTGCTAACCACCTGTTGGACTCGGGTCATAATTTTGATCCTAATCTGAATGTAAAATTATTACACATTCAAAATAAAAGTATTAGACTAAATAATCTAGAATACTAGAAATAAATAGATCTATATTACATAAACCTACTTTTAATTTAAATGATCAAATTTTATTAAACTCTTCACCACTTCTTAAACCAATAGTGTAACATGTTAACCATTCCTCTTCCTACCTGCTTGGGTTTTCCAGCTATCCCTTCCATTGTGTTACTTCCGGACCTGTCTCTCTGTACTGTTAACTTTGTTTAGGCTTACTATTACCATTAGCCCGTAGATGCCGCAAGGCGAAACAATTGTAGTTAAATAAGTTAATAAATACATTTGAAACTGTAGCTTAGTGCTTATTTTATCCTTTTTGAAAAATGTTGTTGTAACATTATCAAATAATCCACAATAATCTATACCAATGTATTCGGTTATTTATTTTTTTGGGGTGTTTGTTTTTTCCTTCACCTTTTTCTTGATTATTCTATCTATTAAATTGTGGTTGTATCTGTTTGAAATGGCTATTTGTTTTATTATGTTAATTTCACTATTGAAATCGGTTTAGTTCATTGGTGTGGTTTACGAAACTATTACAGATTGCTATCGTTTGGTTCTAGAGGTGGATGGAAGAGTTGTACACTTCAAAGCTGCATTATTAATTAATTGTTCTTAGCGCCGTCTCCCACTCTTAAAAAAAAAAAAAAAACTCATTTATAAATGGACAACATATGATATGAAGATTCTACAAGATCCGCTTTAGTTGTATGTGTGACACCAATTTCTCTTTCTATTTTTGGTTTTTGGTAGGTATAGTAACAAAAATCGCACACTTCACAAAGTATAAAACTCCCTACATTTACCTCATCGCTAGATATAAGGCAGAGATTTTTTATAATGTGTAATGATATTAATTGTATATGAATGAATGTTGTAGATATTTGTGACTTCCGTACATTAGTGGTTCTCAGCGCTGTCTCCCACTCGCACAACTAAAGCGATTCCACTGTATAACCATTCCATAAATATAAATTGGATAACAGTAATTGAATTAGTAGTAGGTTTAGTTATAGAGGAAAGTAAATCTATTTAGGTAGTCATTGAAACTTACTACTTGACAAGTGCTGACAAAGCGCTGGGGAAGCAAATTAATAGAAGAAGGCTGCTCTCAGTACAAAGACAGGTGGTACTTAGAATCACTGCAGGATACAACACAGTCTCACAAGCTGCGATATTGGTGGTGGCCGGAATACCCCCTTATCGACTTGCTGGCGGAGGAAAGGAGAGAGACTTATGATGAGGAAGGAAATGGAGAAAGAACAGGGTCTCAAATAAAAAGAGGTGCAAGAGACAGATTGCTTAGGAGGTGGCAGGAAAGCTGGGACAAGGAGGATTCTGGTTGCTGGACCTACAGACTGATCCCTAATATAAAAAAATGGATGAACAGAGGACATGGTGAAACGAGTTTTTTCTTAACTCAAGCATTAACAGGGCATGGAAGCTTCCGGGCATACCTACATAGATTTAGAAGATCAGAAGATCCGAGCTGTCTTGATTGCGGAGCGGAAGAAGACACGGCAGAGCATGTTTATAATTATATATAGGTTTAATGTTTAACGATAACTGTTTAAAATTATATATAGGTTTAATGTTTAACGATAACCGTTTATAATTATATATAGGTTTAATATTTAACGATAACCGTTTATAATTACATATAGGTTTAATGTTTAACGGTAACCGTTTATAATTATATATATATACGAGGTATTTATTTTCTTCAACTATATCATACTCATATTTCCAGTCGGTTAACAATTAATTTTAGTTCATATCATTGATTATTTTTATCATCTCTTCTTATATAGGGAAATAATTTGAGACATAACCTCTAACTCTCTAGGATTGTGAAGCTTCTCACAGCTGACAGATGAAAGGGGAGAAAACAGAGTTCCCCGTAAAATAGTCTAACTTATACAAAGACATAGAAACAGGACTCGCTAAATTGTATTTATTTACACTGTAGCTCCAAATTAAATATTTACTTAAAATATTTGCTATGCATGATGATAATAGGTTATTTAAAATTCTAACCAAACAAATTACCAAAACTTAGGCGATATCTCTTGGTACATAAAATGGAAACAATTAGGATTAAAATACGGAGTAAGTGTAGACAAATGTTTGTAATGTTGGATGGAAGTCGATCGAATTAAATTTTTAACAAGTAAAATTTAAACTAACTAAACAGAACGTTTCTTCTTAATATCAAGAAGAGGGAACCATCACAGTATCTAAAGTTTAATTTGCGTAACAAGTGTATTTTAATGGTGGGCATGCAATAAGATAAATAAAATGGATATTTTAGAGAAAGGCCGAATTTAAATTATTAATCGTGTGTTTAAGGAGGAAATTTTATATGGTCATTATGCAATATGGGAGTAAAAGAAGATTTTATTATTTTATAACAGAATATCCTATGATATCGGAATTCAGAAAGTCCTGTTTCCTGCTGAATGTCCCAAGCCAGAGTTAGAATAATTTATGAACGTTTGGATTGGTCAATTCTTTGTAAATATATTCAGCATAATATATGGACAGTTGTAGAAGAATTTAATTTGACCTAATGTTTATTTTGAAATTTTGATACTGAGTAACTTTGTATGTGTATAAATATATTTGTAATGGTGTGTATGTCTAATTTATAATATGTTTAAAACAATGCCAACCTGACAGACCTTAGTAAGGTCATTGTTAAAAATACGCTATGTTAATCTTACTGTAATAAGGTAATGTTTGAATACAGCATATGTTCTATTCTATTCTACTTATGGTGTATAACAGTAGATGTATCACAGTAGATGAAAATAAAAATGTATAACTGAAGATGTATAACGAAAGGTTCATAACTACAGATGTGTAAGTGAAGATGTATTACAGTAGATGTATCACAATAGTGTATAAATATGAAAATGTATAAAACAGATGTATCACAGAAGCGAGTATAACTACAAATGTATAACCGAAAATGAGTAATGGAATATTTATAACTGTAGATGTGGATCTGAATATTTATAACTGAATAAGCTTAGCAGAAGATTTATAAAAATATTCTATAACAGATGATATATTGCTGAAAGATTATAACAAGGTTTATAACATTATATTTATTACACTAAGTTTATAGCTAAATTCGTTGAATATGTTTTTTTCCACAATTCAAAAACATACCTTCCCTCCTACCTACACAAAACTAAAGAGAATATTTTGCATCTTTTGGTTTTCTTTGTAATTAAATGTGAATATAATAGTTCGAATAGTAATAGAAGTACACCATTAAATAGTGGATTTAATGATTTTGCCACCCCTTTATCAGTAAACGGGTGATACGATTTCGACATTTTGTACCTTAGAACAAAATAATTTATACGTTAAAGGACTTTAAATGAACATTTTTTATTACTTTTTTTGCATTTGCAACGTTAGTTAAATATTTGTTATATAACCTAAAATTGATCACTATTTTTAGAAGTCGGTTAGAGTCTACGCAAAATCGGTTTTTACTTTAACATTTGTTGATAGTTGTTAACATTGGTTTTATACAAATCTTTGAACAGAAATGAATTAAATGGGAATGTTTGTCATCTAGCACACCATTAATATATAATAGAAAGTAGGTTTAATTTAAAGTATACCATTTCTATGAATTTTAAAATCAAGCAAATCGACATAAAAACATTAATTTTATGTCTGGTATACAATTTAGTAGGTTAGATAAAATATAATTTGTAAAGTTGTAACATAAAACAAACATAACAATATCTAAAGAAGAGTAATTACCTTAACTTCTAAAATACAATAAATTATACTTGGTGCAACTTTTGTTTGTTGAAGGGTGTAACAACAAAAACAAATTAAATTTTCTCACCTGAAGAAAAGCATTAATAATAGTGTTGTAAATATAATAGAGAAAACGAGTTAAAGTTTAAATTGAACAGAATGTTACATTTAAAAGATAAATGGATTTATTTAAGTTTAAACACAGATGCTGTGATAGTGATAAATGAGTTACATGTAATAATATTTGTTTCACAACATTATTGGCTTTCTTTGAAAGAGTTAAATGCATTAGGAACTGAAATTTATAGACAAAGACAGTAAATTAATCATCAGCGAACGGTATAATGTTTTTGAATTTTTTAAGAATAATTAATGTTTCTAAAATCATTAAGTACAAATGGAGTAACTTTATTACCATTTTAATTTTCTAAAATTGACAGGTATAGATTAAAATATATGGTTGACTTTATACCTGATTTATACTATCGACCGAAGGTACTGCTTAGAACACTTACCTAAATAATACAAAACTAAAATATTTTGTAATATCCAACAATTTAGGCTCATATTAGGCCCATAATAGGTAACAAGACTTAGACTTGTAGAATTTTACAAAATATTGTGTTTATGTTTCATTTGAAAATTAAATAGGTGGGTAGCAGATTGATGAGTTTGGAGAAGTTTGCAATTGTGATGAATATGCCTAATATCCTTCGAAAATGCTAGTCCAGTCATACGATGTAAAGATCTCCGCTATAGAAGATGCTAAGCTCATATAAACATTCTCCGTTTTGTTTTAACTAAAATTATTTCGATCTTGAGAACCCACACCCATTTTTTAAGAAAGGGAGGACTACACTGTAAAGGTGTTTGTACTGTTAGGATGTTATTTCTAACAAGAATTTTATTGTTCCTACGATAAAAAAAGTTATCTCTAAGGGTGTATTGTTTCTGGACGATGTAAAGTGTCTAAGGATGATTTTAAGACAATCCTTTCCCTCCCATGAAGAGTCCATAATATTTTAATTTTATGTTTTCCAACTCTTGTGGATTCGATTGTGTTTTCAAAAGGCGACTTGGTTGTTTTAGGAAACTAAAAACATAGATTATTGGATACTAAAATTATCATAAAAGAATCTATGTTGTAAAATTATGTCTACTTTTTTCGCGCAGACATAAATGGCAGGAGAAGATGAGGGGTTGATATCTTTATTTGTTCTGGAAATACTTTCAAAGTTAAATTAAAATTTGAATGATGTTTTTTTGAAAAATACTCATTATGGCTTAATATCAAAACGTCAAGGCAATTTTGATATTTACACTTTCTTTCTACTGTCAACGAAAAATTACATAAATACGTTTTTTATAGTAGTTTTGTTTTAATCATTTTCCTATTGTCAGTAGACGTTAGTTATTGGACCTAGGCATTTTCTTTAGTACAGTTGAAACTATATTGATAAATATGGCAAACACTCAGTTCCAAGCAACCACTTGGTATTAGCGTGGTGAATAAACCCTCTGATGGCGACAAACATAATTATATTTATATTAGGATGGGAGAAGTAGTAGTCCTGTTTTACAATTAGTAGTTTAGTTAATGTGTTGACTCCTAGACAGCATATAAACAATAGAGTAATGACAATAATCTGGAGGAACACGTAAAAGAAACAACTCAAAGCACAAAGGTCGTAGTTGTAATTTCTTATGTTAAAGCAGACAAATTATATGTCATGAAGTAAAGTTAGTTGTGTCACCGTAAAGCTGACGTGACAAGAGAACAGATTGAACTTTTATGTTTTCTTACCTTACCCAACTTCACTATATCTCATTTTGAAAGCCATGTGAGTTGTGGAAATAAATGGAGACATTTCGTGTTCTGCTTTATATTTAAGCTTTGCTGGCAAGTATGTGAGGGCTTTAAATCTTGTAATGTCTAGCTAATATAGAAGACAGTTAAAATTTTGAAGATCACTCGAATATTTATGGAACATAAAGCAATAAAATCGTCAACAATTTAATGGAATTATGTTGTTAGATATTCAAATAAAAATAATAGACAAAATATCTCTCTAGGCATTGAACTGTAGGAAGTAAATGTTTTTTTAGGAAAAAGAAGTTTATTTGACTTTATATTATTACTAGTAATGGTTTTGTGAACACCAGACCTCACTCATTGGATTGTTTATTAAAACGACGTAACGCAACCCCATGCAATAGACCAAGAAGTAACTATAAATAATATCACAACACTTGAACAAAATACCACGTAGAAGGAGAAATAATGTAGTTTAAATCCTTTTTGAGTGGCTCGCATTGTGATGATGTTTGATCATTAATTGGGTTAACAGTGGTACTAAATATTGTCTTGAACCCATCGTTGAATAATAGAATGCTGACTACTTTAACTGTAAAACAATCCTTTGGTCCAGTATAACTAACCTTCGATGACGGGTGCTCCAATTCGTCGGACGCGTAAAGGTTCCAACTATTGTTTTTATTTTACTTGATGTATAGATTAAACAAGTTACATCAAGTTAGAGCCAATTTTATGCGACAAAAAAGTGTACCTGTTATGAAAATAATAATAAATTTTATGTTTTTTAATCCGAGAGAAAAGTATTAAAAATATAATGATAATACAGTATCACAAATGTAATGTGTGTGGAAGTTATAATTTTTTAGTCATATAAAAACGTCTTCTTAGAAAATAGTTCAAATTAAATTTTTTGATCTTAGTATCTTTACGATTGCTCGATGTGCATTGTTCCCGGGTTTAAATTTTATACTTTGTAACCAGATATAATTTAAATTGTAAATTTAATCAAATTGAATAATAAATGTAATTATTGTTAAATTTTATATTATTTTTTTATTTGGTACGTCTCGCTAATCGCCTGTTGGTTAATTAGATTACTGCAAGTTTCGGGCTGCGTGAGCCCATTATCAGATCATATAAGGTTTCTTAGTAAAAGACGAAAATCGTTCCATATGTAGCTCGTTAATGTTTAAAAACAAATGTGATTACAATTTACACGCACAAATAACACCGAGAAACTCTTTTACACAAATGCACGTTTACATGTTTACAAAGCTAAAATACGATATCGGGCTCACACAGCCCGAAACTACAGTAATCTAATTAACCAAGAGGTGATTAGCGAGACGTACCGAATAAAAAGGTAATATAAAATTTATTCATAAATTTCTGCTATCAGTATATATTAAAATGTAATTTTGTTTTTTTTTAGAATAAAACAAAACCTGGATCTCAAAAAAAAAAAAATTAGGCTATTTATTTGTGGGATGACCAATTGTAAGACAAGTTTCAGTATACACTTTATTTATATCTAACATTGGAATATTAACGAATAAATCCCTAAGAGCAAAGACAAAAATATCACCCCATAAATTAATTCATCAATGAACAGTAAAATTTTATTTAGTTTGTTTGTCCTCTCTTTGAACAATAACTAGTTTTGTCGTAACTTTTGAATTGAACTGAATTGATATGTCAATAACTTAGTGCTTAATTTCTTTCTTCTTTTAATTAACAAGATTTATATAATTTTAAAGTTGAAATGATATATGATTCATAAAAATAACATTGTGTATTTTGATTCTGATGTAAACTAAAAATACAAACAAAATTAAGCCTCGTAATATGAATCGTAGTGACTGATATTATCTGGTGGGTGTGCTACCAGAATTGATGTCATATTATAAAAAAAGCCAAATAATGAATTAATAAGTAATTATTTCAGTGACACATCCTGTTTTTATTTCATCTAATATAGTGGTATAGACTCGCACAGAGGGTGGGATTTTTGCAAGGTGTCATCGTTAAAAATATCGCAACTTGAGCATGATTTTGGATAAAAAGTATTATAATAAAATTAAAACAAATTGTAACCTACAAATTCTGGTGGTTTTTTCGAACAACATTCAAGTTCTATATGAAAAAGGTACTTAGAAAAGTACTGTTTAAAACTTTTATTTAAAAAATACAGTAAAAGCAGTTTTTGTTGTTCTGACAAAACATCTCCTCTTCCAGTACTACTGTAGTCACCGATAAATCTCACCCGTATTTTTGGGGGAATCGAATTATAAATTAAAAACTACAATGATGTTCCCAACCTATCCCTTCCTATATGTTTCCATCTCCGCTGATTAGAAAATTAAAACTAATATTAGTATCGTTCAAAATTTCCATATCTCTTTTTTGAATTTTCCTGACAATTTTCTAACAACTTCACACACTGTTGCAACTACTCGTGTTTGTTTGTGTTATAGCTATGATTCCAATAGGAAAAAAACCTATAATTATAACGACATTCAACAACTAATGGGTTTGCTCCCCACATAGCACTATTCACTAAGACGGTTGAATGCATAGCATCATTAATTGCATTATTCTTTTAATTTGAGTGGACGTCTCTATTCCATGACATACCGATTATTAATACAAATATACAAACAATAGTAGGGAAAACAACAGCAAAATCTTTACATGAATTTAATTTGTGGCAAGTTGTTATTTTTGTAATGATCGTTCTGATTCGTGTTTCGACTAGGCTCACAATAGTTATATGTGAAGCTACATATTTAGTTCCAATATGAGTGTTGTTTGGTTTATATAAATCTATATCTCCGTACTTTGTCCCCATCAGCACCGACGCTTCACTTATATTTAGTAAACCATTTTGTTTCCAGCTGAGTGATGGCACTTCATTTAAATTTTGACATACATCCTTCACCAGAGTATGAAGAATCAGTATTTTCTGTCTCTACAACTGTCATAAAGTCTTTGTTGTTCTTTGCTTAAACATATGGTTCAACCACTTGGTTACCTAGCGCGGTTAGATTTTCTGATGAATTCAAAGCAGACATAACATCTGTTGTTCTATCTTCGGACACGTAAACTCAAATAGACATTTAAGTAATATTTTGGCTACATCGTGTGGACGTTGGAATTGTGGCTATATAAACACTGCCAGGGATTTAGAAGAAATCTGCAGTCCATATTTCTGTAAAATGATACATTTGAATTAACATTACAAGAGCTACGATAATCTTCATTTGCCAGTGTTTCTTTTGTGTTTGGCAAAATCCACGTTGTCACAGATTCTAATTTCCCGATTGTATTAGCCTATACCTGTAACAGAAAAACAAAATTGTTATTGAATATTTCTGAGGCATAATTAAAATTGTTGCGTTAGTTTGAATTCTTAAAACTAACTCTTATAATTTTACTTTTAGATATAATGATAAGTAATTATATAAAGACAATTTCTAGATCTCGTTTTACAAATTTATTATTGCTTTAATAAATAAAAATATATTTGTCAATAATAAACTGAGTTTAGTAGCTAAAAGGTATAAAACATTATCACAACAGAGAATGTTTACAGTAGTAAAGTGTTACGACGGAGTTAAATAATATAAGAATTGACCTAAAGTGGACTACAAAATAATAACGTAGAATGAACAAGCGTGGGGCATTTCACAATTTAGTTTGAGTGGCATGTTGGGTTCTAAGGTATTGGTACTTTCATCAATAAAAGAAGAGATCTTATTAAGTAATTTTCTTCATTTACGCCAAACGTACTGTTTTGATAAGCTTTTTAACAAATTGATTATAATCAGAACAAATAATTAATCGCCATTAGTTCATGGAAAAAAACTTTGTTTTCCTTCTTTTTCAGAAAAAAGTGGAATTAGTTTGCAGTTTAAAGAGTAAGTTTATTTCAAACTGAACTACACTAACTTTGATAAGGTATGAAGTGTAAGTAAAACGAAAAATATTATTTATGTATGCACTACCTGTTCATAAAGAAGATTAGTTGTCAAGTCTGTGGAAAATACTTTAATATATATCTCACAAGTTATTTTTAATTTTAATAACTAAATAAAGTCTAAATTTGTCATCTTAGGATATAAATTGGAAATTATAATGAAAAATAAGAAAAATAAAATAAAAATATTTGAAAGTTATTCTAATTTTAGTTTTCTTAATCCATGTTGCTTTTCTATCAACTTTGAATATACAAAAACACAAGTATAGATGATCATATAAGTATTATAGTCCACGAAGTTTATCGTCTCCTCTTTGATTGAGATTACAATTTTCTTATATGCGATTCTTTTGTTTTACAGTAACGAAATGTTTATTACATGTTCCTCCGGCCTATGGTTGGAAAACTGTTTTCTCAAATGGAAAAAAAAATCTAAATCTTCTTTCAAGATTTGTGTGTTTTACTTAAAGTTTTGGATTGCGAAATAAATTTTTAAAACGTCGAAGATTAAAAAGTTATGACACTTTGTGAGATTTTCATAAACATCATTTTGAAACATATTGAACTCAACCCAGATATTATGAAATACAATAAATACTGTGTGGGACAGAGTTAAATAATGGATTGCTTTGGAGTTAATTATTATTTTTTTAAATGTCGATACTTCACTTATGTTCTGCTTGTTGAGTAAACGTGGCACATTTCTCAGTTGAGCACCATGAATTTACGATAGAAATGTATTAAACAATGCTTCTGTATAGACTGTATAATCAACGCTACGTAATGTCACAAAGAAATTTTCTAATATCATAAGACATGGACGAGTTCCTGATTTTAACATGATAAAAATTGGGTGAATAAATTAGACTACGAGGTGAGGCAAAAAAAAACCCATAATGATAATAATAATAACTGTCCCCTAATGGTAACATAAAACACAACAGAACACCTGATGATATTCAGGGTTTGATTAGCTATTGAACGTAGTCCTAAAAGACTTGCACGGAGTCATTCAACTTGCTCTCTTCGCCGGATTCTTCATTGTAATTTTTGATAACTTGTACAAAATACAGTTTATTCATGAGCTATCTGAACGATAATTTGTGGTGAGAACTCCTTTTTTTTTAGAATTTCACGTATTTAAGGAATCAACGAATTTTTTTACAACTAATGATTATTGTTTTAGACTAAGATAATTTTTAAGCTTTTCGGATCACTAAACACATAAAATATGCTATAGTGGAGTGAGCATAACCTTTGGAAACTATGTGGTAAAACTCTTCATTGTGTGGTGCGGGATCTCTGCCTGTCATAATTGTCTGTACTCCTAATTTTTTAAATATGATAATGACAGTGTAGTTACATTAAATCTGAACGCTATGCCAATATGATACGGGAATTGGTCATGCCACAACTTTACCGTCAATGTATTGACATCTATGCATTATGATTTCAATAACATGCTCATATTGGACACTTAAAGGCCTGTGTTTGGAGGCTACTTGATTTCAAGATTTGGAAAAGGAGCCTAGGATGACATGTCGGTCGTCTGACTTAATGGTAAGTTTTTTCTCTGGGTACTTAAAAGTAGAGTCTAGGTCCAGAATCTGGGTAATCTGGTTAGTTTGAGTCGCAGGATAGAGGAAGCAGCCAGAGGCAGTAACTCAAAGATTGAGGCAGTACCTCAGGACAGGTTGTACCGAGTTAACAATAGCATAATAGCATACAATTATTAGAATGTTACCGTGTGAATGGACGGTATTTAAAGCGTATTAGCTATAGGTCTTTATTCAAAAACCATTTAGACATACAATGGCATTGCGTTTCCTTTGTACACCATTTATTATTTATAAAACAATTTTTTTAATCTTGTTTGACATCCATGAGGTTATTTTGCTCCACCCAGCACTTTCCCGAATATTTAGAACATTTGAGTTTTCATGATAATTCAAATATTGTAGATTAATATATGCTATCATAGTACCAGTGGAGATAGATTTTCTTGTATAATATACGACTTGAATATTCAGAATCTGCTTAAAAGTGTTAAACAAAAATATTTTAGTATCATATTTATAACATGATTAAAAACTTTATGTTTTCAATTCTAAGATTGAATGCAATATTATAAAACTTATTAAATATATATCTTTCTCTGTAACTACTTATATTATTTTTTTTTAAATAATAAATTTTGTATTTCTGTTGCATTTTCTTCTATCAATTTACATTCATGCACTATTTAATACATTTACTTTAAAAGGAAACAAATAAAGTGAAGCAAATGAAACACAGCAAGCCATATTGTATTTAAGTACAGTCTAGTAATTATTCGACTTTTATTTCTTGGAATGACTACTCAGCAAGTAGGAAGTAAATCCAAGACATCTCCTTAAGGAAAGTGTTGTACATGTTTGTTCCAAGTAAATTTAATACAACAAAAACTAAAATTATATCAAGGATCTGTGCAAAACTTGTCGCCATGAATATTTCCATTTGTTGCCATGTTAGCTTTGTTAATAATTAAAGCTATTGAGAGTAATTGTGTTAAAAGCTGTTGCCACGAGTGGAGTTAATATATATTTTATTGCCATTTCTTAACAGCTTGGACACAACTATGTTTTGTTCCAGTAATATTCTTTACTGAGCAAGACAAAATATTGTCTGAAAACTGTGGGTGACCACGACGGGTAAGAAATAACAAACATAAATTAAGCTTTGAATAACTAAGAGTTATCAGATAACCAATAGTGATTGAATTTCAATTCACAATTTAGATGTCGCATTATATTTCAAATAAACTTTTTTTAATTAATTCAAACGAGCAGAAATGATTGGTAGAAGGAGCTTTATCTCTAATTTTGTAGTAACCATATTTTTTATTTATCTTGTTAATGAATTAAGTTGAGTAATTTAAGTAGAACATGGCAAAGAGCTGTGGCGAGAGTGGTGGCTGACAAAAAACCAATGACATTAAGAGTACGAAATATGGAACTTTAAATAAAGTTAACTGCAGACAATTATTTTGCATCGGAACTAGACAAATCCATGAAAGGAAGTTATTCGTGATATCAGTTTTGATCTTCAATTTTGGTTTATAGTTTCCGCTGTAATTAAAATTGCTTTTAAGTTAAAAATTGCAAGGTAAAAAATTGTATGGGATTTCATCGAAAATATGCTCTCAATATATATATAAATTTATTGATTATATTTGTTATTTTATTGCTTTTATGTTTTTTATACCAGCTAGTATTATAATTAAATAATATTTCAAGTGAAAAATTTACCTATTTTTCGTACTTTAACCGATAACTTAGGAACCTGTATTTTTCATAGATTACGACCATTACACTTTGTAGGATCTTTAGAGACTATACTTGAGCTACATTTAATTTTGATAAATTTGTAATTTTGTTTATGTATGTTACTTCTAAATCTGTTTGACCGAAATAATTATTAACTCCAAAATATTACTCACATACCAAATTTAATTAAAGGCGGTACTGTTACTGAGCAGACGTAAGACAGATATCATTCCAAATAACACAACCTTAAAACAGATATATCCACACACGCAAAATCTTTATGGATTTTTTTAAACCGTCACATAGCATTTATTGTTCTACTTAAAATAATAATAGGAAATGATAAAGAAAATATAAATAATATAAAAATAAGTTAACATTTACAATACATAATTTTACACTTACATTCGTTATCTTATACTTCAAAATAAACACTTTTACATTGTAAAAGATTTATTAAAATATAAATATTGTGCTATTAATTAATGATACTTAATTGTTGCCTTCTTACTAGTACGTTTTGCCAACACAAGTTTCGAAATATTTTTCAATTCAGTGTGATGTATAGTTTTTAACATGTTAACATTTAAAATTATTTTAAACACTAAGTTATAAATACGTAATAATTATAACATGATTGTTAATTTCTAAATCAGGAATAATTTGTAAACATAATTTTAGTTACAATGGAATCTGTTATAGTCGAGTCCCATCATTTTAAAGAAAAGTTGGGATAAAATGTCGTGAGCTGCAATACACGTATTTACTTGTAAAATATTCGTGTCCTGGATATATTGTTGTGAATGAAATTGTGTACAACCTCTAACGGTTGTAGTGAACTTAAATAACACTTAACTAAAGTAAATCTTTGTAGTCATATTTCTAAAAAAATAAAAATAAAAATTTCCCCTTGTATTTAAAGACGAAAAACCTCGCGGTCATTATCGCCTTAAAAAAAAGGTAAAATAAGAAGGATAAAATAGAGACCCCCCTAGTCCTTGAATACTCTATTAGGAAAAACAACAAGTGTTGCTCAACAGAGACCTAATAGGAATCAAGAAAGAAAGGGATTTAATCCAAGACCACGTAAAAATTGCTTAGATCCAACTAGATTCCTTTTAGTACGGGAAATTGCAAGCCCGTATAAGTGAGTCCCTGAGAGTCTGAACAGCAATATACATAAAATTCATAGTTTTATCTTTTACCAAAATAAAATGGTGGGGTTTAAGCTCAAGTCACAAAATAGATGTGTGTAACATTTTCATTTATCACTTACCAAAAAAAGTTAATCAGAAGTTCAGATTTTGTACCTCTAAGGGGAAAAGATCAACTTGAAAAAGCAATATTTTCAGTCTGTTTAGCGTAATATGAAATATTTTCAATATTATTTTTGTGATACCAAGAAAATATCTAAGATCTATAACTTATAAAATTTACAGATAATGTTAACATATAATTTACAGATAATTTACAGATAATGTTACAGATAATGTAATATATGTTAACGTTGTATTTTTATTATCAAATTATGTTTGGATACCTAGCCTGTTTTTAATGTTAAAAAAAAAGATGTTTTCAATATTTGGATAGTCTGCAGAATACATTTTGTATACCTGAAGTAATATTTTTTTATAGCCAAATTTTAAGAATTTTCTTATTATACTTCTTAGTTTCTAGGCCAATATATGGGATTTGATAACTTGATTTTGTTTTTATTGACTTTTCTATGTTTATTCAAAAAGTATATTTATGGAATCCTATTTACTTGATAGTTTTGTTACTTACAATTGTACATTGAAAATTTTAAAATCAGCTTGTTCCACATTGTTAATAAAATGTCATGCAATCAGGAAAGCTTTACAAGGTTGAAGACAATTTTTTCTCTTATGTTTTATAGAAAAAAAAAATCTCAATATCAGTTTTTTATCAACACAAATTTTAATAACTTTGAATGATGCCAGTCCAGCTTGAATCGGTTCGGTTCATCCTCACTCTCGAACAGTAGATGACTGAGCGACGCAAGAGGGTGGGGCGTCTGCCGGACGAGACCAAGTAGATAACGGAGGGGTGCCTGGTGGAAGAATCCATTTGTTATTATTTGTGGTTATTGTTATTTGGGAATAACAATAAATAAAGTAGTAGGAGTATGCGCAAGTTTCCCACCTTACGATATACGATTTACCCTAACTCCTCACTCCTACAATTTGGCAATGTAAATCAACTTCAACCTCTAGTCTCCTTCTTAAATACTGAACATTGGAGAGCGCTTAGGCGCCCCCTTTTGCTTGGCGCCCTACGCGACCGCATACTTTGCTTACCCCTTAAACCGGCCCTGGTAATTAAAACGTAGTATAAATACGCAATTTAGTAATTCTAGTGGTATACGAGGTGAAATCTAGGCCATAAAACCAATATGTCTGGACCTACTATACAACAAAGTCACATACGATAAATATTTAATAAACAGACATACAGAAAACCAACATTCCGAAAACGAGATACATATTTCCATAACACTTTAACTTTTTAATACTATTTTTATTTTGTTCGTCTCATCCCAATATTTCTCTATATTATATAATTGGAAAGTTTACGTTATAATTAAACTTTGTTTGAAATTTATGAAATGATCTGCCAGAACTTATTAGTGCAAGATTGATAACTCACTTTTATAAAGACCTCTCTGTAATTTGTCATGGAAGAGATGGTTGATAGCTAGTTATATCCAAGTACAGAATCCATTGATTAGTTTATTTTCCACAATTTTCATCTCAAAACTTAGACTGTAATTATTACTTTATAACCTTATTTATCCGAATTAGCTAACTATAATTGAGAACCAGTAAAAATAAAAGGTACAAATAAATGTTTAATAATTTTATGTAGTAACATTAATATTAAATTTAAATGTCTGTATTTTCAGAATCCTAGTTTATTATTTTAGTACGTACAGTAGTGAAAAAAATGAAAATAAAAATAATAAATAAGAAATAGATAACTGTTAGTTTCAGTTTTATTTAAAAAAAAGTAAAAATTGCGAGGATGTTCAGGAAAGTCCTGAAGAATAGTTTCTATTTCACTCCAAACGAGTAAACAGATTTTAAAACTATTTTCTCTAATAGTTTTATCTTAATCTAGTTGGTAATTATAAATTTTCTATTTTGAATGTTAAAAAAAAAAAAAAAAAAAATCAAAATCCTTTAAAACCATCCAAAATGTTCTGTATTCTAATATATCTGTATCTAATTACATACAGAAAATAAATAAATAAATAATTACTGATTTCGTTTTTGTTGTTGTCAATATTGCTAATACTGAGTTATCTTATACATTTAGATCCTGATCAAAATTTCTTTAGATATTCTATCATTTCGATTAATTTTTACTCAATAATGTAGCGTCATGAGTAATTATAGAAATTCACCTCTGCAAAAAATAAGGAAGTAAGTATTTCAACTTCAATATGTTCAGCCATTTGAACGGAAGTATTCGAAGGCATACCATAATATTATAAAATGTGTGGTTATAATGGCTTTTTGTGAGGCTTACATCTAGAATAGATCAAAATGTTGAGCAAAAGTTATGTTATTATTACAATAATTTTCATATGAAGACGTGCGTTGTTTAAAAAGTAAACATATGGAATGTTCTATACAATGAAATTTTCAACATCACCGATCAGATTATTTTTAACGTTATTCACATCAATTGAGATAGTAAAATCCTCATAAGTTTATGATGTTCATAAAGTGGCTAATCGCTTAGTTACTGTTATATATACATTTTCAAAATACACATCTTAATTTAATGTTTTGAAGGTGGAAAAACAACTTAAAATATGTAGTTTATGAATAAAAAAAAAATTAATTACCCCTTCACCCATTCCGCCTTGGGGTAAACTATGTTTTATTCATAATTAAATTCAAGAAGTTTTGTGCCTTATTAAAATATAATTTTGTGCCGTATTAATAGTAAGAAACTAAGTGAGCTTCACGAATTGCTACATTAGCAATAACAGGAAATTAATTAAGTTTAATTAACACCCTTATTTCAGTTGTTACTTCAGTTGTATGAATGTTTTCAATCACCTAATATTACAATGAAAAACTAAGTGGTCTTAAATTACTGATCACAGAAGAGGAAGAAAGAGATTAGTTCTGTTGTTATAGGAATAGCGTACTAGCTAGTCAACCATGTCATTGAAATATACACAAGGTTAGTAAAATATAAGCATTATCATTTTAAAGTGAATGCGATTTTGGGAAATTATATATATATATTAATATGATTGCAAAGTTACAATAACATCACAAACGTAAAACAGTTTTATTGTGTTGGTTAACGGAGAAAAATTATGAGAGTGAAATATACACTGAAGTAGCAAATAGTATATTTCATCACAAGGACCAAAAGTGAAGCTTTTCGATACATGTTCGAAAATGAGAGAAGATCGAAAAGCTCTTTTTGGTCCAAGTGATAAACTATATATTTCGTTATACTGCAAACAATATAAAAAAACAATTTCAAAAACCTAAATTCTTATAACCTATTTTCTTTCAAATCATGGTAGCAACTGTTTTATCGGTTATTTACAATCGAGAGTATCGGTTGTTTTTATTGATTCTTTACAATCGTTAATTAATTCGTATAAACGAAGTAACAGCTTTTGACTTTGACCTCAGCTGATGTTTTTAGGCCCTAGGACTAAGAAGAACAACTTTAGTATCTCAATGCACGTATTGATGTAACAGATGTTTTTGAAGCATTATGACGAAAAAAATATTTACTACGTATGATAATCACCTACGATTCCTATCTTCCGCACGTTAACAACTAGTAAATAACACATGCTCGTTAGAAGAGAACCTACTTTCCACCAGCTGATCATTCACCAAACATCTCTCTACTACCTTATCAAGTACTTTATAAACCACTATTTTATGCTCTCACTTTAGCCTCCTTGTATGAGGCTTTACGTATTTGGAAGAAAGACTACTATAATCTGTCTCCATATATGTGAAAAATACAAATCCCCAAGAGTAGTTCTGAAAAAATATTGACCTAGGACTCAATTACAACTTCTCCTATAATGAACTTTAAAATCTCGCTGTATTCTGCTGATTCATTAGGTGAAATTGTTTGACCTAGGGTTCAATTACAACTTCATGACCTTTAAAATCTCGTTGTACTCTTGTAATTCAATAGGTGAAATTGTTTGACCTTGGGTTCAATTACTTCATGACTTTTAAAATATCGTTGTACTCTCCTGATTCAATTGGTGAAATTGTTTGACTTAGGGTTCATTACAACTTCATGACCTTTAAAATCTCGTTGTACTCTTCTAATTCAATAGGTGAAATTGTTTGACCTAGGGTTCAATTACAACTTCATGACCTTTAAAATCTCGTTGTACTCTTCTAATTAAATAGGTGAAATTGTTTGACCTAGGGTTCAATTACAACTTCATGTCCTGTAAAATCTCGTTGTACTCTTGTAATTCAATAGGTGAAATTGTTTGACCTAGGGTTCAATTACAACTTCATGACCTTTAAAATCTCGTTGTACTCTTGTAATTCAATAGGTGAAATTGTTTGACCTAGGGTTCAATTACAACTTCATGACCTTTAAAATCTCGTTGTACTCTTGTAATTCAATAGGTGAAATTGTTTGACCTAGGGTTCAATTACAACTTCATGACCTTTAAAATCTCGTTGTACTCTTGTAATTCAATAGGTGAAATTGTTTGACCTAGGGTTCAATTACAACTTCATGTCCTGTAAAATCTCGTTGTACTCTTGTAATTCAATAGGTGAAATTGTTTGACCTAGGGTTCAATTACAACTTCATGTCCTGTAAAATCTCGTTGTACTCTTGTAATTCAATAGGTGAAATTGTTTGACCTAGGGTTCAATTACAACTTCATGACTTTTAAAATATCGTTGTACTCTCCTGATTCAATAGGTACAATTTTTCTTCAGTAATTACATCTCTCATCTGTTCCCCAACATAGGCACCATAATAGACATTCTGTTTTCCTTGCCCACAGATTGAACTTCTGTAAATTAACCTTTAGTTTATTATTTGGAAGATATAACATATCGATCTGTGAATAGTTTTCTTGTTTTTTCCAGCTATATCTTATTCATAAATTTTTGTCAGGTAACCTGTAATAAACGATGAAAGGAAACTGTTCACATTTTAATATAAAGGGTAAAATCGACTGCCGAATATTTATGTCATGTTTGTGGGTATTCAAAGTGTCATAAAGAGGTACCTAAAGTTTTTATTCCATTTTTCAAAATTGTAACGCCCGTTATTTAAAGTAAAATTAATGTAAAACTTTACTTGCCAATAAGGCAGATTAAATTAAAATATCTCGTAAACTTCCTCTGCATAATGCTACCATCTGGTGAGCAGCTCTGGAAACGATGTCGCGCGATCTGCCAATTAGACGTTGACCCCGGTCAACCTTGATTAATTAATATTAGTCAGTTCTTACCTCTAAGCCCGTCTAGTCGATTCTCAAAGTAGAAATATAATGTAAAACTTCAAGTTAACTTTTCTTTAATTAAATTATATCGACTTTTCTTCAAAATTCATTTGCAAAAATTAGTTTTAAATATGTACACAATTTAAAGGCTCGTAAGTGCATAATGCGTAACTCGCCGAGTGGTCTTCCTGGATGATTTCCTTTCACACAAAAGAATTAACACAGAAGAAAATCAAAGAATTAATTGATCAATCTTTCATCTTAATTAAAATCTTTTATTTTCTATTTTTTTGCAATTTGTACCAGTTTTGGATCTCAGACAAAGACTGAGCTATATTGGTTTCTTTATTAATAAAAAACCTATTTTCTAATTTCCTTTTGAAGACATTTTGTAATTGTGAAAATATTTTTTTCTTTTAATTAATTTCAACCTAACTTCATTACATATAAAGAAAAAATCTTTTTAAAGAACCTGTATAAGTTTGCCTAAACCTCTTTTAACAAGTCACTTTTTTGTGCAGCAAATGCTGGTTCAAGGTCAGGACTAAAAGCAAGTCGAAACACAACTCAAGACATCCTAGCTCATAAGAGCTCAACTTACATAAAAAAAAAACTTTTTGAAATGTCCTCATGTTATCAAAAATGAACTTTAGCTGTGTCTCTTAAACAAAAAAACTTAATAAAAAAATAAGGCGTAATAAAGTGACTTCATCTTGGTGACTATTCCTTGTGAAACAATATGTACAAATTTTAAATTAATTATAGGATGGGACAGCATGCAAATTTTTCGGCTCCACGACCCCAAAGGGGTTATTTTCTAAATTAAAAATATATATATTGACGTCAATAAAAATTTAATTTTCTTTTTATATAATAAACTATTTTTTTTATCATTAGTTGGCCAACTTAGTTTTTAAGAAATTTAATAAATAAAATTGTAATAATTTATAAGCAATTTAATAATGAAAACTTGTTAGATTTAATATACACTTTGAACTTAAATTTATTCTCAATAATTAAAATTTTTTTTTAACAAATTTATTTTACTCTTTAAAATTTCATCTGTAACAGTTTGTATGGGGGGAAAGATTAAACTAATTGTAAACTTTTATTAAGGGCATGTAATCTTTCAGTTGATATTTACTTTGGTTAATGGTCAATTTATTCCGGTGTTAATAAATTTCAGCACTGTTTAGAAATTGTTTCCTTTTATTTTAAACATGTTACCAATCTGGTTCCAATAGTTCTTAATTCTTTATAAAAGCAATAATCGCCTGGTAACAAAATATCTAATTAAATGTTTCTCTTTCTGAAGTTGTAAAATTCTTCACAACTATTTAGAAATGTGTTTCGTTCACCAAATAGTTTATGATTACCAGCTTCTCCATATGACCACCTCAGTGACGTTACTTTTAAAAGTGAGTCTCAATAAAAACTGTCCTCGCTTTAGTGACAAGCATAAAAAGCAATATTTTAGAATTTTGAGATCCACGTAAGGTAACAAAACAGAAATAGAATAGTGAGCTTATGCAATTATTTGTCAATACTATATTAAAACTACATCCATATTGAATCAAATATAATTGAATTTCATGTTCAGTAGTTGCATTTGATCGTAATCATTGGGTCTCCTTCTTACTAACAAGCATTAAAAAATTATGTTGCTTGACTTGTCGGTCACCTTGTATACTACATACGTTGATGGGTACCCTCGCTCAATTATAAATACAATTTTTAAGGCCAGGTGTGGGCAATTAATGCTGAACTGCAGACCGCAGAGTCATGAGCTTAGATGTTCCATGTGTAATTCGGGTGATATAGAGAATGCCGAGCATTTTTTGGGCTCCTGTTCTATCCTGGCGGAAATACGGCGAAAATGGCTGGGCGATGGTAAGCTGTCAAGGAAGGCTGTTGTGGAATATTTGAACGGCAAACACTGGTTTTCATTAGTGAATTACATATGGGAGGCTAAAAAATATAGAGATAGATTGATAGTTGAATTTAATTATTGAATAATTTTTCTTGTTAGACAAATGTGCTTACCTTTTTTCCCTTTTTCAAAATATATATATACATATATAGTTGGTAGTTTATTTAAAACTGTTTTTATATGGTTGGGAATTTTAACTTATTTTTATGTTATTTTTATTTTTTCAAGTTTTATTTGCAATTTGGAATTTTCGTATGTTAGTTTTTTGGTCCAGGTTCTATTTATTGTTTTTGATTTGCACCAGATATTTATTTATTTCCTTATTCTAGATAATTTGATTTTTGAATTTAATTATTGAATAATTTTCTTATTAGACGGAAGTGCTTATCTTTCTTCTTCTGTTTTGTGCATACAGATGTTAGTTTACTTGATATGGATTTACTCAGTGGGAAATTTGTTAAACATTAACGTAAATTTGTAAATTTTGAATGTTAGTTTTAGTACAGGTATACTTATTATTTTTGTTTTGCTTTTGCTTTGCTTCACATGCTTATATTTATTTACTTTTTATTTGTAATGGGTACTGAGAGTTATTTTTATTTTTATTTATACATCTATGTAAGTGTTAATATATTAAATTTTAATAAGTTTAATTATATTAAATCAAATTTGGTAATTAAAAACTCGCTACTCTGGCAGACGACCTCGGTCATGCCATCTGGGAATTGATTTTAATGTAATAATATTAATTTTACTTTGGTTTAATAAATGCATTTATTATTATTATTATTATTACTACATACGTTTCTCCTCTCCTAGGTATGGTAGTATAATTAAGAATAAAAATACTGGAATTAAAATAAGTTGCTACCAAAAATGTAACCATTAAGTGACTTAATAACAAGTATTTAAAAAACATATTGATTGACTTACCTGTTACTCTGTACATTAAATTTGTTTCTCCTTCTTACCTATTCCAATTTAATTAATTAGCTATAATTTAATTAATAATAGCTAGAAATGAAGTAAGTTGCTACCAAAAATATAATTATTAGGTGATTTAATACCATTTAAAAATATATTGAACTAAGCTACTGCCAAAAATGTATTCACTATGTGACTTAGTAACATGTATTTAAAAATATATATTGCTTGACTTGTCTGTCAACTTGTATATTACGTGCATTTCTTCTTTCCTAGATATAGCAATTTAATTAAGAATAATAATGGTTGGAATTGAAGTAAGTTGCTGATAAAAATGTAATAACTAAGGTGACTTTATAAAAAACAAAATTAATTTCCTTGTCGGCCTCCCTTGTATTTGACATACGTTTCTCCTCTTCCTAGGTATAGTAATTTAATTAGGAATAATAATTGCTGGAATTGAAGTAAGTTGCTGCAAAAATACATTTTTTAAGGAAAAACAAAGAAATAAATTTGTTATTCCTTTGGCAATGTTTAAAATGTAGAGATAAAAAGTATTTTCCTTTGATACAGACTGACGCTGGAAGTCATACTAAATGTAATGTTTAAAGTTGATATAATATATTATTTGGTATGACATTTGGTATTATTTGGTATTATGGCACTGTTTATCCATTTGTTATTGTAAACTGGTACAACCACTTCTTTCCAACCTTCAAGGCATACTTTCCTTAATGTCTTTCAATGCACACAGGGTACAATACTTGTATTGTCCTCCCATTTTGGAATATGATTATAAAAGCTTAAGAGTTAACAAACAAACAAAATCTATAATTTGTGAAAATCAAGGAGGAAGTTTATGACATATGGTTAATTTGGATAAAACTGAAACTATATGTACTTTATTTTTCTTTTTTTTTACTTCTATCGTATGAAAAAAAAATTAAAATTATTTCTGTCATTGAACTATTTTACCACCATTTAAACGAATTTAGCGAAAATAAATTTAATGAAATTATACAATATGTATGTTACACATGTGTTTCTATTGTCTTAAAGATCTATTTTTGAAATAAAGTAGTGCCAATTAGGCTTTGTTTCAGATATTTTCCGGTAAATTTAATCAAAATTGTTAGAGCAAATTAACTAATTATATACATTTTCTTCCATCGTAATAGTTGTCCTATTACGTTTTTGGAAATAAACTTATAAAGGTAATTTAATAATAAAACGTATTTAAAATTTATGAAATCACTTGCAAGATAGTGCATGACACCTAGTTGTACTATCCGTGTGAAATTCATTGATTGTTTCCGCTTTCACATCTGTCATCTCAGATTTCTTTAGTTTCTTAATATTACGTTTCTTTAAATATTTTATTTGAATGAAGATGTTTAAGCTTAAATGTGTATTACAATTAAAAAAATATACTTGAAAAGTAAATATTCATTTTATGTTACTTAGTAAAAGCTTATTGCTTTACAGTTTTCGATTAAACAATAGCTTAATACATTAATTTTACAAAAATATAATTGTTATGGCACTTTATATAAGACATTGTGTATTACGTAATTTAAAACAATTATTGATTTTCTGCTGTAGAATACATTTTAACTCCAAGCTCATAAAAATATGACTGTTATGCTGACACATCCCTCTTCAGCAACTATAGTCCTTTTAGCTCAGATAATTAAATAAAAGGAGGACTTCATGAGATAGTTAAAAGCTTTGAACATAACGGATGTCCAGAATTTATATTGTACGAGTATCTTAAATATTTAATTACGGGCATTATTATAATAAATTACTAATATCGCCGTTATTCCATGTGCAAACTATTTATTGCTCCTAATAGTAAGTCACTTCTTTAAGAAACTACAATTTATTATTATTAATTATAAAACTACTTTTGCTTCTACATCTACTACTATTATTAATATTAATAATAATAATTCTAACGTTACAGAAAACGTGTTAATTATTATAATACAAATTTCAATTTAGATTATAGATTAAGGCATGTGTATTAGCGTTAGCTTATTTTTATAAATATACCCTGAAGTTCTTC
This sequence comes from Aphrophora alni, assembly GCA_963513935.1. NCBI lineage: Eukaryota > Metazoa > Arthropoda > Insecta > Hemiptera > Aphrophoridae > Aphrophora > Aphrophora alni. Next base: position 46,882,166 of record OY740768.1, read on the forward strand.
AGGACTGAAAACTCTTAGTTTCGCTACGTTCAATTACTAGATCTTATTCGGAATAATTAGTTAATTATAAAATAACAATAGGGAAATTGTCATGTTTTTTAAATTACTAAATTTGTTACGTGGTATATCTCCGTTAAAACATTTGCATTAGTGAATTTATTTTTGTAAAATTTGGGATCCCAAGTGGAGAACAATTTAGCAAATCAGTATTGCATTGAGAGTTTTTAAAAAACCGAACAGCCGTAAGATGTCATCGACTTTTCTGTGCAAATTTTGATAATTTTGTAATTACGTAATTATTATAAATCACTTATGGCCTTTGTGTCAACTATTTAATGTTCCTTATTAAAAGTTTCTACCTCAAGAAATTCCAATTTACTACTACTATTCTCACTTACAGTACTTCTGCTACTATTACTAATAAAATATTAACATTTCAGAAAAGATGTTAATTTTTGTTATTCAACATTTGTTGTAAATTATACATTAAGGTACAAAATATAGTGATATTTTTAAATACGTCTGGCATTTTTCTCCCAACCTTCAATAGTACATGTGAAAAGAAAACGAAAGGTAGTTTAATATGTGTTCTTATTTAATTAGAAAACCAAAACAATAAATTAATCAATATCATTAGATATTTGAATAAAATGAAAGTTTTGATATTTTCGACTAAGAAATTATGAAATTGTACTCAAACTGTTGCAATTTATCGTTTATAGTTAAATTTAGTTTCAAGTTAAGTACGTTTGAGAGTATTTGTATTTGAGAGTAATTAAACGATTAGTCAGTACGATGAAGTCAACGAAAGTTATAAATGGTTTTGTCTCAGTTTTTAAAATAAATAATCCAAAACTGATTAAAGGTTGCTCAACTTCTACATAAAAACTTCTGGAAACTTTTCAAATCTGTATTTCAGCAGTTAGTATTGCATAGAATTTTACAAACAGCTTTTCAAAGTTAAATATTAAATTATCATTATTAAATGTTAACAAAAGGTTCTTGTTTTAGTACAAATGAAATTTAACAGATAAAATAGAAAAACAATTTCAAAAATATAATAATAGTGTATATCGAATAATAATAATAGTTTAAAGTTATGTCGAAATTAAATTTATCCTAACTTTCTTAATCAAGGAGTAAAACAATGTATTTTAAAAACATATTACAAGGCGATGAAATAGAACATGATGGATTTTAAGAGATTGCTATGTTCAAATCTAAATATTTTGGGGAAATCAACCTTTACAAAGTGAACCGCACATTTTATATACATTAACACTCTACTTGGCGAACCAATACTGAGGTACAAAAAGCTTTACCTATTGTATGAAAGTTTTAGTGTATGAATAATCACATTTGGAAATAAATAAGTATAATTTATTCAATTCCTATTGGAACTCAACTAAAAAAGGACCAGAAAATACCTTAAATTACAAGTACATTAGGAATTATCAAAGTGTTACTATATTTGAACCTTTATTTTTCTCAAAACGTGAAGTCTTAATAGGTATTTGTGTAAAAATTTGTAAAATTTTCGCGTAAACAATTTGAACAATTTCCACAACAATTTTCCACAACCAAGCAGAATAATTAAAATAATAAAAGAGAAGTAATCATGTTCAATTACACAGCTTAATATGAAGCTGTAATTTACCCAGTAAACGTAACTTACCATGCTCGATATATCTAACTTAGCTCTAGAACATTTAATTATTTCTCTAATGGATTTGGTTATCTGTGTAAATTATGATCTTCATCAATGTGATTAGTGTTATAACCTAACCCTGAATGTATAAGATACTTATTTTGTCACGCTTGGTAAAATTATGACAACTTTATTTAATCTTACCCGGATACAAATGGTAATTATAAAATAATAAAAGAGAACGAATCATGTTATTAAATTTTAAAATTGTTAATAAATGCTTCATTTTTTTTTCTTGGTTGATGCTTTTGGATATTGACTTCATTTGTGTCTTGGGATCTCAAGTGGACAACAATACAGCAAATCAAAAACAGATTGAAAGTTTAGTAAACAAAATATTTCTAGTAAACTAACAGCCATAAGATGCAATCGACTCTTCTGTTCTGGTGTATTAGGACACACACACACACACACACACACACACACACACACACACACACACACACACACACACACACACACACACACACACACACACACACACACACACACACACACACACACACACACACACACACACACACACACACACACACTGCCGCGCTACGCTCCAGTCCTGACGGTCGTGAATTCGTACCCCACGTTGGAACGCCACTTACCACGCTCTCTCCTGTCGCGAAATTTTATAATTCGCTGTACGATCGCCACCGATGGGGCGAACCACCTTTCAGCTCAGAACTAACGCGGACAAGGCCAAGATGCTCACTTTTACCTTTTATGCAATCAAAGATGTTGCAAAACTTGGCTCTAGTAAGTATGAGCTTGTCCTCATAAACTTACTAATTTTTAATCTACGCAAAATTCCCTGAATTTTATCTCAATGCTCGATTATTTGACTCTTTATTTTAAAATAACACTCTCTCTCTCTCTGGGGAAGTGCCTTTTGGGAGAAATCGGCTCTTAAGTTCTGATGATAACTTTTAAAATTTTCAAATTATATTTCCAGAGCACACATATAATATTTATATTTAGACAAGGTTATTAGCATATACAGAATGGATATGTATAGAAAACACAACAAAATTTAGAAATGAATTATGTATTTATTCTTTTCTTTTCAGCACAGTTAAAATGGTGAATTCAAAAATTTTTTTATAACAACAAAGTTGATTAAACCACAACAAAACAATTTAAATATTTGACAAAAATTACCAATGGAATATTTTCTATATTCTAAACAAAAATAAAAAACGCTAGACTTTTCAGACAGAACCACAGACAGTTTTTCCTGTACTGAAAAAGTCGTATTTAATTATTAATTATCTATAACACCAAAGCAGAAGTATATAAAAATGAATTTAATTTTTAATAATTCCCCTAATGACGTTATAATTGAAATGAAGTTAATATTTGCGAATTATTCCTTAAGCATTTGATACCTTCACACTTTATTAGAAGTTCTAGTTGGTTTTGGAATTTGTTGTTTAATTTGGCTGATGCTGAAATGATGTTTTCGGTCCAGATTCTGTAAACTGCTAGGTAGTTGAATGCTGGTCTCGAATTCTTCTAAGTTGCCTTGAAGTTCGAAATGAGTAGAAATTATTCTAAGTCCAATTAAGTAAAGTGACAATTGTAGTGTCCTCGCCGCTCGGAGTCTGTTGCCAAAATTACGTCTTCCTTGCGTCGATTCCAAAACAAGAGTATCCGTCTTTCGATGGATAAATTATGGTCTCCCTTTCTGTGGGAATTCTTCCACTACCTGGAGCCAATTTTTCTCCCTTTTAAAGAGAAAAGTATTTTCTTCTTTTTACGTGTTTTCAGGCCCTTTTGGTCTGAAATATTCACACTATATATTTTATTAATCATATTTTTTGACTAATGAATAGTTTTCTTCCTTTATTCTTAATTAAAACACCTTTTAAATAATAATTTATTGTATTTATTATTTAGTGTTATCTGTGATCCAAGTTGGCAATGCAAGGTTCAGACTCCGGATTCTCACTGAGGGTGCGCGCGTCGCTCTACAGGATTTTTCATGAAAATCTCAACTTTTGTCGTTTTTTCGTTCAACTCGCTATAACTTTCGAACGCCCGGACCGATTTTCAAGTTCCTTTCGGATTCTTCTTCCTCTCCATCTTGTGGGTCTTGTGGAACTTGATTTGTCGTTCTAGTACGCTTCGTTCGCGAGTTATCGCCCTTTTCCCGAAATTCGGTTTTTCTTCTTTTGAAATTTTGAGATAAGTCCTTTCTCAAAATTCTTTTGACGAAATCTTGTTCCTCTTCTACTATGACGAAAAAAATCTGTTTGTACTTTTTACGTAGCTCGCTTGGTTCTCGAGTTATATACGTCCTTGAAGTCCCAAAGTTTTTATCGTATAGTTTTTAGTTCATAAACCCCCCCATTATATATTATCATTTCTGCTTTGATGTTTTACACTTTTACACACTAGATATTTATAATTACATTGTTATTTCTCCCCTTTAACTTCAAATTTAACCGCTTTTGGGCTTTAAAGTTTTACTTTTTGTAATTATTATATCTCCCCTATTTTAATTTCAAATTTGAATCTAAGTACATATTATTGTGCCCTATTTTGGTCTCTTCAATTGTACTTATTATTATTTTTTAATTAATCCCCCTTCAACTCAAAAATTCCAAAAAAACTCCCCAAGAATGACTTTCTAAGTCCATTCTCACCTGTTTATTATTATTATTCCATATTTTTTATTTATGATTATTGTTAGTTCCCCTCTTAGTTATGACTCTACGTTTTTTGAATTTTGAATTTAACTTTTTTCCAAATTTTAGGTTTTTGAGCCCCTATAAAAACTTAAATAACTTTTTTGTTTTAAATGATTCTAAATTTATTTGTTGATATTATTGATCGGTTGATTCTACTGAACATTTATTTATATTAATAATTTAGTATTTTAATAGAATAAGAAACGAGGCAAAGTGACTTTTCACGTTCCAGCACGCAGATCTTGCACCTGGCTGGCGTGACGTCATCTTCCATCCTCGCCTCCTCTCTACATGGTTTTGTCGCGGGAATTTAAACTGCTTTAAATTGACTTGAAACTTTTGACTCTCGGCAAACCGTTTCAACACACACACACACACACACACACACACACACACACACACACACACACACACACACACACACACACACACACACACACACACACACACACACACACACACACACACACACACACACACACACACACACACACACACACACACACACACACACACACACACACACACACACACACACACATGCAAGCAGGGAGACAGACAGACACAAGCTATCCCAATCGTTCCAGAAAGTAACCAAGACCTAAATATGTTTAATCAATCGAGCATCATGACTTTAAAAATACATTTTTCAATTTAATTCTTTCTATGCGAATATATATATATATATGTATATATGGGGGGGGACGTTTGTTTTATATCTAGCTTCAAAACAATTGATTTCATAAATATCTCAGTTATATTCAACCATAGAATATAATCTTCAAAATGGCGGGTATAATTTAAAATACCTTTACTATTCACTTAAAATAACTACACATTATTTGAAACACGACAATTATGCAATCGACGTCATTAACTTCAGTTGGTTACAGGTTGTTTTACTAAAAGAGTTTAGGTAAAATCTTCAAAGTGTACAAGTACACTGCTATAGCTTTTACACAAAGGACGAGTAATTCCACTAAATCGCTTAAAACCTAAGTTTAACAATGTTGAAAGTTAGTAGCTTACAAGTATTAATAATTGGTTTTGTTACCAACTCATTAATAAGACAAGAAAGACATTTTTAATTAAAATGTACAAGGTTTATTTGATGTCTTTTGTTGAATGTTTAAAAATATTTATCTAAAAAAAAACACAAATAATAAACTCAGGTCCTTATTTTGTTTGTCCTATTTCTATACACTTAAAAGAAAATTTATTTTTTAAAGAGAAAATTGACCCTGTATAGTTGAAATGGCGGTCTTTTAAATATATCTTAAGGAATAATTTTTTACTTTTGGTCCTAAAATAGACATAAAAAGAACATTCGATGCGGTTTGAAAATTATTTTTATAAAATAATGTTTAAACTTCTTCTCAATGAAATAACGGAGAGTTATTATTTTAGAATGAATATTTTTGATCAGTGTTTAAATGTGGTAAACACAATAATTAATCAACGCTCTAGTATACAATTGCATTTGTAATTTATTTCTATTTGTCACCTGATTTTCTTTTTCGTATTGGTACATATTAGGTTGAATATATTTGCTACTCAATAAATAAATGTCAGTTTCTTTTTAAACTTGTCTACTACGCCTCTTTTCTTACCGTTTGACAATTTATTTAGATTAATTAAGGCTAAGCTCAATAAACGGAAGGAGTGGCTGAACACTTTCTTTATTTATAATAAAACTGAGGCATAGTAAAGACTAGTAAAAGACAAATTGAGTTTACCTTTTCAATGAATGTCCAAAATAGTTAATTGAAGACGAAAACTGAATTCCTCAAAATGAACACAAACAAAAAAACGGTAGTCAATTTAAAAAATCTAAAAGCAAACCTCAAGTTACGTTATAACCGACGTCAAAAGCCGTGGTCAGTTAACGCGAGTTTGATTCTAAAAAGCAACCATTTTATATTAAATAAAGCAGAGATATAAATACAATTCAAAAACAAACACACACGACAAAGATAGTCATGGATACTCAACTAAACTACCTCCACATTATATTCCAGGTTATCTGTTTTGAAATGTGCTCCTTTGATAAAGAAAATAACAGGGACATGGCATATTATTTTTGATTATTACAAAATCTAATTCGGTCACTACAATTCGAACCTTAGCGAAGTGGATTGCTGATATTCTTTATGACCAAGTTCTCTGTCACTCATTTATGTTATCCACGGTTTTCTCCGTAATTTTATATAATTTCATATATTATACCTATAGTTTTTTATTCAAGAAAAGATACTTAAAACGCCATATGGAATTTAAACGTTACACACTTTCTGAAATTAAAACATTTGTTTAACAAAATATTTAAGCATAAAAAAAAAAAATAAAAAAAAAATAAAAAAAAAAAAAATAAAAAAAAATAGTAATTTTAACAGATGATTTTAACATAAAAATTGTCAAAGATAATTTAATAATTCATTTTAAACAACCAAAGGGAATAATTTCCTAATAATCGACATTCATTTATAATATATTCAAACATTTTAAACCAGTAAACGTAAATAATTAAAAACCTGGTTTATTAGACCATAAGAGTGTCTCTCAGTTCACGTTTAAATTTTAAAACAAAACAATTTTAGACATAAAACCAAACTACAAGACAATTATAATGAAACACATTTGCAACTTTTTACGTGTAAGTTATGGATGGAAGGTTTATCTGAATTTTTATTTAAAGGTTCTTTGATAGATGTAATTATGCATCCTTTTCTTAAATTTTAATCATAGTTTTGATGTAGCATTTCTTCTTAACAATTTTAAAGCCTCTAGATCTAGATGTTTAAATATTGTTCTATGAATGACAAATGATACTGACGTCTTCAGTCCAAAAGGCGATTGTTGTTTGATTTTTTTTTAAATCCAAAAAACTCTCTTAATTACAAACACAGTTAATATTTTAAAATAAGTATTGTAAAATTTTGAAAAGAGTTTTAATGGCATATAAATTTGAGTTCCGAGAACAAGTTTGCCGCAATGTGGAAAATAATACACTTTCTGGGTATTTCTATTTGTTAAATCAAAATATACTATGTACTAAAATTATTTCATGTATGTATGTATTATTTGTAGCAACATTAATTATAGTAGTTATATATTATTTTTCTGAAATTGAAAGGTACAAGAATTAAAATGTTTATTGGTGTAATTTTAATAATACCAAATACATATTTACACTGATCTAAGGAAAACGTGAAAAATGTCTGTGTAATTTAATTTGGAATCATACTTTTTACTCTGTCAGTATCCTAGCTATACAATAACGCACAGACTAGCCATTAATGTTGAATATTTCAAATTTGTTTTTCATGAGAAATGTTGCCAACAACTGTTGTGGTGTGGACAACAGTAGCAGAACTGTAAAATTTCAATTCAATTTTATACAGAACACTTATTTAGAAAACTTGGTTCTCTATATTTTATATAGTGTTACTAAAAAGTGGGTTAAAGAAAACAACAACATATTTTATTTACTTACAAAGATAGTTATGTTTTGATCTCTTGGCCGGGAAATTATAAGTTTTACAGTATGGATTTTCAGAGAAATAGATAATTCCTGAAGTAGAAGTATATATATATTTTGTCTTTTTACTTATGTGAGTAATAAATAAAATGAATCAGATAATGAATTGCAGATCTCGTGATTTATTCTAAAAAAACCTTGTTTTTGTATCGAAAATAAAATAATGCCATAAACGGCAGAACACTTTATATCTGTCTTGTAATAGCTCCTTAGTAAAATAAGTATAATATGTGCTAAATCAATTCATAAGGAATTCCTTCTCAAATATAAAGTTACTTCCACTAACGGCAACCAATGTAATCATGAAAGCAGTTCCTTTTACAACTAAAACCTCGTTTCTAAACTTCAATAATCCTTTCAACTTAACATTACATCCTGCTATTAATTAATTATAAATTATGTCGTTACCTCACTTAAAGTTACTGAACCTGTATCAGAAAGTCATTAAAATTTTCATTATTTCAATATAAGTAGGACTTAATTTTAATTAACATAGTGGTTTATATTTTGTATACCTGCTTTCAATCCAACATTTTGACAGCACATTTTCCTTGCTTAGAGTGATCCAGAAAGACCTAATTATGTAGAGAACAAAATTCATTAATAAACTTTGTCTCAAAATTGCAATAACCAATTTACTATTCATAATACTCTAATTTATTTAACAACTTTCGTGATTCCTCCATAGCTGTGCTTTTAGTAAAAGTTTGTAGTATTAAATTGTTTCAGTAGAAATCCTTAGAGAATGGAAAAAGTATATAAATATTATGAATTTTTAAATGTAATTCACGCTAAAGACATCAAAATAGATTCATTACATAAAGAAAACAAGTGTAAACTATTTAACATTTTATTATTGCCAAAAAGAAATTAGAAAATTTTGCTTCTCTTTAAACCTCTGAAATGACAGTTGATCATTAATATAGTGGTTGGATTATTTTTAATTTTTTTATAAAGTTCAAATTCTTCAATAGCGTTGTATAAGTCTTCCCTTTATGCAAAAATGAAGGGGTGTAAAATATGTGTCGAAATTTGTGTACGAATGATAAACGTTGAATTCGTCTTACTCATGCCAAGTGTTCTTTAAATCGTTCTTTAAACGCTCTATCAATCTGTCCAACATAAAACTTGCTGTAATCATTGCAATTAATTATGTACTCACCTGACTTCTTGTTTAGTTTACCTTTTCATATATATTTTTTTCAGAAGTACCAGATAATATAAGTCCCGTCTCCGTATGTAAAATGTCAGTAAAAACTGTCAGTAAACCCACATGTAAAGGGAAAATTGTTTTAAATGATGATTTCTCTGGAACTTCTCTGTCAGACAAGTGGAGACATTTTTTTAAGATTGCTGGTGAACCAGTGAGTTAAACTTTTATTCGACACAAGGTTGTTTTTAAATGTGATACATAGTTGACGCTAAACAATTTACCTAACTGTTTTGGTTAGTATTGCTTTTTAGTATATATATTATCGACGTCGTACAATTCTGATACATATGGTCTCTAAATATCTAAATTGGTACGTTATAGTAGGTTTTTAGCTTAAAATTGTCTGCATTGTATAACAAAACTGTCCTTGTTATAAAATATAATAATTCTACCACTATTCAAGAATAAAATAATCGAAATCAGCACAGCATATTCTTTTAGAGCTTCATGTAGTTTAACGAATGAAGATAAACTTAGAAGCTATGATAAGTGAATAACATACGAGTATTACTTTCGAAATAACAAACACTTAAACTAGGATGTAAGTTTTACTATTTAGTAATGGTTTCACGAAACTTGCAGTCTGCAGTATTTTTATATTGAAAGTAAGCATAACCTGTTAAAGCTAGAGAGATGCAGATACAAAACCTTAGCTGTGGTCAACATACTTTGAAGGCTGGGAGTGGAAGAAATACAATTAATTGTAAAGACCAATTGCAACATGTTTGACAATAACTTGTAGCTTTTGCTTGTTAGGTACATTCAGCAAACACATTCATTGTTTTTTTTTGTGGTAGAACTCAAGTTGAACTGGGTGTTGACTAGTCCCACAAATTCTTTTTTTTGAGAAAACTACACCTTTGTAGAAAGAAGACGAAATGCCATTGCTGAGTATGTTTCTCTACATTTAAATCAGGCTAGTCTGGTGCCTGACTTATATATTTTATGGCAACTGATTTAAAAGGAAGTTTTGAGTAAGTTCAAATTGCTTACAAGTTATAATTTAAAACGTCTATGCAACTTTAAAAGACGAGTTATTCCTTCACTTAGATTAAATAGATAAGGAAACTACTTGACACATATACAATCTTATAATCTACTGGAATTAAACTTTAAAAGACGAGTTATTCCTTCACTTAGATTAAATAGATAAGGAAACTACTTGACACATATACAATCTTATAATCTACTGGAATTAAACTTTAAAAGACGAGTTATTCCTTCACTTAGATTAAATAGATAAGGAAACTACTTGACACATATACAATCTTATAATCTACTGGAATTAAACTTTAAAAGACTAGTTATTCCTTCACTTAGATTAAATAGATAAGGAAACTACTTGACACATATACAATCTTATAATCTACTGGAATTAAACTTTAAAAGACTAGTTATTCCTTCACTTAGATTAAATAGATAAGGAAACTACTTGACACATATACAATCTTATAATCTACTGGAATTAAACTTTAAAAGACTAGTTATTCCTTCACTTAGATTAAATAGATAAGGAAACTACTTGACACATAGACAATCTTATAATCTACTGGAATTAAACTTTAAAAGACGAGTTATTCCTTCACTTAGATTAAATAGATAAGGAAACTACTTGACACATAGACAATTTTATAATCTACTGGAATTAAACTTTAAAAGACGAGTTATTCCTTCACTTAGATTAAATAGATAAGGAAACTACTTGACACATATACAATCTTATAATCTACTGGAATTAAACTTTAAAAGACGAGTTATTCCTTCACTTAGATTAAATAGATAAGGAAACTACTTGACACATATACAATCTTATAATCTACTGGAATTAAACTTTAAAAGACTAGTTATTCCTTCACTTAGATTAAATAGATAAGGAAACTACTTGACACATATACAATCTTATAATCTACTGGAATTAAACTTTAAAAGACGAGTTATTCCTTCACTTAGATTAAATAGATAAGGAAACTACTTGACACATATACAATCTTATAATCTACTGGAATTAAACTTTAAAAGACGAGTTATTCCTTCACTTAGATTAAATAGATAAGGAAACTACTTGACACATAGACAATCTTATAATCTACTGGAATTAAACTTTAAAAGACGAGTTATTCCTTCACTTAGATTAAATAGATAAGGAAACTACTTGACACATATACAATCTTATAATCTACTGGAATTAAACTTTAAAAGACGAGTTATTCCTTCACTTAGATTAAATAGATAAGGAAACTACTTGACACATAGACAATTTTATAATCTACTGGAATTAAACTTTAAAAGACTAGTTATTCCTTCACTTAGATTAAATAGATAAGGAAACTACTTGACACATATACAATCTTATAATCTACTGGAATTAAACTTTAAAAGACGAGTTATTCCTTCACTTAGATTAAATAGATAAGGAAACTACTTGACACATAGACAATCTTATAATCTACTGGAATTAAACTTTAAAAGACGAGTTATTCCTTCACTTAGATTAAATAGATAAGGAAACTACTTGACACATATACAATCTTATAATCTACTGGAATTAAACTTTAAAAGACGAGTTATTCCTTCACTTAGATTAAATAGATAAGGAAACTACTTGACACATATACAATCTTATAATCTACTGGAATTAAACTTTAAAAGACGAGTTATTCCTTCACTTAGATTAAATAGATAAGGAAACTACTTGACACATATACAATCTTATAATCTACTGGAATTAAACTTTAAAAGACTAGTTATTCCTTCACTTAGATTAAATAGATAAGGAAACTACTTGACACATATACAATCTTATAATCTACTGGAATTAAACTTTAAAAGACTAGTTATTCCTTCACTTAGATTAAATAGATAAGGAAACTACTTGACACATAGACAATCTTATAATCTACTGGAATTAAACTTTAAAAGACGAGTTATTCCTTCACTTAGATTAAATAGATAAGGAAACTACTTGACACATATACAATCTTATAATCTACTGGAATTAAACTTTAAAAGACGAGTTATTCCTTCACTTAGATTAAATAGATAAGGAAACTACTTGACACATAGACAATCTTATAATCTACTGGAATTAAACTTTAAAAGACGAGTTATTCCTTCACTTAGATTAAATAGATAAGGAAACTACTTGACACATAGACAATCTTATAATCTACTGGAATTAAACTTTAAAAGACGAGTTATTCCTTCACTTAGATTAAATAGATAAGGAAACTACTTGACACATATACAATCTTATAATCTACTGGAATTAAACTTTAAAAGACGAGTTATTCCTTCACTTAGATTAAATAGATAAGGAAACTACTTGACACATATACAATCTTATAATCTACTGGAATTAAACTTTAAAAGACGAGTTATTCCTTCACTTAGATTAAATAGATAAGGAAACTACTTGACACATAGACAATCTTATAATCTACTGGAATTAAACTTTAAAAGACGAGTTATTCCTTCACTTAGATTAAATAGATAAGGAAACTACTTGACACATATACAATCTTATAATCTACTGGAATTAAACTTTAAAAGACGAGTTATTCCTTCACTTAGATTAAATAGATAAGGAAACTACTTGACACATATACAATCTTATAATCTACTGGAATTAAACTTTAAAAGACGAGTTATTCCTTCACTTAGATTAAATAGATAAGGAAACTACTTGACACATATACAATCTTATAATCTACTGGAATTAAACTTTAAAAGACGAGTTATTCCTTCACTTAGATTAAATAGATAAGGAAACTACTTGACACATATACAATCTTATAATCTACTGGAATTAAACTTTAAAAGACGAGTTATTCCTTCACTTAGATTAAATAGATAAGGAAACTACTTGACACATATACAATCTTATAATCTACTGGAATTAAACTTTAAAAGACGAGTTATTCCTTCACTTAGATTAAATAGATAAGGAAACTACTTGACACATAGACAATCTTATAATCTACTGGAATTAAACTTTAAAAGACGAGTTATTCCTTCACTTAGATTAAATAGATAAGGAAACTACTTGACACATAGACAATCTTATAATCTACTGGAATTAAACTTTAAAAGACGAGTTATTCCTTCACTTAGATTAAATAGATAAGGAAACTACTTGACACATATACAATCTTATAATCTACTGGAATTAAACTTTAAAAGACGAGTTATTCCTTCACTTAGATTAAATAGATAAGGAAACTACTTGACACATAGACAATCTTATAATCTACTGGAATTAAACTTTAAAAGACGAGTTATTCCTTCACTTAGATTAAATAGATAAGGAAACTACTTGACACATAGACAATCTTATAATCTACTGGAATTAAACTTTAAAAGACGAGTTATTCCTTCACTTAGATTAAATAGATAAGGAAACTACTTGACACATATACAATCTTATAATCTACTGGAATTAAACTTTAAAAGACGAGTTATTCCTTCACTTAGATTAAATAGATAAGGAAACTACTTGACACATATACAATCTTATAATCTACTGGAATTAAACTTTAAAAGACGAGTTATTCCTTCACTTAGATTAAATAGATAAGGAAACTACTTGACACATATACAATCTTATCATCTACTGGAATTAAACTTTAAAAGACTAGTTATTCCTTCACTTAGATTAAATAGATAAGGAAACTACTTGACACATATACAATCTTATAATCTACTGGAATTAAACTTTAAAAGACGAGTTATTCCTTCACTTAGATTAAATAGATAAGGAAACTACTTGACACATATACAATCTTATAATCTACTGGAATTAAACTTTAAAAGACGAGTTATTCCTTCACTTAGATTAAATAGATAAGGAAACTACTTGACACATAGACAATCTTATAATCTACTGGAATTAAACTTTAAAAGACGAGTTATTCCTTCACTTAGATTAAATAGATAAGGAAACTACTTGACACATATACAATCTTATAATCTACTGGAATTAAACTTTAAAAGACGAGTTATTCCTTCACTTAGATTAAATAGATAAGGAAACTACTTGACACATAGACAATTTTATAATCTACTGGAATTAAACTTTAAAAGACTAGTTATTCCTTCACTTAGATTAAATAGATAAGGAAACTACTTGACACATATACAATCTTATAATCTACTGGAATTAAACTTTAAAAGACGAGTTATTCCTTCACTTAGATTAAATAGATAAGGAAACTACTTGACACATAGACAATCTTATAATCTACTGGAATTAAACTTTAAAAGACGAGTTATTCCTTCACTTAGATTAAATAGATAAGGAAACTACTTGACACATATACAATCTTATAATCTACTGGAATTAAACTTTAAAAGACGAGTTATTCCTTCACTTAGATTAAATAGATAAGGAAACTACTTGACACATAGACAATTTTATAATCTACTGGAATTAAACTTTAAAAGACTAGTTATTCCTTCACTTAGATTAAATAGATAAGGAAACTACTTGACACATATACAATCTTATAATCTACTGGAATTAAACTTTAAAAGACGAGTTATTCCTTCACTTAGATTAAATAGATAAGGAAACTACTTGACACATATACAATCTTATAATCTACTGGAATTAAACTTTAAAAGACGAGTTATTCCTTCACTTAGATTAAATAGATAAGGAAACTACTTGACACATATACAATCTTATAATCTACTGGAATTAAACTTTAAAAGACGAGTTATTCCTTCACTTAGATTAAATAGATAAGGAAACTACTTGACACATAGACAATCTTATAATCTACTGGAATTAAACTTTAAAAGACTAGTTATTCCTTCACTTAGATTAAATAGATAAGGAAACTACTTGACACATATACAATCTTATAATCTACTGGAATTAAACTTTAAAAGACGAGTTATTCCTTCACTTAGATTAAATAGATAAGGAAACTACTTGACACATAGACAATCTTATAATCTACTGGAATTAAACTTTAAAAGACGAGTTATTCCTTCACTTAGATTAAATAGATAAGGAAACTACTTG
This sequence comes from Aphrophora alni, assembly GCA_963513935.1. Taxonomy (NCBI): domain Eukaryota; kingdom Metazoa; phylum Arthropoda; class Insecta; order Hemiptera; family Aphrophoridae; genus Aphrophora; species Aphrophora alni. The sequence goes on from OY740768.1 coordinate 46,897,334, forward strand.
ACACATATACAATCTTATAATCTACTGGAATTAAACTTTAAAAGACGAGTTATTCCTTCACTTAGATTAAATAGATAAGGAAACTACTTGACACATAGACAATTTTATAATCTACTGGAATTAAACTTTAAAAGACTAGTTATTCCTTCACTTAGATTAAATAGATAAGGAAACTACTTGACACATATACAATCTTATAATCTACTGGAATTAAACTTTAAAAGACGAGTTATTCCTTCACTTAGATTAAATAGATAAGGAAACTACTTGACACATAGACAATCTTATAATCTACTGGAATTAAACTTTAAAAGACGAGTTATTCCTTCACTTAGATTAAATAGATAAGGAAACTACTTGACACATATACAATCTTATAATCTACTGGAATTAAACTTTAAAAGACGAGTTATTCCTTCACTTAGATTAAATAGATAAGGAAACTACTTGACACATAGACAATCTTATAATCTACTGGAATTAAACTTTAAAAGACGAGTTATTCCTTCACTTAGATTAAATAGATAAGGAAACTACTTGACACATAGACAATCTTATAATCTACTGGAATTAAACTTTAAAAGACGAGTTATTCCTTCACTTAGATTAAATAGATAAGGAAACTACTTGACACATATACAATCTTATAATCTACTGGAATTAAACTTTAAAAGACGAGTTATTCCTTCACTTAGATTAAATAGATAAGGAAACTACTTGACACATAGACAATCTTATAATCTACTGGAATTAAACTTTAAAAGACGAGTTATTCCTTCACTTAGATTAAATAGATAAGGAAACTACTTGACACATATACAATCTTATAATCTACTGGAATTAAACTTTAAAAGACTAGTTATTCCTTCACTTAGATTAAATAGATAAGGAAACTACTTGACACATAGACAATCTTATAATCTACTGGAATTAAACTTTAAAAGACGAGTTATTCCTTCACTTAGATTAAATAGATAAGGAAACTACTTGACACATAGACAATCTTATAATCTACTGGAATTAAACTTTAAAAGACGAGTTATTCCTTCACTTAGATTAAATAGATAAGGAAACTACTTGACACATATACAATCTTATAATCTACTGGAATTAAACTTTAAAAGACTAGTTATTCCTTCACTTAGATTAAATAGATAAGGAAACTACTTGACACATAGACAATCTTATAATCTACTGGAATTAAACTTTAAAAGACGAGTTATTCCTTCACTTAGATTAAATAGATAAGGAAACTACTTGACACATAGACAATCTTATAATCTACTGGAATTAAACTTTAAAAGACGAGTTATTCCTTCACTTAGATTAAATAGATAAGGAAACTACTTGACACATAGACAATCTTATAATCTACTGGAATTAAACTTTAAAAGACGAGTTATTCCTTCACTTAGATTAAATAGATAAGGAAACTACTTGACACATATACAATCTTATAATCTACTGGAATTAAACTTTAAAAGACTAGTTATTCCTTCACTTAGATTAAATAGATAAGGAAACTACTTGACACATAGACAATCTTATAATCTACTGGAATTAAACTTTAAAAGACGAGTTATTCCTTCACTTAGATTAAATAGATAAGGAAACTACTTGACACATATACAATCTTATAATCTACTGGAATTAAACTTTAAAAGACTAGTTATTCCTTCACTTAGATTAAATAGATAAGGAAACTACTTGACACATAGACAATCTTATAATCTACTGGAATTAAACTTTAAAAGACGAGTTATTCCTTCACTTAGATTAAATAGATAAGGAAACTACTTGACACATATACAATCTTATAATCTACTGGAATTAAACTTTAAAGACTAGTTATTCCTTCACTTAGATTAAATAGATAAGGAAACTACTTGACACATATACAATCTTATAATCTACTGGAATTAAACTTTAAAAGACGAGTTATTCCTTCACTTAGATTAAATAGATAAGGAAACTACTTGACACATAGACAATCTTATAATCTACTGGAATTAAACTTTAAAAGACTAGTTATTCCTTCACTTAGATTAAATAGATAAGGAAACTACTTGACACATATACAATCTTATAATCTACTGGAATTAAACTTTAAAAGACGAGTTATTCCTTCACTTAGATTAAATAGATAAGGAAACTACTTGACACATAGACAATCTTATAATCTACTGGAATTAAACTTTAAAAGACGAGTTATTCCTTCACTTAGATTAAATAGATAAGGAAACTACTTGACACATAGACAATCTTATAATCTACTGGAATTAAACTTTAAAAGACTAGTTATTCCTTCACTTAGATTAAATAGATAAGGAAACTACTTGACACATATACAATCTTATAATCTACTGGAATTAAACTTTAAAAGACTAGTTATTCCTTCACTTAGATTAAATAGATAAGGAAACTACTTGACACATAGACAATCTTATAATCTACTGGAATTAAACTTTAAAAGACTAGTTATTCCTTCACTTAGATTAAATAGATAAGGAAACTACTTGACACATAGACAATCTTATAATCTACTGGAATTAAACTTTAAAAGACTAGTTATTCCTTCACTTAGATTAAATAGATAAGGAAACTACTTGACACATAGACAATCTTATAATCTACTGGAATTAAACTTTAAAAGACTAGTTATTCCTTCACTTAGATTAAATAGATAAGGAAACTACTTGACACATATACAATCTTATAATCTACTGGAATTAAACTTTAAAAGACGAGTTATTCCTTCACTTAGATTAAATAGATAAGGAAACTACTTGACACATAGACAATCTTATAATCTACTGGAATTAAACTTTAAAAGACTAGTTATTCCTTCACTTAGATTAAATAGATAAGGAAACTACTTGACACATATACAATCTTATAATCTACTGGAATTAAACTTTAAAAGACTAGTTATTCCTTCACTTAGATTAAATAGATAAGGAAACTACTTGACACATATACAATCTTATAATCTACTGGAATTAAACTTTAAAAGACGAGTTATTCCTTCACTTAGATTAAATAGATAAGGAAACTACTTGACACATAGACAATCTTATAATCTACTGGAATTAACTTTAAAAGACTAGTTATTCCTTCACTTAGATTAAATAGATAAGGAAACTACTTGACACATATACAATCTTATAATCTACTGGAATTAAACTTTAAAAGACTAGTTATTCCTTCACTTAGATTAAATAGATAAGGAAACTACTTGACACATAGACAATCTTATAATCTACTGGAATTAAACTTTAAAAGACGAGTTATTCCTTCACTTAGATTAAATAGATAAGGAAACTACTTGACACATAGACAATCTTATAATCTACTGGAATTAAACTTTAAAAGACGAGTTATTCCTTCACTTAGATTAAATAGATAAGGAAACTACTTGACACATAGACAATCTTATAATCTACTGGAATTAAACTTTAAAAGACGAGTTATTCCTTCACTTAGATTAAATAGATAAGGAAACTACTTGACACATAGACAATCTTATAATCTACTGGAATTAAACTTTAAAAGACG